>JAJIBD010023284.1:0-19619 GCA_021461705.1 Cryptotis parvus | reverse complement strand
GGAACCATCTATCTTGGCAGAGGACAAAATCAGAAGACAGTATAAGTAATCAATTAGTGGGAAATGAAAAATGCCGCAAACACTACTATACACCCAGCACCCTTAATAAATGTCAACTAAACACACAATAATGGTATGTGGGACTGTGCATGTGTTTAAACTATTTGAAGCCTGATTTGGCGTGCTTTGAACTATCTACAAATAAAATGATTTCAATTATTTGAATATGTTTTGTTTCAACATTAAGCGATGAATAAGTTTTGAAGATAATAGGCACTTGTAAATGAAGATGAGGAGAATGGGGGGTCACTTCTTCACTTGTGTCACTTGTCCTTCCATTGTTCATCAATTTTATAAAGAGGGCTTCAATAACATCTCTCCTTATGCCCTGTCATCTAGTGTGCTTCAAAGGGCATCTGCTCCCTCAGGAACACAAAAAGCCTCAAATTAATATATAGAATTCACATTTCAAGTTGTAGGAATGAGGTCTAATTGTTGCTATTTTTAGGATATCAAATGTCTCTTTCAGGTAGCTTAACTTGGCTCTGTTGTGCTGGATGGATACTCCTGGGTTATTAGGCTCCCTCTTCTCAATACATTTAAGATGAACCGAGAGAACTATTGGCTTTTCTCGCCCGGGGAGCCTGACGAGGTGTGGGGGTTTAGATATTTGAAAAATAGCTGCCCTCATGGTACAGAGGTTACTTTGACTTCCCTTTACTTGAAAGGTCTCTATTAGGATGCAGGTCAGGGCGGCTACCCCTTCCCTACCACCAGACTTCTCACTTGATCAAGCCAGTCAGGAGCCAGTACTGAAAGCTCTGCCCCATGTATCTGTGTTTCTTCAGTTCAATCATGCCTAAGGCAGAACTGGGCTTTGCTGTAGGGTAGGACTTGATGAGAAGGGCGTGAGATGGCTTTTCTCTTAGGTGGAAGCTCTGCCGAGGTGTGGAGGAGATTTTGAAGTTGGCTGCCCTTATGCTGTGGGTGCTCCTCTGGCTTCTTCTTGGCTTTTTGCTTCTTGGAATTAGAACTTAGCAAAAATCATATAAGATGTGTTACAGAACTTTAAGTTGAGAAACATAAGTAGTCTGCATTGATTGTGTATGTATTTATATGTGAAGGCATAATAGGAAACAATGCTGAAACTCAAAATAAATAATGGAAAATACATGCATAGCTAAAAAGATATGTGCAGTAGAAAATATATCTGGGCTTGATTGTACCCTGAATAATATGTGTATATTTTTTTGAGGCCATACTGACAGCACAACAGGAAGGGCATTTGCCTTGCATACAGTCAACCAGGTTTGATCCCTGGCATCCCATATTGTCCCTGAGCACCACCAGCAGTAAGCCCTGGGCCCCAGAGCCAGGGTAACCCTTAAGCATTGCTGAGTGTGATCCCCTAAAAGCAAAAAAAAAAATTGTATGTATTATGAGCTGATAAAATGTTCTGTGATTATAGTACCAGAGTTGCTATAAATCTGATTTCAAATTTATTTCAAGTTGTAAACATCTGATTAAGTTCTGTCGGTGGAAATGCTGAAACTCTTCTAGTTATATGCACTATAAAAATATAACTCAAGTTTTCAGATTTTCTCCTCACTGCCTCTTGTGAACTTGGAGACCTACAATGATAAACTAACTCTTCAACCTATAGCATCATGGATATATATTAAAACCAAATTTTTAAAAAATGTACTTCACATTAAGATAATGCACTCCAGTTCCTTCAAACTATCTCCCAGCTCTACAGGTTGTATACACACACACACGACACATACTGTGTGTATGTTTGTGTGTGTGTGGCTTTCAGTACTTAAAAAATTGAATCCCTTTTGAATGATTGAATTGAATTAGTTAGGTTTAAAGTCGCAGAGTGTTTCAAGTGCCATTCCTCCACTGGGGACATTTCCCACCTCTCTAATGTACCAGTTCATTTTCCTCCACACCTCCCAATCTGGCTCTATAGTAAACACTTTCTCTCTGTGTCCCTACCACTCTCATTTTCTCTCTCTCTTTCTCTCACACTCTCTGTCTCCCTCTTTCTCCATCTCTCTCTCGCTTTCTCTCTCCTCCCTCTCTCTCCCTTTCTCTCCTATCCTCTCTCTCTCTTTCTCTTTCCTTTAGGCACCTTTGGTCATTATGGTTTTGCAACACCTGAATGCAACATAAGTTTGTTCCTTTACCTATTTTTCTTATGCAGTTTTTATCCAGAGTATTTTGGATCTATATTTGTTATAATGGGCATACTTCTCTATTCCAACTCCTTTTCCCTCAGGACTTGAAGCAAGCTTTCAACCATGGACTAATTGACTAATCCTCTTTGTCTCTGCTGTCCTTTGCTAGTCTCATATTATGTTATTATCACTGGAGTAATATACATTTAAGGAAGTCTTTTTTAAAGGAAATAGGGAGAAGATTTTCAAATAATATTTGATAAATCACTTATCACTTCAATTGTCTTCTGATCCATTGATTTGCTCGGCGAGGCACCAGTAATATCTCCATACTTCCTGTCAGATGCTAATGGTGTAGTCAAGGGCATCTGCTCCTCCAGCAGAACATAAAGAACCTCAAACCATTCCATCAGGTCATGGGAATGAGGATTCCCCACAATTATTACTGTTATTTGACATATCAAATATATGGCTTATGGGTTTGGGAACCAGATGATAGCCTAATGGGTAGAATTTACTTACACAAGGCCGACCTGTGCCGGCCCGGGTTTATCCCGGCATCCCATATAATTAAGCCGAGCAACAGCAGCCGGGAAGTAATTCTGAGTGGAGAGCCAGGAGAAACCCCTGAGCATTGCGGGTGTGACCCAAAGAACAGCAACAAAAAATGTGTATGACGCCTGGGTAGCTTGCCGGGCTCTGTCCCTATTGCAACAACGAAAACTATATTTTGAATAATTTTTATCAAATGAGGAGAAAAATCTCTCATTTGATAAAGAAATTATTAAAATATCGAAGCAATTACTATTCAGCAGCAATTTGGCGTTAATTTAAGCAGTGGTCAAATAATTTGAATAAACATTTCTTCAAAGCATTTTCAAAAGAAACCACAGTGTTATTAGTGATTTGGAAAATAGATTGCATAGATTTTCCTTCACATCTGCTAAAAAAACATCTGTAACCCAAAAAATCAAAAAAATATAAGTTGTATTAAGATGAACCTTTAAACATGTTTATGGGAACACAGAATAATGTGAGCTTCCGTGTAACAAATTTAATAAGACATATAAACAACATGTCTAAAACAAACTGGCTCTTCTCTATATAACATAATTACTTACTCCCTGGTCTTTTCCATTCAGCAATGACCACTCTGATAGTTTTCTGAATAAGAAAACTGTCACTAAGCCGTTTATTCGTGATGTCCATAAATTCAACATTGCGTTAAACTCTGCATCTATTTTTAACCTTGAAAATATAAAGGAAGTTGGCCAATATTCATTCCTTCCATTACAGATTAACTATGTAAAATCTTGATCACTCAAGTCCAGTCTGCCTGAAACACTAAAGTATCTGCCTTAATTTTTTTATGTTGTGAGTTTTGATGTTTGGCTGGGTTTCCTCCCACATTAAATTATATCTATTTATAAAAATTCAAATTTTTAGAGGACATTTCTTAATTTGAACTGCAAAATCAGAGCCGTGTCCACAAAGACAAATTTATTATTACTTTTTTTTTTTGCTTTTGGTCCACACCTGGCAGTTGCAGAGCCAGGGGGTTCCTCCTGCTCTACACTCAGGACTTACTCCTGGTGGTGCTCAGTGGATATATGGGATACCAGGGATTGAACACCCAGGCTGACTGTGTGGAGCAAATGCCTACCTACTGGACTATTGTTCTGGCCAGAACATTTTATTTATTCACCCTTATTCTCTTCTCCTTATTATTGACCATGATTCAACAAAATATGTTTCTTTACTACCCATTTAACACTTAAAAATCCCGTTTAATATCTTTGCCTCTTGTTAGGCGTCTCCTTCCTTATGGACAGAGATCATTTTTGTCTTTATCTCTAGCACCTAGAATAATGTTTAAAAATGTGATATGTAATGAAAGTGGCAAAATGGAAAATTGATAAAGCTTATCACCTTTTTTGAATCATTTTAATGTATGATTAAAACAAATGGTCTTCTTTACTTACCTTTAAGAACTCATGTATTAAAATTAGTAGCTGAAATAGTTAAGGTAATGTACAAGCTTAATATTTTGACAAATGTAGTTACAGATGAAATAAATTTTTCTTTGTCAATGCACCATGCCAATATTTTTAAAAATTGAATATATATTAAAGTAGTTATAAAATCTTTCTTTAGTAATACAATAGTGTTTTCCTGTTTAGATATGATTTAATGCAAATTTATATTTTTAATATTGTTTACAAATGTTTATTCTCCAAGCTCATTCAAAATTTGTTTTGCACAAACCTCAGGCCTTCTGAGTTAATGTCAGGTCACAAAACGGTGCAGAGAAGTGATAAAGGAACACCTCAAAGAGAGGAAGAGCAGCAGTACTGGTCGATGCAATAGAAGTCAGGAAAAGTATTTGCAATGCCTGCCTGTCGCTACCAACTATAAGATCAAAATGACTTGCCTTCTGGCATCCTGATGAATCTATCACATCTTCCAGGAAATGAAAGAAGATTATCCACTACTTCTATTCGGATATCTTAGATAGCCACAACCACCACCACGGCCTAGAAACTCTTTCTGGATGGATGCTGACGTGAGCTCTACTGATGTGTTCTCCCTTCCGAAATCCAACATGCCATTTCTTCAATAAAAGCGTACAACTACCTGGTCCCAGACATAGGTTCAAAGCTTTGAAGGATCTTTTAACTGCATAACAATTGTCAATACACCAGCTTGCTCTTCACATGCTACCTATTTAGACGGAGAAGGTTATATAAGCGTCCCCGCTGAAAAACAACAGGACGTTCTGTTGTACAAGAAGGGTGACAAGGACATACTTGTTTGTTGACATCTCTTTGACTGACGGTTGTCAGCTGTCTACAAGATATTCACTTGAGTCATCTGAATGGAATCAGCAGAATACTAGATGAAGGGCAACCATGTGAGTAAGCCAGGTTCCTGGTTCTTGGCATGATAGATTATATCCACTGTGGTTATCAAGTTCATTGAGGTTTCGAGAGAGTTCAGGATTCTTAACTCTGTTTAACATTCATTGATTAAAAGCTTTGATTCTGCTTGGAGCTGAAGAGTCATGGAAGTCCCTATGGCGGCCAGAACATTCAAACTCAGTGCATCAGGATTCTCCTTGAGCTGTGATATGGATTCACTTTACCAGGATCTCACCATTCTACAAGGGTGATCATCAACACAAGAAGGGTTTGACAGCAGGGAAGATACTCTTGCGGAACTCTTCAGTGCCACCCTCGAGGAGTCCATGCAACAACTGGAATGGGGAAGAATGTCTGGTGAAGAAGATAGACAGTCGACCTTCTGCACCTCCCACTTCACTGATGTTCTAATAACTTGCAAATGTAAGTTAAGTAAGCATGAGCGATGGCTCACTGACAGTGAGTTTGGAAAACTACAGTCTACAGCTGAATTTCAGAAGACAATGTTCAAGAGAAGCGGACTAGTTCTTGAAGTGTTTCATTTGTTCTCAACAGATGAACATCTCTGAATCTAACAGTTATGTGTGCACCTGGAGTTGAAGGAACTGAAAGGCGTGTACTTTGAATTTGGCAAGTGAGCATGATTTAAATATAGCTAATAGCATCAGAAAGTTATGTAAAAAGAAAACGAAAGAACGCCCAGTTTCAGGCACATCTTTTAAACTCCACCATTCTTCTACACTATCTTCCTACGAGACTCCTGATTCTTTGGACGTGATGGATTCACCAAGAATCAAAAGAATTATACTTGGTACTTACTCAAGTGAGAGAAAAGTCTGAGTTCTCCCACCCCTCTATCACGTTCAAGAATCGAGAGCGTTTCATTTGCCAATATGATGAAAATCAGATGGGCGACATGTAGCGTTTGGGACGACTGCTGGACTAGCTCTGTTACCAATTGATTCCACAGGACATCAAAAGAATGTGTGGCGTGCCCACCTGCAGAGATGGTCCAAACTTTGTCAAAAAACCTGAACAAATGGTTTTAAGGGCTTTTCATGTTCCTGGAATATAGTTGGAATCTGTTGACTCCACATTTGCATATGGCAGGGGATGAATGAATGTGCCACTAGCGCATATTCAGAGTTGGATGAGATGAATCAGGATCTGTGACGGGTGGGATGACGTGTTTGTTATTCACCTTTATGTGTATTTCTTGCAATCCACAATGTAAGAAAGGGAGGAGAGAGTGAGAGATAGAGAGAAGCAGATAAAGAAAATGCCATGGAGGCGAAGCAGGGAAGGAGGAAGGAAGTGGGGACATTGGTGGTGGGAAATGGAACACTGGTGGGAGAGGCTAGTGCTGGAACTGTAGAACCAAAGTTCAAACATGAACATCTTGTACTTTTATATCTCACGGTGCTTTATAATAAAATATTTTTAAAATCCACTGTAAAAACAATGGGGAGAACTGACAATGAAGATTCCTCTTTTTCCTTGAAATAAATTGACGCGTTTCCCTAGATTACCTGCAGTCAATATATATCTTGTAAAGTTTCTCAGTACGTTATCCCTTGGTGCATCAACACCAAGAAGTGAGTTAAATACAAGTACAGTAAGGTACTCCTTGTTATGTCTTTTCTATATGTCTCAAGAGAACCATAAACATGTCTATTTCTAGCCATGAAAGATGGGATGGCGAAGTATAGCAATAGCTTTGTGAGCCCACTGCGGTATGACTTCGGTATAAACTCAGGTTGAAAAGTTGACTCTCAATTTTTGAAAGACCATAGAAGTAATTTTCAATGTAGGAAGTTCCATAACTTTGTAAGTTTAATTAAAAATTCCACCCCTCAATATACAATTAAGCTAAATACAACTCCATTCAGAAGGAAATATACTAAACTTATATTTTTGGGGGTACTCAATAAATTAAGTCGCTACAAATATGGTCACCTTCAGTGGACAGAAAACATTAAAACTGAGAAAGAGTGAGTTACTGAAAGAAGTGAATAGGAAAATAGCTATATGCAAAAGCAATGAATTCACATAAATAAGGAATTCACATTTTTAAGTTGCAAATCACGATCACGATCTTCCCGTTGAATGTGTTATTTGAAGCTGGGCACCAGTAATATCTCCATATGTCTGTCTCATGCCAGTAGAGCAAGTTACCAAGCATATAAATATAAAATACATCTGTATAAAATATTTTGAAATAAGCTTGAAATTCAGAACATTGGTGAGAACAAAGATACTATTAGAAGTGTTCAATTAAAACGAAAAAGACAAAAATGTATGAAGCTAATTGATATTGAAATATTAGTAGGTTAGTGACCAGGGACTATAACCGACAATGAAGGGATAAATGAACACATCACTAACTTGGTGCAGTAAGAGCATCATATTATTAGAACATAAAGAGAGATTTCACAAAAAAAAAAAAAAAAAGGAGAAAAAGGAAGTCTAAAGCAATAACATATTGTATCAATATACATCTTATTGAAAAAGGAAAGAGACAATATTGATAAAGACGCAGTGAGAAATTATAATTATTTTAATTAAAAATAATTTAAAACTTATTGTTAAAGACATGGGAGCAGAGCTGCTACTTGCTCTCCTGTGCCTTCTCACAAGGAGCCCAGGAGATGGCGGGTTCTAGCCTGGCCCATGCCAGCAGGCTTGCAACAGCCAGACGACCCGCCACTCCATGGAGTGCCTCCATTTCCACATCGGACTTCTCTCTCTACTGAAACTTTACCAACGAATGGCCCTATCTGATCCGACTCTCATCAGAAATCCACCCTGCTGCAGTCTTTTTTAATCCATTTGGGTTACTGATCAGAGACAGACATGAGGCAGAGCTGCTACTTTGCTCTCCTGTGCCAGTAGCTCACAAGGCCCAGGAGATGGCCCGGGTTTTACCATCGCCTGGCCCTCAGCCCAGCAGTACAACAGAAAAAATGTGAGACGACCCCTCACTCCATGGGCCTCCCCACCAAAACTCACGTCGAGACTTCTCTCTCTGCGTCCAGGGCATAACGTAACGGGACCAGCCTTCTTAGCCTTGCATCCTCACGGATCCGGCTGCGTGCGTACTGCGGTTCATCATTAAATGCTGGACTTAGAGATGAGC
This sequence comes from Cryptotis parvus, assembly GCA_021461705.1. Classification (NCBI taxonomy): domain Eukaryota; kingdom Metazoa; phylum Chordata; class Mammalia; order Eulipotyphla; family Soricidae; genus Cryptotis; species Cryptotis parvus. Next base: position 11,382 of record JAJIBD010023284.1, on the reverse strand, counting down.
TGCAAAGTATGGTACCTGCTGCGGCAGAGCCTGGCAAGCTACCACGTGTTATTTGATATGCCAGATATCAACAGTGATGCGGACTCTACATCAGAATGGATTGTGGCTTTTTATGTTCTTGGAGCAAGCAGATGCCCTTGGGCTCTACTAACTCAGACAGGACATATGGAATTACTGGGGCCCGCTCAGGCAAATGGAGTGAACAGCGGGAGAGACAGTGACAGACAGTGAGCAGTATTATGTTGTTAATACCAATATTCCATTGAAAAAAACTGAGTCTGAATCCCAATATAATAAATTTGCAATAAATCTCCTTTTTATCCACAAGTATCTACAGTTTTCTTTCAGAAAAAATTTAAAGTAAAAACAATCAATAACATTAATCTTGGTCAAGGAATTATAATAATTTCTTCATAGTGGCATTTCTGTAAATTGTATACAAAAACTTATATTTCAAAAACAAACATAGAAAGTAATGGAATATGAGGGGTTGAAAGTTCCTTGCAATATGCACAGATTGACCTGGTTTGATGATCTCTAGGTACTTTGCATATATTGCCCTAAATACAAAGCCAAAGTGATACCTGTGTGCAGAATCAGGGTAGACCCAGAGCACTAACAAGTGTTACTCAAAGCCACATAAATAAAATGCCGACAAATAAAATAATCATATAGAAAATTTGGAGTTGCAGGGTGGAGTCTGCTGCCTTCCCACCCTGTGTGCTAGACTGATGCTGAGTCTTGGAGTTGGGGTAGGATTTTTGCTCCTTGTCTAATCCTCTACCGCAGGATCCCAAGTCAGAAAACCTCTTGCAACACAATCACAGTCATCCTCAGTCTGGACTCCCAGCTGGGTGGTGCATCCCCATGATGCTGGCGGGCTTCATCTCAAAATCTGGTATAACACAACATGTGAGAGTCATGAGCTAGGTAGGAACGAGTAGAGAACTGTTTGCTGATATCATTGAAAATGTTACTGTCAAGAGGGGTGACTTTCATGATGATCAAAAGATGCACATTATAACCTCTAAATGTATCACTGTCTTCCCGTTGTTCATCAATTTGCCCAGCAGAGTGGGCACTAGTAACATCTTCATTAGTCCTATCACAAGCAAGTGCAACTAAGGGCATCTAATTGCTACAGGGACAGGAGGAGCCAGAGGCAACTCTTCAGATTTAATGAGACTGAGGTCCATAGTTACTAGTCTTTGGCATAAAAAGTAAATAAACACGGTAGCTTGCCAGGCTTTACTGTGGGTGGTATAGTCTCAGTAGAAGGCTCTCAACCCTAGCATTTACTACAGTGAATCTTAAAGGGGAAAATCAGGTTTTTTTTGGTGGGCTCTGTAGGAACTATGGAGTCTGATGTTGAGAATGACTAACTGCATGATGTGGTTTTTCGGGCTTCTTGCAGGCTCACTGGTATCAGTTACAACATGTCTATAACTGTTTACTATGTAGCAAGTAATGAAAGAGAAATTGAGAAAGAACATGCAAAATTCAGTATCTATAAAAAAAATATTGTGCAGCTGCTGCAGAGGGCTGATCCCAAGTAGGTGGAGTCTCTTTCTTCGAGGGACGGCTGTCATGGAGGCGCGGGGAGAAAGGGCAGGGCCAAAACTCCCGCTCTGAGTCTGGCCAGCATGGTCTTTCCCGCTCATGAGAGCAAGCCCTTGGAGCAATATTGGACTCGACCAGAATGGCCTGACCACACTTACCAGGAAGTCCAGCTCCATGGGTTGTTCCAACCGGCTGAGCGCAGCTCTAAATGTATTTATTCCACAGTAATAAAGGAAAGCAAGTTGAGAGAGAGAGAGGGATAGAGAGGAGAGAGGGGAAGAGAGAAAGGAGGAGATAAAGAACCTGCCTTGGGGGCAGGATGGGAATGGGGAGGAAGTATGGACATTGGTGGTGGAAATGGGCGTATTGATGGAGGATGGGTGCTGGAACTCTATGACCCAGACCTCAAACATGAACATCTTGTAATTTTATATCTCACGGTGGTATAAATATATTTTAATAAAAACAAAAATCAAAAATATAATATTAATGACAACATTAATTTAAGGGAATGATGTTATGTACATGAAACATGAAATGAAATGTTGTGTAAATGAAAAATTTAAGTATTTTTGCAATTAAGGTGGAGAGAGAAAATATTTTGTTTTTAGTCCCTACCCCACTCCAGACCACAGTTGTGCTGGCAGCTTACTGGAAGAGAGACACTCAACCCAACCACTCCAGACTCACAGCTTCTGCTTGGCTAAACAGGCCCATGGTCGCGACCACTCAACATTCTTGATCATAATAAGTTGGGATGGGTCCTTCCCAGGATCTTTACTCGCAGTGGATCATTAATCACTGTAACGATCATTCTCACTTACCCACTTTGAGAAACTGGCTTAAGCTACCATTGTATTTGATATGCAAAACCTGTTATTTTGATTATAGACCTCATTCCATGACCTGAAAATTGGTTTGATACTCTATATGTATTCCTGGAGCAAGCAGATACCCTTAGGCTAGCATGTGACAGAACATGGAATGTTACTGGTGCCCGCTCGAGCAAATTGATGAACAATGGGAGAACAAGCATTGACTGGAAGTTCTACCCTAAGACAATCCATACATTTCTGAGAAAAGCCCACTCTCTCACTGGACTTTCCTGTGTCTTAATGTAGTAAGTGTTTAGCTTCGGTGTAAATAATTTACTTGATACTTACTTAATTTTTTAGCTATTATTTTACTTCTACAGCTATCCATGACATTTTCATCACTACACAAGTTCTAATATTGGGAAGAGCTATGTAACTCATTAACTCCATGCATAGTATCAAATTTATATCTGTGAATAACTATTTTTAAATCAATCATGAAAAGATGCCACTCTGTCTCACATTCATTGATTTAAAGAAAGCCTTTGGTGGTGGAGACTAGAGAAACGGTCATTGAAGCCCCTAGCCAAACAGGGTGTTCAAGCCAGCCATAGATCCTTTCCATGAGCTGTGTGCGAATTCACGAGGATCTCACCATTCTACAAAAGTGATCACTGCTTATCACTTTTTGCCCATGACATCTTTACAGTTAATATCCCGATTTATTAAAACTGACTAATCGCATCTCACTATGTCTATCTCATACTAGTAGAGCCCAAGGGCATCTGCTTGCTCAGAAACATAAGAGCCTCAATCCATTCCGGAATGAGGTCTATAGTATTACTGGTATTTGGCATATATATCTAAATACAAGCACGGGTAGCTTGCCGGGCTCTGCCGTGCGGTAGCATACTCTTGTAAGGCATCTCTAAGTCCAATTTATTGATGAACCACTGGCCGCAAGCGGCCGGACCCTGAGGTAGGAGGCTGCTCTGCTGGGTGGAGATAGAGTCCGAAGAAGTCGGATGTGGAAAATGGAGGCCCTCTCATGGAGTGGGGGTGCGTCTGGCTTGTTGTAGAGGCTCTGCTGGGGTGGTGGAGCCAGGGCTACAGAACCCACCATCCCTCCGATGACACCTCGTGACGGCTGGTCACAGGGAGAGCTAGTAGCAGCTCTGCCCCATGTCTGCAGTCATGAATCAAATCGAGCCAATCACAAAGTGTCATCAGTGCCAAAAGGAGAAGGGGTGCAGCAGGGTGATACCATATAATCTTCAGTGGGTGGAGGAGGAATCATCTTTGGCAATTAAATGGAAGGAATGGGAGTGAAAGATAGGCCCGTTCGGCAACTTCACCCCCTCCTCGCTGATGACATCATTCTAATACCAAATATTATAGCCAAACCGGCACAACGCGGCTGACTTTGACCAAGAATGTGGAAAGATACCATGGAGTCACATGAATCTCATAATAAATACCTCTGTATAAAAAATGAACTAGTTCAGAGGCCCCATTCACTCTCAATGGAACAAGCATCTCTGAATACAGCAGTTTTATTGTGCCTGCCTAGGTAGAGAGAGTCAACACTTGATGAAACGACTAAAATCTGAAGCTGCGCAGGAGGGGAAGAGAAGACAGCATGAGAAGCTGTCAAATCATTGAAGAAATAGCTAAAAAGATTAAGAACCTCCGGCTCTGAGGCACATTTCTTTAACTCATATGTTCTGCATTAACATGCGCAGCTTCAGAGAGATTTGGGTCTCTTCAAAAGAGGATGGGAATGCTGTTCGAGGCTCTCCCAAAGAGAAATCAAAGCTGCTTGGAATACCATACTCACTCCAAGAGTGAAAGAAGGAATCCGGGCTCAATCTCCATTGCTGTTCCAGAGTCAGGGCTGTCTCGTTTGCCAGAACATCGAAAATCAGATGGGTAGGACATGTAATGCGAGTTGGAGGCGACCACTGGACTAGAGCCTTCACTGAGCTAGTCCATGAGATGTCAAAATTTTGTAGGCCGCCCACCTACAGATGGTCAGTCTTCTTTGTCAAGACCATGAACAAACAGTTTGAGGCTCTTTATATTCCACAAAACAACTTGATTTACATTGGGCTACACTAATAAGTCAAATGGAAATGTTACTGGCACCCACTCAAGCAATTTGATAAATAAAGGATGTCAGAAGTGACCAAGTGATCAAGTGAATATATATTTTAAATATGAAAGATTTTATTGGCTTTTATGCACCCAATAAGAAAGAAACAATCTCAGAAGCAGAGTATAGGAGACATAGCATCTAACAAAATTTTAGTCATATATTCCTATGGTTTATTGACTTAAACCAACTCTAAGACTCTCTTCATAAGTGTCTGACTTGAGATATTATTTTCATTTAAATTTAAAGAAAAGCTCATGAAAAAACATCAGAAAACAGTTAAGAAACATCAAAATCAAGAAGAAATATCATAAAATAAAACCCAACAATGTATCATTTAACATAATTTATTTCCTTATGGACATGCAGACTCAGAATCCCCTGGACCTGACCAGTGGAGGGAACAAGGAAGTAGGGAAGCATTAGGGGTGAGATCAAATCAGTCAGCTATGTTCTACCTAAGATTCTATCTTGCCAGCCAAGAAAATTGAAGAATCATTACCATAGTTAAATAAACTATATTTACAACTCTACATACTGAATTATTAAGGAAATAATCTTCTGAAGTTGCATGTTATGCTTAACCTCAGATCCCACTCAGTATTAGTCAAATTAGAATTCTAGATGTTTTGCTAATTATGCTATTTACCTGTTCCTTAGTTGATTGCAAGTAGCAAGAAATGAGAATCTACTGGTGTATCACTTGTATCCACTTTTCTTCCTGTTTGTCATCAGAATTGCTTGAGTGGGAACCAATGTCTCTCCATTCACTGGGAATGTCAGTATTGTTACTGTTTTTGGCATACAGGTATACCACGAGGTGGCTTACCAGGCTCGTGGCTCTGCAGGTTCATCCCAGGGGCCCAGTGTTTTTCTATGACAAGACCATAAACATCCAGGGGCCTGAAGCAAGAGCCCTCCTTGGAACAATAAATAAGCCTGTATCCCTGTGTCTGCCACCTGTAGACACAGCCAGCACTGCAACCACACCTACACAATACCTCGAGAGTGAACAATATCTCTAAATTGCCATGAGGTGCGGGTAATGTATAAATATTGTATCCTTCTTGCTTCCAAAACATTTACTTTTGAATCCTTGCATTGCATAGTTATATGGAATTTATTTAAATTATCTTTACCTATCTAGTTTCTGCTTTATTAAACTCTTTCAGACATGCGTACTAAATGAACCCAAATGTGCATAAGACCCATAATGCTAGTATTGATTATCATCCACAAGTTACAAAATCATTGACCTGTTACAAAATTAACCTAATATCTTTAGGTGGCTCAAATTTTCTTTTAATTCTTTTGAGCATTGATTAATTTATTAACCAGTTTGGGACTGTGAATAAAATCAGAATAAGTATAAGCATCAGTAGTGGAATTAAAAATTTTTGTCATGATTCCAAAATTGACTACTTATATTTTCAGAAGCTTCCAACATGTCCTTTATAAACATTTCCTTTATAAATAAATATTTTTGCTTGTAAATGAAATATTTCTAATTAGATATAATTCTTGGAGATAAGGTAGGAGATATTTAACCTTAGTATTTGAGAATTTATTTTAGAAGACTCCTAGTTTTGATATGTTTTGGAAGAATAATTTATTTTAAATAAAAAATTTATTGCATTTTGATTGGGGATAAATTGTGATAAAGACAAGTATTTTGTCCAATCCACTTCCAGATATCCCTATGGAATTGAGAGTGTTGGGATTAGATGGTATCCACTTATCCAATTTCTGCCTCACTGTGTCTTTTTATTTGAGTGTCTGGGTAATGAACATGAAATATGGGAGAATTATTGTGAGTTGATTACCCATGAAGAAATCTGAGTTAATTAATTTAATATAGCATGGGTGCAAATGGATATAGGTATTTTAATATATGTAAACTTCTAGTTAGCACAGTTAGTAGTAGAATAAAATACATATACAATGTAATTGACAACAAAGCTTCACATTAAAAGTTGATTAATCTTCTTATTGGTGTAATTTAATTGACTGTAAAATTAGTTTGCTAAGCTGGAAAAATAGTCATCTATTATAATTGTTTCTATTTAAAAAAAAACAAAACAGTATTTCCTGAATACCAAAAACAAATCTTAATTTTAGGAAAATATTGGAGAAAAATATATAGTGACAGCTATTATCATCTATGAGCAAATGTCACAAATAGTTTGTTCTAACAATCAGATTATTTTTTACTAATCATTGAAAGTATGAATACTAATCAACAGCAGCTTAAAATAAAATCTATACAATATTATTTATTTTCTAGGAAGTAGGCAGCATCTATTTGAACAAACCGGTTTAAAAATTTCAGCTTTTGGACCAGAAAATAGACCTGATCAGAAACATAACTCTAGCCATGTGTTCTAATTTACTTTCTAAGGTCATTGGGGAAGACCTTATTAGAGTTTTGCTGCGCCAGAGCCATTATCCTTTCACTTTTAATAAAGATGCACTGCGATTCAATAAAACATGGCAGAATCAACAGTCCTCTCATGGCAGAATGAACCCAATTAAAAAAGTTTGGTGAATGGATCCATTACATTATGCCTTTCTGGAGAAAAAAAAGAAACAATAAAGGCAAGGGAATAACAAAATCCATCACACAACAACCGAAAAGGATGAGTAGCAGGCACCAGACCTAGCCTGCTGTGGATCAGCAGGGATACTGCTGCAAATGTGGGCAAGGTTATTATAACAAAAGTTCACAAGAGGTGTAGCAAGGAAGCAATATAAAGGCTTTATTTGATTGTCAAATCTTAACTAATTTTCTATTTATTTTCTTATTTTGCTTGCCTCTTTGCTTTGACCTATCCTTTAGCTAATTCATTTATCTCTCTGAAGCGTGCCATTGAGCTTTTTACTTTCTTCCAGCACACCATTTGGCGTATATCCTTCAAGTATTATTGATTTCAAAGGGAAAATTCAATTGAAACCCGACAACTAGTAGAAATATATATCATTTGTCTTGGCTCTCTATATTTATTTATTCCATTGAAATTATACTGAAAACAGAAACAAAATCCCAATTTTCATAAAAGCTAGAAAATATCTCCCTTGCTCTTCTGGGATCCCTATTTCTTTCTTTGGTAGAGTCAACAAGATTTCATTCCATTTTTCAAATCGGCAGCTCTTTAAAATGATTTTTGGTCATGCCACCTGAGCCCCTAATTACCTTTATTTTCATGTCCTTCTGCCTTGGTGTATTAAGGCACAGGCTTCATAGCTAAACCATCGTTCTATAGTCCCAGCCTAGGAGAAGTCAGGCAGAACCTTGAATGTGCCCAGCCATAGTAAGAAGACATTAATAAAAAAATATAGCAACAAAAGCTCCAATTTGAGGCTTATAGGAGGATAAAAAATGGCTACTGTGGATTCTGAGTGAAATTTCACTAGAGTAATAAAATCATTTGTGAAAACAATGTTAAGGTGTGTTAGCTATCTTCCCAATTATCTTTATATAAGCCAACAGTAAGGCGGGAGTTCTTCAGTCTCCACATTACTCTACGCAGCCAGATCGACTATTCTTTCAAAATATTCTATAAATATATTATTTTATTCTTTCTGGATCACCATTCTCATTCTCCTGTCCAGCAGGTGGTTAATTATGTACTATAATATTTAAAATTACAATTGTGATTATTTTGAAAGATAATTAGATGAAAAAGGAACATTCCCCGGTTCCAAAGGTTCTGAATTTGTATAGAGACAATATATTCTCCAGAAGTGAAAGAAAATCATCCGTGGCAGAGTTGGACCATGGGGAGAGAACAATGACTCTTTGGAACAATCCATTCATAGTAATTAAGGAGGGCCATCTGGTTCAAGATAAAAAGAAAATGTGATCAATTCTATTACTTGATTTATAAAACTTTTCCAGTTACATATGTACTTACTTTCAAGTAAATTTGCATCCTCTATATTGTGATCTTCTTAGAACTTGCATTCTTAGAGACCAGACAGGATTCCTTACTTTAATTATACATACTCAGATGCAATTAAATCAATTTAAAATGTATTGTCAATATATGGATTTTCTATTGTTTGATTATCTCATGAATTGCCTCTTCAAAAATATTTTATTTGATGAAGCAGTCTTACAATCTAGATTATTATTACACTTCAACAATGGGGTTGTTCATCTCAGAATTTGACACATGTGTTTTCCATGTAATTATTGGACCTATTAGCAGAGATGGACTTTTGCCAATGGGACTAAATATTCAATTAAAGAAGTTTGGCTCTGATGATACTGCTCTCTCTGTGAGTATCAAGATTTAATTAACTGATAAGCAATGCGATTTTTTTCTTTTAAATGTTTTATACTTATACTTTTATTTACACTAATAAAGCAAGTAGAGAATATAATGAATGAATATTGTTATTATTTAAAATTAACACTAATGACCAGAAGATGATATAAAGATTCAAGCACTTACCTTGCACGGCAGGCCCCAGTTCAATCCCAGTATTGCTTATGTATCCTAAGTTATGTCAGATGTGATCCTAGGCATACAGTTAAGTCTCTCAACACTCTATTGTGGTTTAAAATCAGAAACAAAACAAAACAAACAAAATAAGAAAAACAAAAATAGTACTCAAGAATTAAAAACATACTTAAGAGCTCAATGTTCCTCAAATACTTTTGCCTTTGATTTTTATCTGTCCCTTTTTTCAGCTTTTTTTCTCCTTAGAGTCTCTTTCTCTTAACTTTGATAGAGTTTGTGTTTAGCAACTGTACTTTAGACAGAAACATAATTTTTGAAAGCATGCCACAATCAGAAAGAGATTGTAAGTGCTGAAATATTTGACTGAGTATATGGTTTCATAAAACTCTGATAATGCTTTTTTCTGAATATTTTTGTAATTCTTTAAAATTTATTTGTGGTGATATAAATTAGTAGATGTTACTCTGCTGGTCCAGTGCGAAATGGAAGCTTGAAAATACACAAATTAAATCAAACTCAAAACAAGCAGAAAAAGTAGCCTCAACAGGTTCATTTGTCATTTTGAATCTAAGATTTCTGAACATTAAATACTAGCCTTAACCAATAGTGCGTATCATAATGTTAAGAAATGGCCACAGCTTTTTGGGATGAGTTCATGAAGTCAACACTTAATATTGAAAAATTTTATATAGCGTTTAGTAGGATGTTTCTGCAGTTTCTATGGCGATAGAGTTAGTGCTACCTTTGAACTACTGGACGGACACTGAGAACCCAACAACTGCTTTGCCATAAAGACTAGTACACCTTCAGGTATTGGAGTCTTCTTGTTTCAGTTGTGGGAGTTATAGGACTTCGGGGGTGATCCATTTCTTCTAGATTCTCATGTTCCACGCGATACAGAGGCTCTCCAAATAATATCTATGATCTTTGGTTGTACTGGTTTTTTTTGGGTGGAGTGTCACCATTTTTATTTCTGATTCTGTTGTTTACTTTGGTTTCTCTTTTTCCCTGTCCCTTACACGTCTTGCCAATGGTTTGTGTCAATCTTGTTTATTTTTCAAAAAAAACTCTCTGGTTTCAGTAATCTTTTGGATTGTTTTCGGCCTTTCCAACTGATTGATTTCCTCTCTAAGTTTTATTATTTTCTTTTTTGCTGGGTTGGGCTCGCTTTGTTGGTCTTTTTTCTAATGTCTTCGCTGTCGTAGTCAGGTTATTTATGGTGGTTGCTCGTTTTCTTAGTTTTCCAAGATGAATGCTTGCAGGCTATAATAAAGCTTCCACTCTTAGCTTAGCTTTTACCGTGTCCACAAGTTCTGATATTTGGTGTCTTCATTTTCATTTGTTTCCAGAAATCTTTGGATTTCCTGTTTTATTTCTTCTCTATGACCCATTTGTTGTTGAGGAGTGAGCTGTTCAGTTTCCAGGTGTTTGGTTTGACTCCTGTTTCTGTGTTACAGTTAACTTCCATTTTCAGTGCATCATGGTCTGAATGTTAACACATTTTCTATCTTTTTAATTTTATTGAGGTATGCTTTGTGGCTCAGCATGTGGTCTATCTTGGAGAATGTTCCATGTTCACTAGAGAAAAAATGTGGGGGAGCTTACGGGGCATGAAGAAGCCCAGTATATATCCACTAGCTCTCTTTCTTCCATTTCTTCCTTCAGGCCCAATATTTCCTTGGTGAGGTTCAGTCTTGTTGGGAGCTCAGCATCATCGTTGATAGGCGGTGTTGAAGTCTCCAACTATTATTGTGCTAGTTGTGTTATCTTCTTTGAGGTCTCTTAGCGGTTGTTTTATGTATTTTGCTGACACCTGCGTTTAGGTGCATCTAGTTTAGTGATGTAATTTCTTCTGGTGTACATAATTAAGCAAGTGGTCTATACATTGTCCCTTCTACTCCCTTTGTCAGCCTGAAGTCTCATATTATCTGATTTTTAATATGGTCACACCAGCCTTTAGAGGAGTTGTTTGCATGGAGAATGGTCTTCCAACCTTAGACTCTAGTCTCTGTTTGGTCCTGATTATTCAGATGTGTTTCTTGTGGACATCAGAATGTTGGGTTCAATTTTTTAATCCATTTTTCTCGCTCTATATTCTCTCTTAATTGGTTACATTTGAGACCATTGACATTGAGAGAGATTATTGTACGAATTTTATGCCCATCTTTCTTTTTGTGTTTGTTACCTTACAGGTTTGGTCGCGTACAGTAGACTGCTTCTGTCCTTCTTTTAAGGTAAGGCAAGTTTTTGGTCATGAAGTTCCTGAGTTTTTTTGCTTATCTGATGAAGTTATATATCTTTCAACTTCATAATCTGATAGACCCCAGCAGGTAAGGAATTCTTGGTGAAGCCTGCGGTTCATTGAGCCTTTTCACAATATCCACCATTGTTT
>JAJIBD010023283.1:0-165826 GCA_021461705.1 Cryptotis parvus | reverse complement strand
CAGCCATCTACCAAAAGCCCACAGCAAGCATAATTCTAAATGGGGAAAAGTTGAAAGCCTTCCCCTGAGATCAGGGACAAGACAAGGTTGCCCACTCTCACCTCTTTTATTCAATATAGTACTGGAAGTACTTGCCATAGCAATCAGAGAAGAAAAAGGACATCAAGGGCATCCAGATAGGCAAGGAAGAAGGCAAGCTATCATTATTTGCAGATGACATGATATTATACCTAGAGAACCCTAAACTCTCTACCAAAAAACTCCTAGAAACAATAGACGCATATAGTAGAGTGGCAGGATACAAAATCAATACCCAAAAAGTCAGTGGCTTTCCTATATACAAATAACGAAAGAGAAGAAAGGGATATTAAGGAAACAATTCCATTCACAATTGTGCCACAGAAAATCAAATACCTAGGAATCAACTTACCCAAGTGTGTAAAGGACCTGTACAAAGAAAACTACAAGACACTGCTCCAAGAGATAAAAGAGGACACAAGGAAATGGAAACATATTCCCTGCTCATGGATGGGGAGAATCAACATTGTCAAAATGGTAATACTCCCTAGAGCTCTGTACAGATTCAGTGCAGTCCCAATGAGGATACCTATGACATTCTTCAAAGAAATTGATCAAACGCTCCTGAAATTTGTATGGAATGATAAACCCCCCAAGGATAGCTAAAGTAATCCTTGAGAAAAAGAAGATGGGAGGCATCACCTTTCCCAACTTCAAACTGTACTACAAGGCATTAGTAATTAAAACAGCATGGTATTGGAATAAAAACAGACCTGTGGACCTATGGAATAAAATTGAGTATCCTGACACCCAACCTCAAACACATGATCATTTAATCTTTGATAAAGGTGCAATGTGTCTAAAATGGAGTAAGGAAAGCCTCTTCAACAAGTGGTGTTGGGGAAAACTGGGCAGCGACATGTAAAAAATGAATTTGGACCTGTGTCTAACACCATGCACAAAAAATAAGATCAAAATGGATTAAAGATCTCTATATCAGACTTGAATCCATAAAGTACATTGAAGAAGAAAATATAGGAAAAAACCTCCACGACATTGAAGCTAAAGGCATCTTCAAAGGTGAAACATCACTAACAAAGCAACTAGAAGAAAAAGATAAACATATGGGACTACATGAAACTAAAAAGCTTCTGCACCTCAAAAGAAACAGTGACTAAGATACAAAAGAAGTCCACAGAATGGGAAAGAATATTCACCCAATACCCATCTGATAAGGGGTTAATATCCAGGATATATCAGGCACTGGTAGAACTTTACAAGAAGAAAACAAACAACCCCATCAAAAAATGGGGGAGAAGAAATGAACAGAAACTTCAGCAAGGAAGAAATTCGAATGGCAAAAAAACATATGAAAAAATGCTCATCATCACTAATCATCAGAGAGATGCAAATCAAAACAACAATGAGATACCACTTTACACCACAGAGACTGGCACATATAAAAGAACAAGAACAACAAGTGTTGGCGTGGATGTGGGGAAAAGGGGACACTCATCCATTGTTGGTGGGTATGCCGGCTGGTACAGCCTTTCTGGAAAACAATATGGACTTTCCTCCAAAGACTAGAACTTGAACTCCCCATTTGACCCAGCCATACCACTCCTGGGAATCTACTCTGGGAAACCAAAAATACGCAGCGGAAACACCATCCCTACTTTTATGTTCATAGCAGCATTATTCACAATAGCCAGAATCTGGAAGCAACCAGAGTGCCCGAAAATCGATGACTGGATAAAGAAGCTTTGGTACATCTACACAATGGAATACTATGCAGCTGTTAGGAAAAATGAAGTTATAAAATTTGCCTATAAATGGATGGACATGGAGAAGATTATGTTGAGCGAAATTAGCCAGAAGGAGAGAGAGACAGATACAGAATGACTGCATTTATTTGCATGGCATAAATATATATGTACATATTATGATACCAATATCCAAGGTCAAGTGAAACATGTATCAGGAGGTCTTGTCAAAGGTGGAAATTATCACAAACGTGTGGGAGTCAGAGGTTAGGTAAGACAGAAAATGGAAAAGTGTGCTAATAATTGTCGAGGGTACTAATGCCAACCTAGAACTGAGCATTAAATAGAGGCAAAAGGATACACATGACAACCTTTTAATGTATGTTCTGTAATCCATAGTCTGGAAGGGAAGGAAAAGAGAAAGAGAGAGAAAGGGAAAGAAATAAAGAACCTGCCATGGAAGTGGGCTGGGGAAGGGGAGGGAACCGGGGACGTTGGTGGTGGGAGATGGGCACTGGTGGAGGGACGGGTGCTGGAACACTGTATGACCAAAACCCAAATATGAACTTTTTAATTGTATATCTTTTTTATTTGTATATCTCACGGTGGTATAATAAAAATACTTAAAAAAAAAAAACCTCTTCAGCGCCACCCTCTAGAACATCATGCAACAATTAGAATGGGAAGGAATAGGAGTGAGGATAGATGGTCGGCAACTACACCACCTCCGCTTGCTGATGACATTGTTCTAATAACACCAAACATTAGCCAAGCGGCACAAATGCTGGCTGACTTTGACCGAGAATGTGGAAAGATAGGTCTACAGCTGAATCTAAAAGAAAACTATGTTCATGAAGAATGAACTAGTTCCAGAGGCCCCATTCACTCTCAATGGAACAAACATCTCTGAATGCAGCAGTTATGTGTACCTAGGTCGAGAAATCAACCTAAAACCTGAGCTGCACAGGAGGAAGAGAGCGGCATGGAATGCCTTCAAAGGCATCGAAGAAATAGCTAAAAAGGACAAAAAACCTCCGGCTCCGGGCACATCTCTTTGACTCCACCGTTCTCCCTGCATTAACATACGCCTCAGAGACCTGGGCCCTATGAAAGCAGGATGAGAATGCTATTCGGTCTTCCAGAGAGGAATCGAAAAGAGCTATGCTTGGAATATCACGCCTCACTGAAGTCAGAGAAGGAATCTGGAGTTCTGACCTCCGTCACTATTCCAGAATCAGGGATGCTGTCTCGTTTGCCAAGGCATCAAAAATCAGATGGGCTGGACATGTAATGCAATTTGGAGACAACCGCTGGACTAGAGCCATTACCGACTGGATCCCACGGGATGTCAAAAGATCACATGGCCGCCCACCTACAAGATGGTCAGACTTCCTTGTAAAGACCCTGAAGGAACGGTTTGAGACTCTTCATATTCCTGAATCAATCAGATGTCATTGGGCTACATTGACTGGCGCCCGCTCGAGCAAATCGATGAATAACGGGATTCAAGTGATCAAGTGAATACATACACTTAGAGGTTGTCATGTGTATCTTTTTGCCTATATTTAATGCTTACAAGAACTAATTTTTTAAATTGTTTGTGCTCAAGTCATTTGCTTATCCTGAATGAATTATAGGGGGAATTCTGCTGGCTAAATCTGTTGATTCTCTACAGTGGTGAATGCGGAGAAGGACTCCTAAAGGATGCTGAGCAAGTACAAAGAGAGTACTTGCTTCGTACACGCACATACTCAAACAGCAACAACAGAACCGATTAGGAATGGTCCTTGTTCAAGGATGACCGGAAGGATACACACTGTATTTCCTCCCCAATTATGAAAGCAGGGCTTTGGTGACACCCAATTAAAGATAGTTGACTGTATTCACTGTATCACTGTATCACTGTATCACTGTATCTCTGTATCACCCGTTCATCATCGATTTACTGGAGCCGGCACCAGTAACATCTCCATATGTCCTGTCTCATGCAAGTAGAGCCCAAGGGCACCTGCTTCCTCCAGGACATAAGGAGCCTCAAACCATTCCATCATGTCATGGGAATGAGGTCTATAATTGTTACTGGTATCTGGCATACCAAATACGACGGGTAGCTTGCCAGGTTCTGCCTTGCAGGTAGCATACTCTTTTAGTCATCTCTAAATCCAGCATTTATTGATGAACCACGCGGCCACGCGTGAGCAGGCAGTTGACTGTATTTTTATTTTTATCATCATCATCATCATCATCATCGTCATTATTATATTTTGATTTTTAAGTAACATCTGACAATGCTCAGACAATGCTCCTGACTCTGTTCTCAGGCTTTACCTCTAGTGGCTCTTGGGTGGCCATGTGGGATGCCAGGGATCGAACCTGGGTAAGCCACATGCAAGGCAAACACCCTACCCACTGTATTATCTCTCTGGCCATTATTACTATTATTATCACTAATAATAATAGTAGTAGTACCCAATAAAGATGGTATATATAAAGTGAAGTAAAATTAGCTTTTCTGATCTGTCAAGAGTTAAGTGCCTGGATTAAGAACATAGTGCCTGGATTGAGATTAGAGAGAGGTTTCAGAGCAAAAGAGAAATCAGCACACAGACCCCATGATAAATTTTGGAAAAGACAGAGAAAGGAAGAGGAGTGAGAGAGAAATTGAGAGAGCAGGATCTAATCAGTTATTGTATTAGGTAAATTCATCTTTTAAACTGTTTCCTATCTTTATTAAAATACACTCTCTCCTAGTAGTTTACTTACCTAGGCGTTCACCACCCAAGTACACTTGGCACTGCCACTGCATTACTGTTTCTAAACATTATTTTGGTCATTTTACTCTCCAGTTCAGTCTTTCACTCTCTTCTGATGATTAAATTGCACATTCCTCAGACTGGCATTCATGATCTCCCATAATCTACCTCTCACCTATCTTTCTAAGTTTATCCATCTACCTGAAGTTGTCTCACCATCACGGAACAGAAAGCATGCTTTCCTGATGATGCCTCTGCTTCACGTACTATGCTCAAAGTCTTCACCATTTGTCTTATCCTAAGTCTGATTTCACATGATGAACTGTACACAGCTGACTGTCTCCATTTCTGGTTCGTTACTTCTTTAGTACATATGAGAACCATGAGTATTTTTTTTGGCTGGGCATGAGGCGATTCAATAAGTACATCACTTATGAACAAGTTATAACCAATGAGGTATAAATATAATAATATATTCAACTTTTGCAGGTATGCTTAGCTGGTGGTTCTTTGCTGCCTCTTCCTTCTTTCTCTGATGTAATGAGATGGTTGGAAATTTAATAACTATCATGGACCCAAAGGTAGAACCTGTCTATTAAGACTAGTGATGCCACATGACAGATGGAAAGTGTGTTCATCTATCAGAGACCTACCAAAACAAACTCTGGACTGCCTACACTTAAATGAGAACCACAAACAAAAATTTTTTAAAGAACTTTTAATTTGAAAAATGTTAAGAGAGATTTTGAACTCTCACCCCGGCCTGTCTGCATCTCAGGTAGAGTCTCTGGGGTGCGTGGCTGGCCGGGCAGGCGCCTGGGGCTGTGGTAGAGCCCCAGGTCTCGGCAGAAGGTGGAACTACAACCCCCAGAAGTCCGAGCGGAACCGGAAGTAAACCGTCATTTTGAATTCTCACCCCGGCCTGTCTGCATCTCAGGTAGAGTCTCTGGGGTGTGCGGCTGGCTAGGCGGGCGGCACTTATGCGGCCGCTTATTATTACTAAAACTAGGAAATTCAACACCAAGGGTAGGTAATACCCTCAAGAAAAAAGAAACAGTACACTAGCGGAATCTATCCCTGAACACCGCAACACCATGGGAAAACAACGCAGATCCCCAGCTCGAAGAACAGATGAAAAATGTTAAGAGATTGGGCCACACCGCTAGTGATTCTGTGCTCAGGGGTCACTCCTGGAGGTGCTCAGGGACCATATGTAATGCCAGGGTTCAAATGAGGGTTGGTGGCATGCAAAGCAAATGTCTTAGTCTCAGTATCGCCTCATCCCAAATTACATTTACTCAGTTCCAGCTGTTGCCTTATTTAAAAACATTTAATTTATTTTTAGGAAGGATTTTGGAACCACATCCAGTGGTGCTCTGAGGTCACTCTCGGCTTTGTGCTCAGGAGTGGCCCTGACCTAACTAGTTCTCAGAGGTTCATATGTGGTGCTGAGGATTCAAACCAGGATCAGCTGCCAGCGAGGCAAGACCCTTAGCTCCACACAGTCTCTCTAGTTCCTTTTTAATCTGAATTTTGAATTGCTACATAATCAATCTCCCCATGGAAATATTATTCAGAGTAATTTTACAAATAAAATAATAAAATTGAATATTACTTAGTATAATTTTCAAGTAATAGGTAGGTGATAAAGGATATCTCTGCAAACTCTAAGCAAAAATGGGACAATTATTTAGGGATAATGAGAATTTTGCACAGAGGCTCTGGGAGAATGAAGAAGTGTCAGGAAGAGACTGGAATCTGGACTTGGGAAGAAGGAGGGAGTCTTCGCTTCCTTTCCTCTTACTGCAGGCAATGCACGAGTTAAACACAGAGAAGCATGCATACATAAACTTGTTTCATGAAGGCAGTTTATGTGTTTGTGGAATAAACTTGATTTACTTTCCAAAGCACTTCCCTTATATGAATATAGCTAGCAAGGGTAACTCTTTTGAAGGGATTATATTTCTTATAGTCTAAGCAAGAGGTTCCCAAATTAAGCCCACTTCCCCTTTTAGAAAAGAAAATCACTCAGCATGCCTTCTCCAAACCTTCCTTCTTAGCTGAACAAACGGAAACCTCCCCTCATCCCACCCTTCCCGAGGGCACCAAAGGATACTACTACTGGATAGTTCAGAGCCCTGTTGGGGTCCTATCATTCACTCTGGGACACACTAAGACTGACCCCTTCTTTCGCCCTAAATCAGTAAAAGAGCCAGCAACTCGGAGAAGTCTGTGATTGATATTAGATAAAATTAGAACCACACTTTGAAAAGACACTTTAGGGACAGTTCTATTTGCTTTGTTTTGCTTTTAATTGAATCACTGTGAGATACACAGTTACGAAGTTGTTCTTGATTGGGTTTCAGCCATACAATGTTCCAGTACTCGGCCCTTCACCAGTGTACATTTCCCACCACCAATGTCCCCCCTTTCCCTCCTGCTACCCTGCCCAGCTTGCCTCTATGGCAGGCACTTTTCTTCTCAGCCTTGTGGATTGCAATACAGGGATTGAAAGGTTATCGCTTTACCACCTTTCAGTACTCGGTTTTTGTCCAGAATGATCATTTTCAAGGGGTCTCTTCTCTGTGCTAACTGCACTCCCGTCGCCCTTCTCTGCTGCCCCCAACTTGTGGCAAGCTCCCAACTGCTCCACCTGGCCTTCGTTTCTACTGTCTTTGGGCATTAGTCTCATATGTTTTATACTCCGCAAATGAGTGCAGTCACTCTATGCTCTTCGTCTGACTCATTTTACTCAGCACATACTCTCCATGACTATCCATGTATAAGCAGATTTCATGACTTCATTTTTCCCAGCGGCTGAGTAGTATTCCACTGTGCAGATGTACCATCGTTTCTTTATCCATTGATGTGTTCTTGGGCACTTGGGTTGTTTTCAGAGTCTGGCTACTGTGAGTAACGCTGAAATGGACATTGAAGCGAAGATGGTGTTTCTGCTGTGTGTCTTTGGACTCCCAGGGTATATTCCCAGGAGTGGCACTGCTGGGTCAAATGGGAGCTCAATTTCTAGGTTTTTGAGGAGATGTCCATGTTGTTTTCCAAAATGGCTGGCCCAGTCCCATTCCCACCCACAATGAAGGAGAGTCCCTTTCTCCCCACATCGCACCAGCCCTCGTCTTGTTCTTTTTGATGTGTGCTAGACTCTGTGGCATATCCTGAGAAATCAGGATATGATTTATCACTGTAGCTTTGATTTACATCTGATAATTCGTAGAGTACTTTTTCATGTGCCTTTTCTCATTTCTTCTTTGAGGAATTTTCTGTTCATTTCTTCTCCCCATTTTTGATAGGATTGGATGTTGTTATAATGTTTTACCAGTGCCTTATTTATCTTTAATATCAAACCCTTAATGGATGGGTGATGGGTTAATATTTTCTACTATTTTGTGGGCTATATTTGTATCCTGGTCACCATTTCCTTTGAGGTGCAGAAGCATCTTAGTTTAATGCAGTCCTATTTGTTTGACTTTTCTCCCACTTGCTTGGTCAGTGGTGTTTCATCCTTGGAGATGCCTTTAGCTTCAATGTCAGGGAAGGTTCTGCCTATGTTTTCCTCTATATGCCTTATATATTCGAATATGATATTGAGATCTTTAATCCATTTTGATTTGACTTTTGTGCATCATGTTAAAATAGGCCTGAGTTCAGGTTTTTACAGCTCTGCTTTTATACAGGTGTTGCAAAAGCAAGTTCTGTTATTGTTCTGGGCCAAACCCAGTGGTGCTCAGAGGCTATTTCTGGCCCATAGCTCAAGGGTTGCTCCTGAGTTTCAATCATACAAATCAAGTTCTGTAGCCCTTGGTGCTATCTCCCAAGCCCTGCAAAAGCAAATATGGAATGTCAGTCACGAGCCCTATCCCTCATGTAACTATTTTGCTAGACAATGACAGATAGATGATAGATTGTTCTGGGTACAGTTTTCCCTAAACCAGCATTTATTTATCTATAATCAGCAACTCTCTCTAGACTGTCAGAGGACTGGACACAGAAGTCCAATGTGCTTTCTAAAGAGCTTTAACCTAATTTCTTTGTAAGATGTTATCTTGCATGAAAAAGACTATGGCTCTAGATCTGGTGGTTCATGACCCCCTGCTGTAATGATGAATAATAATTTACCTTTACACCATGTTGTAAGATTGTTAGTCAAGTCAGTTTGAAAATGGTAACACAATTTTTTTTCAACTTTGAAAACAAAAGGCAAAAAGGCCTTTTGTTTAATCCAAAGTTATAACTCAGGATAACAACCTTCAAGTAATATTTATTTTTCAAATTGAAATGTTTAGCTATCTAAAACTATCTCCTATGTTGTCTAGCCCCATCTAGATGCATGGAAAAGTCTCAAAAGAAAAATACAATGTTATTTTGACAGTAAGTTGGTAATTATTATTTTAATGAAGGGGAAAGAAGATAAACTGGTATCATGATGCTTTTGAAATTTGTGCTGTCTGTCCCTTTATCAATCATGATGTTTTTGAAATTTGTGCAAGTGGGTGAGCAATCTAACTTTGAAACTTAATGTTTTAAACTTAACTTACTTAATATATTTTTTTGGTGAATGTAACACTTTGGCGTATTTCAGTCTCTCTGCTGCAAGAACTTAGTTATTACAGGCACGACCTTTATCACTTGTCTTCTCATTCCGTGCTCATTGGTTAAGTAGATGAGCAGAAACCTTCTAAGTTCCTTGTGAGACTTTGGATGGGAGGCACTTGACAGTGCTTAGTACTTCCTGATATCTTAGGTGCTGTGTAGTATATACCCTCTAAACATTTAACAACAACCCAGAGCATCCATACATTTGCCTTTCACTAACACAGCATTTATTAAGCTAGACTTCAAGCCAAGCCTATGTTTTTCTCAACAAGCTTACAGTAAGGCTTACAGAAATTGGACCACAGTATAATCACTGTTTCAAAAGAGCTAGAAATAGATACTGTGGCTACAGGAGCAAGTTCAGGACACCCAGTCTATGTGAGGATGGGAGAGGAGCGGGTGGCAAGCAACAGAGAAGTGATCTAATGGAACTGATGCTGCTGCTGAAGCGAAGGATTATTCCATGGGGGTAGTTATCTAAGGTATCAGTTCAGGAGAAGGTGAAGGATCAGGATATAGCATGAAATTAGAGATTCATGCTATATGAATATAAGCATATAGCATGAATCTCTAATATGAATATCCTCATAAGACAGGATGTATGAGAGAGTATGTTAAGACGAGAATATAAAGAGTCTGGGAAATGTTGAGTTCATTTATTCTGTTTGTTACTGAGACACTTACATTCCTGTGTTTGAGTCCCAGTAGTGGAAATTATAATGACTTTCTCTTCGGTGTGTTGCATTAAGCACACAGATGGAGCTTAGTGTTTGAAGAATGCATGACATTCATTCAGGACAGAGGAACAATGTGAGGAAGAAGAGCTAGGAATCCATTAAGAAGGAATGTCGCAGCTAGTGGCAGCAAATACAAGAAGGAATAGATTTAAGAATTACTTGGAAATTAGAATGGATGGGACTTGATATATTGAGAGGTAAAAGTGATTATTGACATCCTAGATTTCTGTTTAAGTCTAAGTGAACGACTACTCTGATAATAAAAATAAGCTAAGAGTAGCGAGTTACTCTGTCGAGCACTGTTTTACATATATTACCAACTACCCACTCAACCAGCCAGAGAGGTAAGTTGTCTCTATCCCATCTACTGAGGAGAAAAGTGCCACCAACTTGCCGCATTTGTCACAAATTCAAACCCAGGAATTGTACTCATATCCTGGCGCTCCTGACTTACTCTTTCCTGCCGCGAATAGATGTGATCTCTATATAGTGTATCAGTGCTAAACAATCCGCTTATTGCATACAATGCCTGTCTTCTTTTTTGACTAAAGACAGACGGTGATCATCTCTTTCTGATCAGATTTGGGGAGTTTGGGTCATTACTTTCACTTTTCTTACCTGGAGGACCCAAAAATGGGGTGATAAAAAGTTTGTTAAAAAAGACATGGCACACAGGAGAAGAGGCAGGTACAGAAACAGCATTCTGGACCGCTCTTGCAGAGGCAGGAAATGTTGGCTTCTGGGTTCTCTCAGCCTCCCTCCCCACCGTACACAGACAACACACCACGCGCTGACACTGCGAGGTCCGTACGGACCCTGAGTCCCCGTCGGTGCTTACGAATCAGAACTCACAACGCATGGCTCGTTTTTCTGACTCCGAAGAGTTCACCCGAGGGTTGCCAGTTGAGCCCCTTGGCAACATGGTTCGGTTCAGGCTTCTGCTAGTTCCCAGGGAAACCCGCCCGCGAAAACACCTGGGGCCCGCGCCCGGGTTCCTGCGACGATTCCACCGGGCGCCAGGGGGCGCGAGGCGCGTTGGTTCCCTACGGGCCCCTCGCCGGCCCCCGCCCCCGCCCCCCCCGCCCCCGCCCCGCCTCCGCCTCGCCCGCCCCGCCTTCCCTCCGTGCGGCCGGGCCCCTCCCAGCTCCCGGCCCTCCGCCGGCGCAGGCGCAGTTCCGCGTTCCCTCCGCGGCTCCCCGCGCACTGCGCCCGCCGCGGCGGAGTGTAGCGGCGTCGCCCGCCGTCCTCCATCGCCTCCAGCTTCCTGCGGGGGGTCTCGGCTCGGCTCCGCGAGCGCCCCCGAGCCCGGGCGGCGGCCGCCGTGGCCTCGTCGGGTGAGTGCGGCCGCGGGAGGGAGAGAGGCCCGAGGCGCGGAGCCCGGCGGCCTGGAGGGCGGCGGCAGGTGCAGGTGCGGGCGCGGCGCGCGGGGACCCGGCCGGCCCTGGGGGAGCGCGCTCCGCCCCTGGGCGTGCGGGGCCCCGAGCCCCCAGCAGGGGTGGCGGCGGGGGCCGCGGGCGGGTGTCGGGAGCGCCTGACGCGCCCGGCGGACGCGTTACTCATTAACTGCGCGGTCGGAGCCCGCTACTTGCCGTGGGGCGCGAGCGGCCCGGAGCTGGGGGTGGGAGTCGCGCGGGGTCGGGGATGGTGTCCGAGAGAGTTCCCCAACACGTCTGGAGTCCTTCGCAACTGGGAGGGGTGGACCTGGGCGGGGTGTGGGGTCCTTAGTAAAAACACCCCTAGATACCTTGGCGCGGCGTGGAGGTCACCCTCGAGGGGTTTCCGGGCAAACCGGGGGATGGAGCCAGCACCCCTGAGCGGGCTCCGGACACCGCCTGGTTCGGCTCACCCCGGCTGGTGGGCAGGCGAGAGGAGGGGACGCCGCACACCACTAGACACTCCTGTAGTGTATTTCTTACTATTAGAAGGAGGTAACTAACTCTCCTGCCCTTCCAGCGTGTTGCCTTGTTCCGACCGTCCGGGGAAACCTTCATGGACTCCAAAAGTGATGCTGTTAAGTGGAATCTGCAGCACGCGAAGAGTTGCCAGTTATGGAATTAAAGAAACTCTGTAATGGCTAAAGGGTAAGGGCTGGAAAATCAAGAGCGCGGAGGTACCGTTGGTTCCCCTGAGGGGCAGGCAGACCTTTGCCGGGCGACCTGTTTCACAGGCATCTGTTCCCCCTCCATCCAGCTCTTTCCTTTCGGTGGACTAAAACGTGTGATCTGTAGCCGAGGAATGATTATGTAATTGGAGAAGCCGATAAGAGGATTAAAACAATAACGATGCTACTGTAAATTTGTTGAAAAACCCACTTTCAAGTCGTAATCCTCATCCTTAATTTGTGTCAGCCAGAAAAGTGAATGACAACTCAAGGAGAAAAGAGGAAGAATAGTTTTGGAGACTTGTCATAGTAAATATTTGGTACTGTTAAATATTCCACCAGTTTTATGGGGCCTTGTTCTGTTGACATCTGTTATTTATTTACTAGTATTGTGCATTTTGATAGAACCTTTCATGCTTGGGTAACTGTTTAAGGAATGTGTAGAAGTAAGTTTAGCAGTTCTACAATTTTACTACTATAGTGTATTTCTTACTATTAGAAGGAAATCTTCCTTGGAAAAGGAAATTATTGTTGTGAGGGCATCTATTTGTGAGCAAAAGTGGATACGCTTGCAGTAAAGCTTCCATGAGTGTCTGGTAGACTGCCTGGGATGCCAAATTCTGTTTCCCAGAGTGGGGTCTTTGGTGTTCATCTGCTTTGGGTTGCTTCTAATTAGCAGAATTTTTAGTTAGATCCAGTTGTGCCCTTTGAATTAGTGTAATTATGTACATGCTTCCTTTAATATATTATTCCCTGTAATTTTCCTAAGTCTTAACCTTCTCAGTACACACACAGTCTACAGATAATTTTTTAAATGGATAAGTTCTTAGAAATCTAGGTCAACCCTCTCTTTTAATAAAGCAGAACAAAAGCTTGCAGGTTATAGTAGTTCAGCCTGTGCCGTGGCTCATGCATTCTGCTTACTCCCCTTCCTGGCGCAGCTCAACCAGTTGGTGAACCGGTGAAATGAAAAATGATTTTCATATGTTTTGGTTTCTTACTATATCACCTTGCGTCAACCATTTCACCTCTCTGAGTTAATAGTCTCCATCTGTAAATGCATCTAGTATTAGGTTGACCCAATGAATTCACTTGTTTTCCATATGGGTTGACTTCCTATGAACTCCATGACCTTCCATGAGAATTAAATGAAGCGCTTCATGTGCCATGTGGGGGAAAGGAACAGATAGAGCCTGAACAGCGTGCTGATGCTTGAGTCCTCGGGTGTTCTTGGGAGAGAGGTACTGATGGTATTTCAGGTGACGGAGCCCCAGAGAGATGAGGTTATTTGCCTGTTGCTAACGAGTTGTGGGTGTCATAAAGCTGGTGGATGGCAAAGCTGGGATTGGAAATCATGAGTGTCCAAAACGCCAATTCTGACTGCATGTACTTGCTCCTTCCATTTCCGGTCTTGTCTTCTAAAATGAAGTTTTGTAAGTGTAAGGGGTCGCACAGATGGAAGATGTTATTGACATTTGTATTTCGCTCAAAAGAACCCATGTTTTCCGATCTTGATGCTCTGACCACTATGGCTCTTGAGTCTAGAGTTTACCACACATCATGTCCTGGTTGAATATTTTATCAGCTCATTTTTTTTTTATAATTGGGTGATACTTTATCCCATTTTATAGTTGAGAAGGTTGAGGCGCTAAGAGGTTACGTAACTTGTGCAAGGTCACTGCTCATTTAATGGCAGGAGTAGATTAGAGGTCAGGCAGTTTGTTTTTAATGTCCTAACCCCTACGTTCTGCCACCTTGTGTAGGTTGTAATGTTGTAATGCTGAATAATTGTTTTTAATTTAGTTTTTCCGAGATACTTAATATTGAGGTTATATGTAATTGTTAGTGTTTCATCAGAGATTTTTTTTTAATCATATTTACTGAGCAACTACTCTGCAAGTTCAGGTAGGGGTTAATGGAAAGGATTCATGAGGAATTGGGAAGATCGGCCCTATAATTTTTTCCCCTTTTGTAAGCTCCTCAAAATTTAGAAGGCATTTTTACATACCTATATGTGGTATATGTTGTTGTGATTTTAGTGCCAAATAAGACAGGTAGAGTAGTTGGAGAGTTGGAAGGACCGATGAGTAGTAGGGTAGAGAGATTTGTGTAGTGAAGAGGAAAGGCTTTGAGAATATTCTAAGGAATTCCACTTTTCAAGCTAAACCTGCCAAGAAGAGTTCAGTTTAAGACATAGTTCAATAAAGGGCAGTAAATTTGTTACTGAATTATTAACTACACTTGATAGTAGGTGCTTTTGAAATATATGTAGTAGTATGTGCTTTTGAAAATCCCTTGTAGCTAATTCTCCTGTACTGCTATTCTTAGATTTAGCCTAGTAGTACTTAAACTTTTTAATGCTTTCATAACGCTTGAGTACACGCTTTGATTTATTAATTGTATTGCATCTGTCAATAGTTAATTGATAGACGTTCTCTTCTAACATTCACAATGTTTGAGAACAGGGCTTAAATCTCAAGGTAGGTAGGCTTTTTTTGGTTTTTGTTGCCTGCCTGGCTGCTCAGGGATTACTTTAGGCTCTGCACTCAGATCACTCCTGAGAGGCTTGGGGGACCATGTGGGGTGCTAGGGACTGACATGGATCGGCAGCATACAGGGCAAACGCCCAACTTTTCTATCACTCCGGCCCTTTTTTTAAAGCGTTAACATAGAACCAGGAAGTCTGCAGTACCGTGCTGTTGGATGTTCGATGATCACGGGAAGAATGTTACGCAGTAGAAAAGGGATGAAGTGTTCAGCTTGACAGTTGAATGGCCAGGGAAGAGAATTCTAACAACAGATAGCATTGACTTGCTCTTATCTGATACTGCCTTCTGCTTTCCCTTTCAGTTTCTAAGTGAACCAACTCGTTTCATAAATTTAAATTACTTGCAGAAAAGAGTAAAAAAGTTATCTTTAGAATATTAGCAGCACGTAGCAAAATAATTATAGTCATAAGGTCAGATTATTTAGAGGAAAAGTATAAAAAATTAGGGAAATAATTTCAAAAAACTTCATGAGTAATTTGTAGGTAACAGGGTTGTAAATCTGGGTATAGTGGAAATTGCTGAAATTCTACATGTAAGTAAATGAATTGTACTGGGTTTTGTTTGTGAGAAAAAGAGAGAGAAAAGAGACTCCCCCCTCGTCAGTACTCCACCCAGCAGAAGAGCTGATCACAGCCCTGCTCACGTGGCGCAAGCGGCCGCGCAGTTCACCAATAAATTCTGTAGATCAGAGGTGACTACAAGAGCATGCCACCTGCACGGCAGAGCCTGGCAAAGTTACCCATGTCGTATCTGATATGCCAAATACCTGTAACAATTATAGACCTCATTCCCATGACCTGATTGAATGGTTTGAGGCTCTTTATGTTCCTGGAGCAAGCAGATGCCTTTGGGCTCTACTAGCATGCGATAGGACATATGGGGATGTTACTGGTGCCCGCTCGAAGCAAATCGATGATGAATAGGAAGACAAGAGTGATACAAGAGTGAAGTAAATGAATTGACAATTTAATATATATAAACTATTATTCGGGAACGTGAAAGTATCCTAAAAGCGTAAGAAAGCATGTAGAGGTTGACTTGGAACCAATACATGAGCAAATTGTAATTTCATGTACCCTTATATTGAGTTGTTTTTGTGATCAGGGTGAAGTATAAAAGAACTGAAATAAATGTGAAAATTAGTAAATGGGGGCTGGAGTGATAGCCCAGTGGTAGGGCGTTTGCCTTGCACACTGCCGGCCTATGTCGGCCCGGGTTCGATCCTTAGCATCCCATATGGTCCCCGAGCACCGCCAGGAGTAATTTCTGAGTGCAGAGCCAGGAGAAACCCCTGAGCGCCACCGGGTTTGACCCAAAAAAGAAAAAAAAAAATTAGTAAATGTGCAATAATATTTTTTTGGGAAAGAGAATTATTTTTTGAACTTTGTATATCATAAAGACTTGTATTTCTCTCTCTCCCCCCTTTTATCTAAGTTGAAAAAGCTTTCCTCTGGCTTGTAAGACAGATCATTTAGTATATTCTTCCTATTTTTCCTGTCACTTATTCATATATACATACAGTGATCACTGAGCGTTTTATTGTGCTTTGCAATCTAAAAGACATTTTTATGTTAAGCTAAGCCACTTATTTCTCTTAATTATAAGTAGAAAAGCTAATAATTGCCACCATTATAGATATTAAAATTGGTACTCAGGTGACTTGTTCAAGCTGATGTCACTGATTAATGCCAGTAGAACTATGAGGTTTTTCTGAGTGTTGATAAAATGCTCAGGTTTCTCAAATTTCTAAAAAACGGATTCTCTTACCTTGATGATATTTTGTGGTATTTGTTTTATATCTAATTTTTAAACGGAGGTACTTCAGAATTACTATTTCTACTCCTTATTCCTTTGCTGTTCAGCCCAGCTATACACGACTCATTGTTGCTTATGTGTCGAAAACATACTTGAGGGCAAACTCAGTGTGTAGTTAGCATATATTTTTGTGCAGAGTAAGGGACGTTCTTTGTTATTTACAAAAGAAACTAGGAATTAATAGTTAACTTAGGATTTAATACTTTCATTCAGGAATTTGCAGTTAAGTAGAATTAGTAACCTAGTAAGTTCTGAGTATTTTATGAAAATAGTTAGGAATTTATAATCACTAATATCCTACAGTATGTCATATTGTATATTTAGGTCCTGTGGAATTAGTAAATAATAATTAACTTGTGCCTGTTTTTCAGTTTAATTTTATTTGGGGGGTTTTCAAAGGCCACACTGGAGTGCTTACTCCTGGCTCTGAGCTGCATGCAGGGGACCAAACCTGGGTTGGCTGCATGTAAAGCAAGTGTCCTGTTGTACTGTCCGATCCTGGTATTTCTTTCTTTCTTTTTTTTTTTTTTTTTTGCTTTTTGGGTCACACCCGGCAGTGCTCAAGGGTTTCTCCTGGCTCTGCACTCAGGAATCACTCCTGGCGGTGCTCGGGGATCGAACCCAGGCCTGCATGGGCCGGCCGCGCAAGGCAAACACCCTACTCGCTGAGCTATAGCTCCAGCCCCCAATCCTGGTATTTCTTAAAGGGTAAGTCCAGTTAGGTACAGCCGCTATTACACACTTAAAACACTAATTCCTTAGTATAAATATCCGTGTTCTTTTTTTTAACACACACTAAGGTAAAATCAAGCTTCTGGTTGTTTGTATGCTTTTTCCAATTCTTATAAGGAACTGAATAAATATTTTGAAAACCCCTGTGTAGAGGCAAAATAGAGGCGATAAACGGTGCTACAGGGAATGTAGCAGAAATAGAGCATAAAGCAAACGCCCACTTCAGTAGCTGTGCACAGAGAAGCTTGCTGCAAGATAAGAGTTCAGGGACTTAACAGTTCTCTGTTGGAGAACCCAAACGCCTTTTGGTCACACACTAGGTGCTTAGGGGCTCCTGTCGCTTCTGTGTACAGGGGTTATTCCTGGCAGTGATCCGGCGATCATATGTTGCCGGGGCTTGAGCACAGGCTCCTGCTTACAGAGCGTGACCTCCAGCCCGATGACCAGTCTCCAGCTCTCTAGATGCTGTTTTACTTCTCATTTCTAAGGGCGTTTGGGTGCACCTGCCTTTGAGATGTTCTGTTTTGATCTAATCATTATCTGAGTCCTACTCTTCCCCTGCTCACGTTGACCTTTTATTCACAGTGCGGAACCTTATTTTTCCGTCAAGAGCCATTTGGATGTTTATTGACTCATTCGTGAGCCCTATGGTACAGGCAGACAGGGAGGAGCGGTCGATGATGAGAAACGTGTGTCAGGGCCAGGCATTATTCCACTGGGCCTTCGACGGCCCTAGGACTCCAGGTCCCCTCCCCAGTGTTACAGGATTCTTATCGTACAGTTAGGCGATGGCATCAGATACAAGTGCTTTAATTCAAGCTGTGTTATTTATCGATTCTTTGACCTTGTTGAAATTAGTCTCTTTGAACCTCAATTTTTTCTTTTTTTCTTTTTTTTTTTTTTTTTTTTGGGTCCACCCAGCGATGCTCAGGGGTAAGTCCTGGCTCTGCACTCAGGATCTACTCCTGGCGGTGCTTGGGGACTATATGGGATGCTGGGATCGAACCCAGGTCAGCTGCATGCAAGGCAAACGCCCTACCCACTGGACTATCACTTGGCCCTAAATTTAACTTAAATGCAATAAACCAGTTTTGAAGAGATGCTTTGAAAATTTCAAGGAGAGGAGTAAACTCTGAGTCACGTATTTCATGATGTCACACGCCTGCCCTTCCAGCCTATTGCCTGTTGCTCATTTTGGGGTTAGTTTTATTAATGCCAGATTCTTCCTCCATGACCATTTTATTTCCTCCCCTGCCAGTCTTGGGTTATTCAGCATCTAAAATATAAGATGTTACATCTCCTTGAACACTTCCTCCTTTCCTCTGCTCTGTAATTATGTAGTGACTCATAATAGGCTATGTGCCAGCTCTTTAATCCAGTCCTGTTTTCTTAACACTTAATACCACTCTTCCCTGAAGAGTGAAAATGACTGCCTTCATTCCACCCAACTAGAATGATTGTAACATGTATTAAGCCCAGTTATATTTATATAAAGGGTATTTGATAAACATATTCCAAATTTTGAAGATATGAAGGGAATTAATGGACTCTATAAAACTTTAATTCATTATATAATGCTGAGGAAGCAGTTTTTTATGGATACTTTTCCCATAATTTATGCTAAATTAATGTTCCTTTGGGAATAAAACAGAAAGTGCTAGCACCTTATTATCCTTTATTTCCCCAACAGTCAGTACATTGAAAGAGGAAAGTAAAACATAATCTTTAGGCATTTTCTTTTTGTTTTTTAGCTTCTCTTGTAATAAAACAAATTTCACATATATAGTATAATATACGGATGTTTGTATATCTACATAATACCTTGGTGTTAATATGTTTATGTAATATATAGGTATCTTGTTGAGGAAGATCGTTTCAGCCCCAAAACCTCTAATCATTCGCTTTACCGGATAAACATGATTGAAGATTAGAATTGTTTGAATGTTCTTCCTTAACTACCACCAGGGTTGGTGGTAGTTGAGGAAGAACATTCAAACAATTCTAATCTTCAGTCATGTTTAAATCAAAACAATCGTATTTCATTCTTGACGTTTATGCTAATTCACTATAAAATACTTGATAAGAGGCAGGCTGGGGGAGGAAGTCTGGACATGGTGTTGGGAAGGGTGCGCTGGTGGAGGGACGGGTGTTGCAACACTGTATGGCTGAAACCCAATCACGAACACCTTTGTAATTGGACATCTCATGGTGGTCCAGGAGACTCCAGCGACCTCAGCCCCGGGACCTGATGTACCTGTGACAGCACAGCTATGGTCTCTCTCCAGTGTTGTTAGTTTCACTTGATCACTTGATCACTTGAATCCCATTATTCATTGATTTGCTCGAAATGGTGCCAGTAACATTTCCAATGGATCCTATCACGTGCCAGTGTAAGCCCAGTGGCATCTGGTTGATCCAGGAATATAAAGAGCCTCAAACCGTTCCTTCAGGGTCTTTACAAGGAAGTCTGACCATCTTGTAGGTGGGCGGCCACGTGATCTTTTGACATCCCGTGGGATCCAGTTGGTAACGGCTCTAGTCCAGCGGTCGTCTCCAAATCGCATTACATGTCCAGCCCATCTGATTTTCGATGTCTTGGCAAACGAGAAAGCATCCCTGATTCTGGAATAGCGATGGAGGTCGGAACTCCAGATTCCTTCTCTCACTTCAGTGAGGCGTGATATTCCAAGCATAGCTCTTTCGATTCCTCTCTGGGAGACCCGAATAGCATTCTCATCCTGCTTTCGTAGAGCCCAGGTCTCTGAGGCGTATGTTAATGCAGGGAGAACGGTGGAGTCAAAGAGATGTGCCTGGAGCTGGAGGTTCTCTGTCCTTTTTAGCTATTTCTTTGATGGTTTTGAGGCATTCCATGCCGCTCTCTTCCTCCTGCGCAGCTCAGGTTTTAGGTCATTCATCATGTTGACTTCTCGACCTAGGTACACATAACTACTGCATTCAGAGATGTTTGTTCCATTGAGAGTGAATGGGGCCTCTGGAACTAGTTCATTTTTCATAAACATAGTTTTTTTCAGATTCAGCTGTAGACCTATCTTTCCACATTCTCGGTTGAAGTCAACCAGCATTTGTGCCGCTTGGCTAATGTTTGGTGTTATTAGAACGATGTCATCAGCGAGCGGAGGTGGTGTAGTTGCCGACCATCTATCTTCACTCCCATTCCTTCCCATTCTAATTGCCGCATGATGTTCTCGAGGGTGATGCTGAAGAGTTTTGGTGAAATGGTATCACCCTGTCGAACCCCTCTTTTGACATCAATGATCACTTCTTTGTAGAATGGTGAGATCCTGGTGGTGAATCCGTAATACAGCTCACGAAGGATCTTGATGTATTGGGTTTGAGCACCCTGTTTGGCTAGGGCTTCGATGACTGCTTCAGTCTCCACAGAATCAAAGGCTTTCTTTAAATCAATGACCGTGAGACAGAGCGGCATCTTGTACTCCCTACAAACCTCAATGAGCTTGGTTACTGTGTGGATATGGTCGATTGTGCTGAATCCTTTCCGGAAGCCTGCTTGCTCACATGGTTGTCCTTCATCTAGTGTTCTGCCAATCCTGTTCAGGATGACTCGTGTAAACAGCTTGTAGATGACGGACAACAGGCAGATGGGGCGATAGTTGCTGATGTCGTGAATGTCTCCCTTCTTGAACAGTAGAACTGCCCTGCTGGTTTTCCATTGGGAGGGCACCTTGCATTCAGACAGGTAGCGTGTGAAGAGCCGAGCTAGTGTATTGATGAGTACGGGACGGCAGATTCTTCAGGTGTTCAGGTCTGACTTTGTCTGGGCCAGGTGCTGTTCCCCCTTCTTTACCGACGAGATGGCATGTCGGATTTCAGAAGGGAGAACATTGGGAATGACATATCCATCCTGTGGAATTTCGTATGTGGGCAGGTGGACGTGGCTATCAAAGAGATCTGAGTAGAAGTCATGGATAATCTTCTCCATTGCCTTTCTGGAAGATGTGATAGATCCATCAGGGCGTCAGATGGCAGTCATCTTGGTCTTATAGTTGGCGAAGGACAGGCGGGTGTTGCAAATGCTTTTCCTGACTTCTGCTGCATCTTCCAGTATTTCTGCTCTTCTGTCTTTGAGGTCTTCTTTTATCGCTTCTCTGCAGCGCTTTGCAAGCTTGGACGTTAGCATTTGGTTGCCTGAGGCTTGTGCCTTGCCACGTTGGCGAGTGAGCTCCAGAGTTTTTGAAGAAAGGCGTCCTTTTGTGTCTTTCTCTCTCCGGCATTCTTCTTACAATCATGGAGGTGCTGAACCAGTCATTTGTATTCTTCATCGATGTCATCAGTGATGGTATCTTCCCATGTTGCTGCAATGGTGCCAAAGAGTTCCCAGTTGGTGGTCGTTCTGGGAGTTCTCTTCTTAAACTTTGCAGCCTTTTCTCCCCTGTTGCGTGAAGTAGAATTTTTGCATGAAGGAGACGGTGGTCCGATCCTGTTTGGAATTTGGGGACAACAGCAACATCGGTCAGACAAAACCGTCGATTGAAGATGATGTGATCAATTTTATTGTGGAACTGTCCACCAGGAGATTCCCATGTCCAACGTTTCGCTTCAGCCTTCTGGAACTGTGAGTTCCCATGAATGGTCTTGGTGGACATGATGAACTCAGATAGTCTCTTACCCTGATCGTTCCATTTTAGGCCATGGGTCCCGATGTGGAGTTCTTCAGCCGATCTTCTCAGTCTTTTCTTGGCATTAAAATCACCGACTATGATCTTGTAGAAGGTGTGATCTTTTTATAGAACTCCTCCAGTTCCATGTAGAATTTCTCAGTTTCATCTTCCTTGTATCTGGATGTTGGTGCGTAGACAATGAAGATAGAAACTGCTGGCAGTGGGCCACATCTCTTCAAGTGTAATCGTCCTATCCGGTTTGTTAGGCATTTAAATGAATCAATGTTGGCGGCCATGTTCGTGTTGACAAGGACAACAACGCCACCGACCCCTCTTTCATTGCATGTTCCAAGGAACAATTCTTCTCCTGTGTCAAATACAGCGTGATGCGACTGACGCCTCCTCGTCTCAGTCAGACCAATGATGTTGTACTTAATCTTTTTGCG
Source organism: Cryptotis parvus (assembly GCA_021461705.1). Taxonomy (NCBI): domain Eukaryota; kingdom Metazoa; phylum Chordata; class Mammalia; order Eulipotyphla; family Soricidae; genus Cryptotis; species Cryptotis parvus. The sequence continues at coordinate 143,661 of JAJIBD010023283.1, read as the reverse complement.
CTTGCACCATCAGATCCTCAACATATGCTTCCGATGCCAGCGTACGTGCATTGAAAGTACAGTCATTTTATGTTGTTAGTTTATAGTTTTGAAATGAAAGCAGTTTCTTTACATAGCCTTCCTTGTTCTGCCTGGATATAATTCATCACTTGATCACTTGACATCCCGTTATTCATCGATTTGCTCGATTTGGCGCCAGTAATATTTCCATTTGACTCTATCACGTGCCAGTGTAGCCCAATGGCATCTGGTTGCTTCAGGAATCCGAAGAGCCTCAAACTGCTCTGTCAGGGTCTTAATGAAGAAGTCTGACCATCTTGTAGGTGGGCGGCCACGTGATCTTTTGACATCCTGTGGGATCCAGTCGGTAACAGCTCTAGTCCAGCGGTCATCTCCAAATGGCATTATATGTCCAGCCCATCTGATTTTCGATGCCTTGGCAAATGACACAGCGTCCCTGACTCTGGAACAGCGACGGAGGTCGGAGCTCCTGATTCCTTCTCTCACTTAGTGAGGCGTGATATTCCAAGCATAGCTCTTTCGATTCCTCTCTGGGAGACCACAGCATTCTCATCTGCTTCGTAGGGCCCAGGTCTCTGAGGTGTATGTTAATGCAGGGAGATCGGTGGAGTGGAGTCGAAGAGATGTGCCTGGAGGCCGAGATTCTTTGTTCTTTTAGCTATTTCTTCAATGGTATTGAGGCAGTCCATGCCGCTCTCTTCCTCCTGTGCAGCTCAGGTTTTAGGTCGTTTATCATGTTTGTTGAGAATTTTAGTAATGGGAGTTTTTTGTTTTGCCCACCCAGTTAATCTATAAGCCAATTTCTTAAGAGTCTCTATTAAAACTTAGAGGGTGTCGTTACAGAAGTGATTGAATAATCGATTCATAAAGATCATGTTTTCAGATTGGGAAGCTAACAGACAACGGGGTTAGAATTACCAGGATACCACCGGCCCTGAGACTGGTAGACTATAGGAAGGATCATTAGTTTGCTAAGCAGGGGTATGACCCTTCAGTACAGGAGAACAAGATATCAGAACACCGGTGCGATAATAAAGGATGGGTACATCAGATTACGATGTAAATGTATTACTATATCAGCCCCCTCCAGTGTTTTACAGAGTATGTTAGTCTTAACTTTTCGCAAGGTGTGGTAGTAGGGTTTTGTTGGCATGACAACCTCGTGATTACTGGTGTAATAAGGGGCTGAGAGCCCTTGCCTTTCCGCCTAGTTTGGCGGCTGGCCTTCTTGGGTGGACTCAGCCTTCTTGGGAGTTGGTTATGGTTTTCAGCAGTTTCTGCGTGGAGAGCTTTAAGCCTTGGAACCCTCGTAGTTTATTTGGCCCGGTGGATTGACCGGGCGCGCCTGTTGACTTCCGACCTAGGTACACATAACTGCTGCATTCATAGTAGGAATAAAGCAAACAGACTGATGCTGTTCAGCAAAGGAGTTTCCTATAGTGAGATAAGGCAACTTCTGTATAGGTGAAGGAGTTTTGAAATCCTTGTTTGGTGAAGAGTTTTTGAAAAGTCAGAAATCCCACCCGCAGCGCAGAGCCTGGCAAGCTACCCATGTCGTATTTGATATGCCAAATACCAGTAATAATTATGGACCTCATTCCCATGACCTGATGGAATGGTTTGAGGCTCTTTATGTTCCTGGAGTGGGCAGATGCCCTTGGGCTATCTTGCATGTGACAGGACGTATTGAGATGTTACTGGTGCCCGCTCAAGTAAATCGATGATCTATGGAAGACAGTGATACAGTGATGGTGGTATAATAAAATTTTTAAAAATTATTTAAAGAAAATGGAAAAGAAAAATATTTGACATATATTAAAAATATATAAGAAATTTTTATAATTAGTCATAATTTTTGCTGGTAGTGAAACATATATTGTTAGAACCTTTACTTACACTGAATGAATTTTTTATGCAGCTTTGTAGCTTTGTAACAAAAATAAAAATTTAGGGAGCATAATGGGGCATACTATAAGTAAATGGTCAAGCTAGAATTGGGGGGGGGGGGGGGGGGGGTATATCTTTGGAATTGTAAAAATAAAAAATTATAAAAAAAAAGAAAATACTAATTATTTCCATTGGGAGGTCAGTTCTTGACCTTTCTTTTGATAGGGAGATATACTTACTTCACTACCAGGATGTGAGGGAATTACTATTTCCAGATGAAAATATTTAGTTTTAGAGAAGACTTGCCCAGCGTTGTGGGGATGAACAGCATAGAATGTGGTCAAAATTAGAAGCTTAGGTTTTATCTAGAGATACTGATGCTTTTGCTTTGTAGAAGGTACAATACCTCCTAACCTCGTGTTGGAAGGAGTTTACTTTCCTAAGTATAGTACTCAGAAATTTTAGCACTCAGAAAATTAAAATGACTTTCAGATCTTAAATTTATATGGAAAAAGAAAAAAATCTGCCCAATTTTTTTAAAATCTGGAAGTCAGTGGTTTCCTACTTAGCAAAATAAGTCAGATAAGGAGAGGAGTGTGGCTTTTGAGAAAAATGGATTTTATTATTTTGAACTACTGATAGACTGAGTTTCTTCACTTCATATAAAACACAGGCATTCATCTTACATCCCCAAATGTTTTATTGAAAATAGTACAGTAGTTCATCTTCATTTTAGTTTTGATTTCAATTATAAGATTTTTTGTTGCAACCTAGTTTTTCTAGGCATTTGTTATATGACTTATTCTGTGTGAAATTCTTTGTAACATGAACTGACACTAAAGCCAACACAGTAACTCCTTAATATTGGCTGTGTTTGCTGGGGTATTACTGCCTGCTAGAAAAGAGAACACAAAATGCATGTTAGAGATCAAAAAGTAAGCCAACTTTTGATCAACTTGTTTGGTGTTTTTAACAAGACCCAGTGGTGCTCAGGGGCAACTGAGGGTCTGTCCTGGAAGTTTTAGGGAGACCATGAGGTGCTGGGCATTAAACCCAGGCCTCCTGCCTGCAGAAGTGTTCTTGGACCATGGAGCTCCTCTGGTCCTGAGCCACCTTTTATTTTGATTAGAAATCAGCGTCATTATTTGGAACCAAGTTATAATAAAATTAACATTACTTTTTTTTTTTTTTGCTTTTTGGGTCACAAAACCCCTGGTGATGCTCAGGGGTTACTTCTGGCTCTGCACTCAGGAATTAACTCCTGGTGGTGCCCGGAGAACCATGTGGGATGCCAGGGATTGAACCCAGGTTGGCGCGTGCATGGCAAATGCCCTACCCGCTGTGCTATCACTCCGGCCCCGTATTGGTATTTACCCAGAATAATTTAATATGGTTAGGTTTTATTTTTTTCATTTGGTAAGGGATTCTTGATACCAGTTTATGAATTGAAATGATCCTTCAATTGCTATTAGAATTTTGAAAATGAGTTAATTAAAATCCCATTTGTTTTACTTACGTAAGGCTTCTAAAATACAAATAAAATGTCATCTACTTGAAGCGGAGTGGGGAAATGGTGCACAGGAGGTCCGGCGGCTTCACCAAGAAAGTCTCAGCCACGCAGGCAGTTGGTTCAGCACCAGAGCAGGAGGATGCGATGCTGCAGGAGTCCTGAGTGCTGCGGGTACCCAGACCACTCTGGGGCCACAGTTGGCAGTGCCAGGGTGCCCACGCCGTGCTGAGAGTGGAATCCAGGCCAGGGCACGCTAGGTGTGTGCCCTGACTGCTGTACGGTCTCCAGCTTCTCCACATGTTTTAAGTATCAGAAGATTTTTCCAGCCCAACATCTTTGCATAAATGAGTTGAACTAGTGTTTGATCCTGGGAGAGTGACGTGTTGATAGAGACCCTGTTAGGTGGAGCAGTTCTGAGTGTTTATAGGCATTATCTTTGAGTTCTCTCACTGTCCACATAAAGGACAGGTTTCTGAGAAGGACTGTCACAGGCACGGATGAGCCCAGCGACCCAGCAGCCGTGGGTTCAGCCCTGCCTCTTGGGTGCTTGTGTGTTATGTTCACAGACTGTGTTCTACTTTACGGCATATTTATGTTTCTCATAAACGCTTTGTGCCACTCCTTAGACACCTAAAAGCTTAATCATATTTCTAATTTCCTTTGAGTGTTTCGCTTCAGTTTTTTTCTGGAGTTCTTTGGCACTGATTAATGTACCCTTCCCATGTGGTTTATTAATACTCTTTGCATTTTTCTTGATGTTTATAACTATGGTTTATAGCTCTATGTCATAGGTACTTTTCTTTTTTTTCCTTTTGATTTTGGGACCACACTTGACTGATCTCAGGGCTTACTCTCAGCTTTTTGCTCAGGAATCACTCCTGGCAGGCCTCAGGATGGTACTCAGATTAGATGAGCTGTGTGCAAGACAGGTGCTCTGCCTGTTTTCCCATCTCTCGGGCCCCCTTCATAGCTTTTTTTTTCTCTTTGGGTCACACCCGGCAATGCTCAGGGGTTACTCCTGGCTCTGCACTCAGGAATTACTCCTGGCGGTGCTCGGGGACCATATGGGATGCGGGGATCGAACCTGGGTTGGCCGTGTGCAAGGCAAACGCCTCCTCCCGCTGTGCTATTGCTCCAGCACCTTAGAGCTTCTTAAACTGTGGGCGCAACCTCATTTGGGATCCTGTAACTGAATGTGGTATTTTGAAAAACTTGTGAAACTATGATTTGTTAGGGAAGGTTTAATTTTTATGCTTATTTTATACACTTAGGTTTGCATAAGAAGTTCTTGGGCAAAAAGGGGTAATGGATGGAAGAAGAATGCTGCAGTTTCTTTAACTCTGGATGTAATGGAATCTCCTAATACTTAGTGAATAATAAATACCAGCTGCTGGTAGGGAGAAGTGGCCTTATATTCTGTCTTGTGTGATTGGGCCTGGTAGTTGGGTTATTAACCCCTATCTCCTCCCTGTCTGGAAAAGGTTTAAGAATCCCTGCTGTGCTTGCTGTCTGTCTGCTCTGGAGCAAATGGGGTTTCTTCTTTCCCAGAACCTGGCATGTAGTTGGAACTCAATATATGTTGAAGGAATAGCTGGAGTAGTTTGTTTATATGTAGAAATAGAGTAGGAAGAGGGTAGATGATGGATGACAATTCAACATAAGAGGAACTTTCTTTACTAGAACTGCCTAACAGTGGAATGGCAGAGCAGTTCTAAAAATGGGAATGATGCCGTGGTGGTTAAGAGCTTGAAATCTGCCAGAATTGCTTGTAGTCCCTGACTTTACATGACAGTTTCTTCAAGCCTGGAACTCTTTCGGATAGTTAGTGAATAATAAATACCAACTGCTGTTAAGGGAGAAATGACCTTATATTCTGCCCTGTATGTTTGGAACTGGTGGTTGGCTTGTTAACCTCTGTTTCCTCCCTATCTGGGATTCTGAGGGTTATTTTGAAGTAAATTCAAGTAATAGTTTTATAAATGTTTTGATAGGTCTGAAAAATAAGGATTTTTAATAAAATTATACCTTATTACCCTTAAAAGTCATAGTATCAGTTAAATTCAGTGCTCAGTTTTCCTTTATTAATATTTGTTTTTATGGTTGATTAATTCAAATACCCCCCAAGTCCAGACTTAGATTTAAATTGTATCTCTTGGGTCTCTTTTAAATCTGTAAATTACTTCTACCTCTTTTTTTTTCTAGTTTGTGCTCTGAATAGTCATTTGTCCAGAGGAATTTCCTGGTCTAGACTTCTGTTACTTTTGTTCTAATGGTGTTATTTCCCGTGCTCCGGTCGCCTTTGTTTCCTATGAACTGAAGACCTAGAGGCTGATTGGCTTGAGATACATTTTTCTTCTAAGAGGGCCAGGGTGTTGTGTCTATCAATGGGGATGGTCATCTCCTGTCTTAACACATACTCTTTCTAATGTCTGATTTTGTCCGTTTCGTGATAACATGCTACCAATGAGTTCAAGTCTTGCCAGTTTGATCTAGTAACTATATAAAATTCTTCAGATAATTTTTAATTTTGATTCTAATAGCTATTGATAGTTATTGCCTAATTTCAGTGTTAATGAAATATCAAAGCATTGCCATTTTTCATTAGAATTTATAATTAATAATTTGTAATGTAATTTCATTAGAATTAAATTTGTTAAGGTGAGGTCTCTTCAGAGGAGGACTTCTCATAAATTGTTCATAAAGTCAGGTTAAGTACCTTGTTTCCTTTTATTGAAACACCATGAATTACAAAGTAAAAAGGTTTTCATAATACTGTTGATAGAAAGATTCGTACTTCAACATCACTCTCACCACCAGTGTGTTCCCACCACCAAAGACCCTCACTTCCCACCCACCCCAAACCCCATGCCTGATCCATCAGCTGGCACTGATTGTATTGATCATTAAAGCATATGCATGACAATGTTATTGATGAATCTGTTTTCTTCCCTATTGTTGGTTATGGGAGAATCTGGCCAAATTCTGTTCTTGCATTTACTTTCTGAGTTTCTAGAACATGGTTGGTTTCCACTAGTTTGATATACGGCACGTCCTCGCAACTCCACTCGGGGGAGAGCCAGATGGCAGCTCAGCCCCCTTGTGTCTGAGTCTCTGCATCATGGCCCACAGCCTGGAGGCAGTTTGTGGGCGGGTCTACCAGGCCTCCTGGCCAGGACACAGGTAGGGGAGGGGGACCTCAGATCCATCTCCACGAAAGCCCGATGACTTTTGCTGCTGAGAACCTCTTACCTGGGCTTGAAATCGGCTGCTCTGTTGTGTGGGGCTCTGGTGAGCCGGGCTTGAAATCGGCTTCTCTCTTGGTGGGGCTCTGAGGAGCTGTGGAGTCCGGACGTTGAAAATGGCTGCTATTATGGTGAGTGAGTTTCCTCTGGCTGCTTCTGAGGCTGCCTGGACCAGAACCCGTCCTCCCTCCTGGGCACCTCATGGTCAGCTGAGCTAGGTGAGAGCCGGATGGCAGCTCTCCAGGTTAAATACTGGATTACTTTATTTTACCAGTTTTCAAACAGTTTTGAAACTCACCTTAATAAACACAATTCTAATGAAATCACATTACAAATTAATTATAAATTCTAATGAAAAATGGCAACTGGTCCCAAGGACTGATTCAGGGAACCAACAAAGTCTTTTATTTTTTATTTATTTATTTATTTTTTTTTTGCTTTTTTGGGTCACACCCGGCAATGCTTAGGGGTTTCTCCTGGCTCTGTACTCAGGAATCACTCCTGGCGGTGCTCAGGGGACCATATGGGATGCCGGGATCGAACCCGGGCCGGCACAGGCCGGCCGCGTGCAAGGCAAAACGCCCTACCCGCTGGGCTATCGCTCCAGGCCCCCAACAAAGTCTTTTATCTTTGTATTATTTTTAACTCATGAGTTGGGGTTCAGCAAGGCCTCCATCATCTGTTGGGGTCCCCTGGTGTGTTTGGGGATGATTGAAGGATAAAGGATCAGGACCACCGTCTTGTTGGCAATCAGTGGCCATTTAATTCAGGTAAAGTCAGCTAGCTATAGAGACATAGACATCATGTCTCTAGCGTGGGGTAGGAGGTTGCAGGTAGGTGATAAACAGTGAACAGATGTAGAGCCCCTTATTTCAGGGGACAGTCTAGAGGATCCACCTCAGGACCAATTCCACCTAGGGCTACACCATTTCAAATTCCTTCTAGGAGATCTTCCCAAGGACCAGAATTCATTTAGGAACTTATCACTTTCTCATTTCCTTTGCCAGTAACCCGTAAATAATCATTAAATTTGTTTCTCAATATTTTTAGTCATTTTGTGTCGGAACGCTGCCGGGGTCCCGACAGTGCCGGGAAGCAAGTTCCCTTCTACCTCCGAAGTTGGCAAGGAATGGATGAAAACTCAGGAATCCGATGCAGTTGTAAAAGGGCTTTACTATCACAGGTTCCAATATACAATCCAAGAGCAGGGAAAACCTCCAGACTCTGGGTTCCCAGCTAGGCCCCAGCCAGGTGTAGGCCAAGATGGCTGCCACCACGTGCTGAGGCCCACCAGAGAATGGAGAGGACGGAGAAGCAAAACACCAAGGGAAGCCGAAATGGCAAAAATGGGGGGGGGGAAGAGAGCTTTCTTCTTGCAGCTTATTTTATAGCTAGAAATCTGCCCAAACTCCCCAGCCCAGCCTAGAATGGGCTGGGCTATCTAGAGATGAAAACAGGAAAATAGCTCTATAGAAATGTAACAACTTCAGGAGAACTTCTGGCTGTTTACAAGGACCCAGAGCTAATTCAAAGCCTCCTAGCAGAGCTGGGAGGAGCTGTAAGCCAAATGTAACTTCCCCTGGCAGGGAGGGTCAAATGCCCTCAGGTAATTTCTCCCAGCACCTCACCTAATGTCTTTTTATATGCTAATGTCTTGAGCCAAGATCTGCCTGGAAAAGCCTTTATAGGGTAGAGAAGGGGGGTTTCTGAGATGGCATGTCTCTGTACCAAAGACTAAAATACTAATGCCAGTTAAATATTTCTCCAAGCCTTCACAAGTCTCGTCTACTTCACGGTAGTTTTGTATTTTAGTTGCCTTTGAGTTATCAGGGAGCCATGCTTGCTTGCTTGGAGGCAAACAGCATTTCTCTCTAGTCTAATTACTTAGGCATCCAACGTGGCCAGGCAAATATGCTGGTAAGATCTAACTAGTCCCACGATGCTTGTGGTAGCATGAGAGAATATTTATACCAGCCAGTACAGAATACATGGTCAGATAAACTGCCACATTTAGACTATCCCCTTATCTACGAAGTGATTTGCAGGAGGTAATTCAGAGCAGATGCAGAGGCTCTTAGAGGAGTCCTGCAACAATTTTGTATACATAGAGTAAGAGATACAGACTTTTATCTAAAGCCTGGATAGGCTTAATGTGGTCTCTCTGGACTCAGGGCAAAGGGTGGTTTTTCCTGGGGACATCTCACCATATATCCCAGACTATAGTCCTCAGGCCATGCTAGTTTTTCCTCACCCTAACAGGGTCCTTACTCCGCCATGTCAGTCTGTTCCATGACTGTACTCTTAACTTACTACACTTCTTACGGTCTCAGCCTGTCCCATGTTGAGGCCAGGGGAGCTTACTCATGGCTTGCCCCTGGGTCCATCCAAGTTCTGAAGTTGGACCCTCCTTTTGGGTGCAAGGAACTAAGGACAACCTGAGGGCAGCTGAAGTTTAAGACAGGTATATATGACGGAAGCTACAAAGTGTAGCATTAAATGTCTTCTTGTGTCTGTACAAAAAAAGGGACATTGCTCTGTCATAGAAATATGCAAAGGACCTAAAGGAAAGAGAAGAGCAATATTTCTCTAAAATACAAAACCCAAGGGCCGGAGTGATAGTCCAGCGGGTAGGGCGTTTGCCTTGTATGCGGCCGGCCTGTGCCGCCCTGGTTCCATCTCTGGCATCCCATATGGTCCCCGAGCACCGCCAGGAGTAATTCCTGAGTGCAGAGCCAGGAGAAACCCCTGAGCATTGCTGGGTGTGACCCAAAAAGAGCCTAACACACACACACACACACACACACACACACACACACACACACTCCAAAGCCATCAGAAGGTTTAACTTTCTAAGTTGCTGTGTCCCATTAGGAGATAATGTGACTAACAGGTAGGAGAAGGAGGACACAAAGAAGGTTAAAGTTACACACAGGATTGGGTGTTCCTGGTGGGATAGGGTGTGTCTCCAGGAGCACTGGAATGGGTGCAGCTCAGTTAACCTCTGCTCCCTGCAGAGCAGTCCATACACCTGAAGCGCCTAGGACTGTAATTCAGCACCCATGAATTAGGGGTTTTTTTTTTGTGTGTGTGTGAGTTATTTGCAGGTCTTCTTGGTGTTCAGATTGCCCTGCCTTTGGTTTGTGCCATTCTTTTTTGGTGCCGCTCTGCAGGTCTTATTACAGCATGTTCCAGGTCCTTGATTAACTTAGTACCCCAGAGTTCTTAAAGATTCCTGGTTCTTTTTTAGTAGAAATGGTATTTACTCTAGGAACAGGGTGTGCTCTGGAGATGGAACTGTACCTTCTCAGTGATAAAGTTAGGAATGATTTTAATAGACATTTTTTCCTGTATTGATCTTTCAGATTCAAATTTAACGCAATCTGAGTTTTAACTTCCTTGATCACATCTCATGAAGAAAATTTTGTTATGACTGACACTAAGAACTTACTTGCTTAATCTAGCACATAAACATTTCAGAATAGTATAGCAATGTTTTACCATTGGTGAATTTTTTCACTTGTTTTTATCATATATTCAGGGCTATATAATTTTATGGTGTTAAAGTCATTTGCTTTCATACCTTTTCTCACTTTCTGCAGGCAACCAATTTATTTTGATTTATCCTATTTAAAAATCAGTATAGAAGTACATACATCTGCTCTATATACATACAATTATATTTCTCCTTTGATGAAAAGTAGTTTATTATTTAATTACCTTGTTTTTGTTCTGAGGCTGGAGTGATAGTACACTGCATAGGGAGTTTGCCTTGCACCACGGCTGACCGGGGTTAGATCCCTGGCATCCCATATCCCTGAGCACCACCAGGAGCAACCCCTGAGCATTGCTGGGTGTGACCCAAAAAAATAAAAATAAAAAATGTGTTCTCTGTTCTTGAAACCTCATCAGAACAGTATATGATCTCTTAGCAGCTGCCTGGTGTTTCATTATGAGGATGTAGGTTAGTTCAGAACTCTCCTAATGGCTGGTAACCCTGTTTTTTACCCTCTTCTAATTATCTTTGGATAAAGCCCTAATAGCCCTAGCGGGTCTTAGAATTTATCGTTATGTTACTACAAAGCAGTAGTTATTAAAACAGCATGGTATTGGAATTAAAACAGACCTGAGGTCCTGTGGAATAGAGTTGAATATCCAGGCACCCATCCTCAAACACATGATCATTTAATCTTCCATAAAGGAGCAAAACATGCAAAATGGAGCAAGGAAAGCCTCTTCAACAAGTGGTGCTGGGAAAGCTGGACAGTACATGTAAAAAAATGAATTTGAACCTCTGTCTAACACCATGCACAAAAATTAGATGAAAATGGATTAAAGATCTCAATATCAGACCTGAATCCATAAAGTACATTGAAGAAAACATAGGAAAAACCCTCCACGACATTGAAGCTAAAGACATCTTCAAAGATGAAACACCACCAACAAAGCAACTAGAAGCAAAGATTAACATATGGGACTCATGAAACTTAAAAAGCTTCTGCACCTCAAAAGAAACAGTGACCAAGATACAAAGAGAGTTCACAGAATGGGAAAGAATATTCACCCAATATCCATCTGATAAGGGATTAACATCCAGGATATTATCAGGCATTGGTAGAACTTCACAAGAAGAAAACAGCCAACCCCATCAAAAAATGGGCAGAAGAAATGAACAGAAGCTTTGACGAAGAAATTTGAATGGCCAAAAGGCATTGAAAAAAATGCTCATCCTCACTAAGCATCAGGAGATGCAAATCAAAACAACAATGAGATACCATCTCACACCACAGAGACTGCTGTATATCTAAAAGAGCAAGAACAACAAGTGCTGGCGTGGATGCAAGGGGAAAAGGACTCTCATACATTGTTGATGGGAATATCTACTGGTACAGCCTTTTTTGGAAAACAATATGGACATTCCTCCAGAGACTAGACATTGAGCTCCCATTTGACCCAACCATACCACTCCTGGGAATATACCCTGGGAAGCCAAAAACACATAGTGGAAACACCATCTGCACCTTTATTTTCATAGCAGCACTATTCACAATAACCAGCATCTGGAAACAATCAGAGTGCCCGAGAACTGATGACTGGATAAAGAAACTTTGGTACATCTACACAGTGGAATACTATGCAGCTGTTGGGAAAAATGAAGTTATGAAATTTGCCTAAAAATGGATGGACATGGAGAGTATCATGTTGAGTGAAATTAGCCAGAAGGAAAAAAGACAGATATAGAATGACTGCATTTATTTACATGACAGGTATATATATATATATATATATATATATATATATATACACAAAAAATATATATATACACACACACATACATATACATACAGACACACACATACATACTATGATACAATATCCATGGTCAGGCAAATTATACTATGATACCAATATCCAAGGTCAGGCAAAACATAGATCAAGAGGTCTTGTCAGAGGTGGAATCTACCACAAACGTGTGGGAGTCAGGAGAGTTAGGTAAGATAGAGAAGGGAACAGTGTGCTAATAATTGTCAAAAGTGATAATCCAGCCTAGAACTGAGCATTGAATACAGGAAAAAAGATACATATGATAGCCTCTAAATGTATGTATTGCAATCCACAATGTGAAAGAGAAGAGAGAGAAAAGAAGAGAAAAGAGATAAAGAGCCTGCCATAGAGTCAGGCTAGGGGAGAAGGAATAGGGGACATTGTCTAAGTGTATGTATTGCAATCCACAATGTGTAAGAGAAGAGAGAAGGAGAGAGAGAGAAAAAAAAAAAAGAGAGAAAAGAGATAAAGAACCTGTCATAGAGCAGGGTAGGGAGAGGAAATCGGGGACATTGGTGGTGGGAAATGGGCACTGGTGGAGGGATGGGTGCTGGAACATTGTATGACTGAAACCCAAACATCTTTGTAATTGAATATCTCATGGTGGTATAATAAAATATTAAAAAAATTAAAAAATGAAAAAAAAACTATCAGTATGTCATTCTTCTAGATAATTTTCTTCCATAAAATTTGTATACTTTGTAAAGAAATGTAGATATGTTCACAATGATTCCATGAAACTGAAGTGTAGAGAGATGAATTACAAGTTTATGGATTAGAGGAAGTGTTGTAAGTACTCTGATTATATGTCAAAAATTAATGAATTTCTTTTAATCTTATGGTGATTTGTTTTAATTATATTCAAGTAATAAAATCATTGGAACTAGATGTTTCCTTGGTTTTTAGTGAATAAGAAATAAAAACACTTCAGGGTGAAAAGTAATAAATTATAGTTGAGTATAAAGTAATATAGTTAGATACTTCTTTTGATAAACCTTTCAATCTTTCATATGGAATAATGAACTTATTTTGGCTACTGAAAACAATTTAATGAACTCGAACTTTAAAATAAAATGTATGAGTATATCTGCATATGAAACAAAATATTAAGATTCATTGTGTTAAAGGGTCAGCTTAACATTTGCCTTGGGGAGGTTACAGTTAACGTCACCCACAGATGACAATTGCTTATAATGACTTCAAAGTCCATTGACATACATGTCCCTTAACATTTCCTTTCCTATCCTTCAAAATAATGAAGAATATTTCAAATGTTACCTAAGGGAAAATCCATGATAACCATCTGTTTCTATAAGATGAATTGTTTTTCTTCTTTAATTTTATTACACCACCATGGGATATGCAATTACAAAGCTGTTTCATGATTGGGTTTCAGTCATACAGTGTTCCAGCACCCATCTGTCTCAGATACCCCAGCCTCCCCCTCCCCCATGGCAGGGATTCTCCTCCTCTCCCTCCCCCTTTTCCTATGCTCAGGTTTTAGTCTGGTGTTACCAAGCAGTAATGACCATTTTGGGCAGTCTGACAGGACTGGTTGCCTAGTGAGGGCTGAAATTACTATTTTTACAGTAAAGAAAACATTGATTGGATTTAAAATTTATAGATACAATAGTTTTACGTTTGTTTTTGTGTTTGTGCCACATCCAGCAATGCTCAGGGGTTACTTTCGCTCTGCACTGAGGAATTACTCCTGGCAGAGATCGGAAACCTCATGGCATGCTGGGCATTGAACATGGGTTGGCCGTGTGTAAGGCAAGTGCCCTACCTGTTGTACCATTGCTCCAGCCCCTCAACACCTTTTTAATGGTTGTGAAAAAATAAGCAATTTTAGAGTAATGAAGGTTTGATGAGGATTATTTTATAAAGAAACAGGCTAGAAATGTATCTCACCGGTAGACTGGTCATGGAGGCTATTGTTTATCCATGGCACAACAACAGAGTAAATAAAATTATGTACTATGTTGGTGCTTAAATTTGGAAGTGATGTTTTGCAAAAGCACCATTCGTGGCTCTTTAGGTACTATTTTAGGAAGGCAAACATGGGAAAAGAGATCGGGCGTAGATCCCAGAAGACTTTGATTTTCAGACTAATTAGCCTGATATTTAATTTTTTATTAAACATTTTATTATACCACCGTGAGATATACAATTACAATGTTGTTCATGTTTGGAGGTTTCGGTCACATAGTGTTCCAGCACCCGCCCTCCACCAGTGCCCATTTCCCACCACCAATGTCCCAGGTTCTTTATCTCTTTTTTTCTCCCTCTCTCTCCCTTCTCCTACACATTGTGGGTTGCACAATGTGTAGGAGAAGAAAGGGAGAGAGAGGGAGAAAAATGTGTACATACACTTGGAAGCCATCATGTGCATTTTTTGGCCTGTATTTAATGCTCAGTTCTATGTTGGTATCAGCCCTTTCGACATTTATTCGCACATGTTCCCTTCTCTGTCTTACCTAACCTCTGACTCCCTCACGTTTGCGGTAATTTCCACTTTTGGTAGGACCACCTGATATATTTATGTCATGCAAATAAATGCAGTCATTCTATGTTTCTCTCTTTCCTTCTGACTAATTTCACTCAACATGTTGATACTTAATTTTTAAATAGATAATGGGAAACCAATAAAAGATTTATGAAAGTATTCTTAAAACTTTTCAAGTAAAAGATTTCAGTTTCGGATTTGAGTTTTCATCTCAACCAACTGTGATATAATTGTGTAATTACATTTTTTTTTGTTTATGGGTAAACTGAAACATGCTTGTTATTACAACTATGAGAAAAAACGTCTATTGAGAACATACTGTTTACTCAGTACTTAAACACTATTAGGGACTTTATATAGGATAACTTAATCCTTTCAGCAGCGTGGACAAGAGAATATTATCATCCTGTTTTTACCTGATGGAGGGTTTAAGACTCAGAACTGTAGCAAATTATTCTGCACTGGATCCTGGACCCATAAAGGGCGTTTCTGGAGCAACTTGTACAATTTTATTGGGCCTTGTTGAGACAACAAGCATATATATTTATGAATATTGATATTTAAAAAATAGGGTAAATCAAAACTAATAAAATGGTTACCTACAGAAGGAGGAGAGAGGTCTGAAAGGTTCCACATGCACCTTTCTTTATAGAGCGGAATTGGAACTTGTAAGCATGTTGTTGATAAAACGTTTAATTAAAATATCTCTAAAAATAGATGGTTGAACTTGGCTGGCATTGAGATGGCAGCAATTATATACGAGAGGTATTGCAAATAATTTTAATTTAAACACCATAAAAATCCCTAGACTATATGCTAAAAAAGAAACGAGTGTAAAAAAAATTTCAAGTCATGAGTAGTAACATTGTTTTTGCTATTCTGAAGTGTCTGTAAGATTATGCAGATACGTTTTTATGCCACTGTTATTCTGAACAAGATTTTCAGCATATGAGAAGACATAAGGAAAGGTAAAACTTAGTAGTACTAAGTTTTAACTATGTTTGAATCTGAATTATCAATAAGGAAAACATTTTCTATTATAATCATTCCTAACTTTATCCACTGAAAAGGCATAGTACTAACTCCATCTATGTCTCCAGCCCAGAAGCACGTTTTTGTTCATTTTCATTGTTATTGTACTCACTTCAACAGTATTAGCTGTCATTTTCAAGTTTATTCCGAATCAGATGGTTTGCCTTATTTAACCTTTGTACTCTGAGGCCACTTAAGTGCCAAATGGTTTAGTTTTATTCTCTTTGCTATCCTTTTTATTCTAGTAATAATTTTATAATGACTTATTTTATCTGTGTAAACTTTCTGATTTTAAAATGGTTACCTTTTGTTTAAATATAGGTTATCCTATGATGAGGCTTTTGCTATGGCTAATGACCCCTTGGAAGGCTTCCATGAGGTGAACCTGGCTTCACCCACCTCTCCGACCTTCTTGGTGTATATGAACCTGGAACTCGGGAGCAGACTACCTCGCCCAGCGTCATCTTCCCGCCACATCCTTCAGCTCTGTGCTCGGCCCCATCCAGGCGAATGCGTTAGATGTTTCTGACCTTCCTACACAACCTGTGTACTCATCTCCAAGGCATTTAAATTGTGCAGAAGTTTCTGGTGCCAGGTAGGGGAATTGTCAAGATGCTTATTTTGGAGTGTCATTAAATAGATGATAGTTTGTTTGCCTTATTTAAGTTTCATTTTAGAAAACGTATGAGAGAGTGTTAGTGCTGAGGGGCAGGGGTTTGCAAACTTTATATATAAAAGCGCAGGCCGTGAATAGTTCAGGATTTGCAGATCATATTCTCTGAGACAACAGTTTTACTATTAAAGAGCAAAAGCCACCACAATACATAAATGAGCATGCCCCAACAAAATTTTGTATATGGACACTGAATTTTAACTTTCTATAATTATGTCCTATCACAAAAATATTACTCTGTTTTCTTTTCAGCCATTTGAAAATAGGAGCATTATAATAGTTATTTGACTTTATAGGTAGAAGGCTGGATTTAGTCTACATTTTTTTTTCTTTTTTTTCAAATTTTATCTGGTTTATGGGTCTGATAGAAATAGGTAGCAGACTGGACTTAGCTCAGATTTAGTTTTTCAGTTTCTGTTGTAGAGTAGCAATATTTGGTAGATTTTCCTATGATGATGATGTTCTGTTTTATACAATACGGTAACCGTTAGCCACATGGTGGTTGTTCAGGATTGGACCTTGATTGCTTTGGCTGAGCATAAAGTTCATTAAATATGTGCAGTTCTAGACCTGTTGTTCATGCCCGTTTTATTTGAGCATCTGTTGATTTTTTTTTTAACTCTCCTTTACAGCATCCATGTTGCAGATCCTGCACCTTGTTCTACCTCTGAAGTCACAGCTGGGTCAACTAAATTAACTACAAGAAAGGATAATTGTAATGCAGAGAGGGAATTTTTACAGGGGGCTACTCTAACGGAGGCTTGTGACGGCAGTGATGATATTTTTGGGTTGAGTATTGATAGTCTGTCCCGTTACGAAGTCCATCTGTTTTGGAAGTCAGAGAAAAGGGCTATGAAAGATTAAAAGAAGAACTTGCAAAAGCTCAGAGGGTAAGCTGAAAGTTACTTCATTCTTTAATATATTCACGGTATTTACTAATGGGGCCAGCTCAAGTGATGAAATTATTTAGACTTCTCACCCTTCTTACTCACAATCCTAGCTCCTGGTAGGCAGCATTTAGAAATCTCTGAAATTCACCGAGCAATAAAGAACTGGATCTAGGAATGCTAATAGGAAAAGCGGGATTCTGAGTCCCTTTGGATTGCTTGTAGACGTTCTCTAATGCGTATTTGCTGGGTTGTGCTACGTGTGCAGGTTTTTCCTCTATATGTGATTCGCTTTTTTGTCATTTACTTGAAATCATTAAGTCATATGTAAGAAAAAAGGGAAAAGTTCTAAATCTGCAATGTTACTTTTCTAATAACCTAAAAGGAATAGCAAGATAAAACCAGACCAAACAGAGGGATGAAAGTAATAGAGATGAGACAGAAATCAGTGAAATTAACAGGAACAGAATTAATGGAAATGAGTGAAGCAACATGCATGGTCTTTAGATGATCAAGAGCATTTGCAAATGTGTGCAGGACTGATATTCATTCGAATCACAGCTTGTTAATCACAGGAATGACAGGGCTCTCACTACAGCTCCTACTGACATAAAAAATATAAAAGAGGAGTGTGGACAGCTTTACATGTATGCTCGACAACTTAGGTGAAATGGAACAATTCAGATTTAGGAATTGAGGAAGATGGGGTAAACATTCTGTGGGTGGTTTGCGGCATTTTATGGCATTTTGCAAGTGTATTGCCATCCTTTCCTTAAGAGTGTAGCATTCATATTCTCAGGACCTGGTGTAGTTCAATACAATGACTGATACATGTCTTCCTTTATAACTGTTTCAGTCAGTGGCTCGTGGTTTATCAGCCATGCAGATAGATGACATTTTGGGATAAATATATTTTATTAGAAGAAAATTCAGTAGCCTCATTAGAGCTTTTCCAGAATGGGGTAGGGAAGAAAGGGGTGTGCTGAGGTATGGTTTTTATTAGACAAAAGTATGAAATAATACTATTTGCAACTACAGGTTTGCAAAGGACTTTTGAATATTAAATTATTCCCTCAGTTATGGCAAATTGTGACTCAGAATTATGTTAACAGCTATTTTTATTTTGATTATCCTTTTAAGAGAGGAAAATCATTTTTCATTCTTTTAACTCATATTGCTTTCCTGTTTAATAAGTGGCTGTCCTGTAAATAGCATAATGTTAAGTCTCGCTTTTGGAATCGTGATATCTGCCTTTTAATTGCTGTGTTTTGATCAGAGGTTCTCAAATTTATTTGACCTAGCACTGTCACTTCCATTAAAGAAAGTCATGCAGGCAGTGCGCATCTCCGGGGTCAGCCTCCTGAAGCAGATCTCTCCTAGCTGCTCCTGCTCTGCTGCTGAGCTGCGCCCAGCCCCTCTGCACTGTCGCGATGGATGCTGCCTCACCTGGACTATAAGAGCTTTACAAAGCGAACTTCGCTTTCTCCTCACTTGACCTTCACCTTCCGATTGTCTTTTATTTTCCTCTGTTTTAAACCCCGCAACACGGTTATTATTTTCATTACTAAACAATTGATTATCTGTTAAAGGATTTAAATAATCTGTGTATTTTTCCTTGTAGCTACCATTTTTAATACTTTTCATTTGGATCCAAACATCCATCTGATATTTTCCTTTTATTTGAACCTCATTCTCTAATTTTTTTGTCTTCTAAATTTGCTGCTCATAAATTAGTTTCCACTATTGTGTATCTAAAAAAGGCCTTTTTGGCCTTTGTTTTTGAAAGACATTTTTATTGGGTAAGGATTATAGGATGATTATGTTTTTGCAGGGGAGGAGATGGGGGTGGTCCCTCAGGAAGTTCTAGTGCTCGTTCTGGTGATTCTTAGCCAGTTGGGCCAGTGGTTTGATATGGAGGCCTGAGTCTGCAGAGCTGCTCAGGCCTTGTGGTACCACCGAATACCAGGACCATCCCCAGCGATGTTCAGGGTGTCCCCGGTCGCATCCAGCTTTGCTGGAGGGCCTCCAGGAATGTACCTGGTGATGCTCTGGGGACCATGTGGTGCTGGAAGTGGAACTTGGGTCAGCTGCATCAAAGCATACATCTTAACCTGAGGGAGACTGCTGGGTTCCCCCAACAAAATCAGGGAGCAGGGTCAGGGATCCCTTCTGCCCCAGGGGATCAGCGATCTGCAGACGAGAAAGACGTGAGAATCCAGCAGTTTCAAGAGGCTTTACACATACTTGTTCTGGTGCACAATCCAGTAACAGGAAATCCCAGGCTTTGGGTTCCTAGCTGGGCCCTGGCCTTGTGTAGGTTTAGAGTCCTAGGTCAAGATGGCTGCTCCCATGTGCTAAGGCCCAACAGGGAAGAGAATGGAGAGAAGGAGAGCAGAGACAAGGAGCAAAGAGGAAGAGCCAAAGTGGCCAAACAAACAAACAAACAAACAAACACACACCTTTCTCCTGTCTTATTTTATAGATAAAAAACCTGCCAAAAACTTCCAGTCCAGGCATCTGTGGACTGGGCTATCTAGAGATGAAGCCAGGCAAATG
This sequence comes from Cryptotis parvus, assembly GCA_021461705.1. Lineage (NCBI taxonomy): Eukaryota > Metazoa > Chordata > Mammalia > Eulipotyphla > Soricidae > Cryptotis > Cryptotis parvus. The sequence goes on along the minus strand of JAJIBD010023283.1, from coordinate 124,025 downwards.
AGCCTATTGGAATGCAGATCTTCAGGTGGGCCCTTTGGCTCAATCTTTGCAAATGCCAGAGCTGACTCCCTGAAATAGTCTCCCTAGCAGAGTGGGGAGGGGCTGCATCTCTGAACCAGGAAGCAGTTCAGAATGTAATTTGTAAAGAATGGCATTAATACTTCTTACCATGAAGATATAGCCAGCTGATTACACACTCTAGATCCCACCAAGGTCCAAAATCCTTAAGAATAATTCACCTTGGCTTTACCTTTAGAATCAGAGAGATAGGTCAGTTTTCCCGGAGGCGCACTGGCATGTCTCTTTGAACTTGGAGAACTGATTACATTATGGTTGCTTCAACGTGGCCAAGTACTCTTGGAATATCTACATGTGTGTCCCTGATGGGGACCCGTGGGGATAGGAAGAATATTGAACTGGAGCAGGCAAGAGTCATAATAAGGATATTTATGCTGTATAAAATTATGAAATCAATCCAATTCTGCCCAAGCTCCCATTGTGTCTGCTCCAGAGTTTCCCTAAAGTCAGGGAGCAGCTCTTAACATATGCTAAATGTAGCAGGAGCCAAGAACTCAGTAGGACTTATCACCCAACATTAACCCTGTACCATTTTTCTGTCTCCTGATACCTTTTTTTAAACTTTTTAAATTTTTTTACCACACCCAGTGGTGCTCAGTGGTGACTCCTGGCTCTGCACTGAGGAATCACTTCTGACAGTGTGCTCAGAGGACCATACGGGATGCCAGGGAATTGAACCTGGGTCAGCCATGTGCAAAGCAAAGTCCCTGCTTCTGTACTGTTGCTCAGGCCCTTACTGTTTTTTTTTGTTTTATGGTAGTAATTTAACTCCTGTGTGTGTTGAGATTCCTCGCTATCCAGGCTGTAAACAATTTGCACACCATAAGGTGAGCCTTGCTATAGTTTTCTTCAGATTCTTGTGCATGGGTTTTGTTGAGCCTCTTAAGTCTGATGATTTTTCATTTTCCTGTAGTTTAGAAAATTTTGGAATTATGTCTTCAAAAACTTTACAGTGAGATTCATATTATACATATACTAGACTTTTAAAGTTGTCCTGTAGTTCAGTGGTTCTCTGTTCATTTTTTAATACATTTTTTTTGTGTCTCTTCCACTGGGGAGAATTTTTCTCTTGCTGTCTCTAGTGTTACTACTAATTGGCCACTTTTGATCTGGTAATCTTAGGCAGGGTTTTGGTGGTGGTGCTTGTTTTTCCTTTTTCTTTTTTGGCCACACCTGGAAATGCCCACGACTTACTCCTCGCTCTGCATTTAGGGATCGCTTCTGGCAGGGTCAGGGGACCATATGGGATGCCAGGAATTGAAGCTGTGTGCAAGAAGCGCCTTACCCACTGTACTATCTCTGTACTATCTCTTACCTGCTTTGCATGTTTTGAAAATTTTCAGTTGTAATTGTTATCTCAAAGATTTTACCATTTTCTTTTTCTCCCCCACCTCATATTCCCCCCACCCCCTGCTTTTTTCTCTCTCTCCCCTCATTTCCCTTCCCTTTTGCTGGTTCTGTGCTCAGGCATCATGCCTGGTGGTGCTTGGGGGACCATATGCAGTGTTGGGACCTTATCTGCTGTACTGTATCTCTGGTCCCCATCTCTGAAAAATGAACTCTTTTTAATGTTTTCCTAACGCTTTAAACCATGTGCAGTCTTTTCTCTAGGTTCTTGGACATGCGAAATACAATTTAGTAACTTTTTGTTCTTGTCTAATAGCTCTTCAGTTTCTTCAAGCTCTGAGTTACACCTTACTGGACTTCTCTGTTCTCCTTTCTGCAGGATCTGTGTTTGTTGGGTGCTCCAAAACCATGTCCAGTGTGATATTACTTAATGAACGTCTACTGTGTCATGTTATAAATGGATGTTTATTTTAAGAAATCAAAGTATTCACAGCCTTTCACTAAGCTGTTTAGGGCACAAAAATAAATGAAATCTGACTATATCCTTTAGGAGTTTACAAATTGTAGAGAAAAGACATGTTTTATGTGATAATATTTTCTTGATACTGAGTTTTATGTTTTTTTCCCCAAATCAGTATGAGCTTTTAAATTGCTGTTGATTAGGTGACAATTACTGACAGCTAGGTAGTTGTCATTGCCTACTTGTGTGTGGACTTGGTCATAACTGTCCATGTGTTTAACTCAATTGAATCAGGTGAACTTGTTGGTCTTAATAGGTCAGATATCTTCAAAGGGTTAATAGGTTAAATATAAAGTAGCTCATTACTAGGGGCTGGAGAGGTAGTATAGCAGTTAGGTTGCGTGGGTTGCACACAGCTCACCTGTGTTTGATCCCCAGAATCACATCTGGTCCCCTGTGCAGAGCCAGGAGTAACTCCTGAGCATCACCGAATGTGGCCCCAAAACCAAAAAATAAATGAGTAAAATAGGTTAAATATTAACTTAATTGGTTAAATATCACTATGAGACATTAAAGCAAAATATGAAAAAAAGTAGAATATCATAAAAATCTGTTTTCATCAATTTAAAGAGTTCCTACTCTAAGGGAAAAATAAATTCTAAGTGAAATAGTATTTTATAATTTTTTGGCAGCATTTTTTCCTGATGTATAAAATATTTTTAAATTTTGAAATTTAATTTAAAATATTTTCCTAAATTTAGATTTAAGAACCCGAGATCTGTGATAGCGCAAAGGCTCGAGCACATGCTCTGAATAGAAGAGGCCCGGATTTCGCACCCACCTTTGTATGACCCCTGCGGGCATCTCTGAGCACTGAGGTGGGAGTTGCCAGGGAGTGTCATTGAGTATGTGCCCAAAACAAAAGAGTCAGAGATTTGTATACTGTTTTAAATTTCTCCAATTTATTTTGTCTAGTACTACCCTAAACTATTACACTCAATTATATCTCTTGCTTAAGATACTTCGGTAATCAGCTGTTTCCCTGTCTTCAGTTGTTTTAAACCTAGAGTCAGTGTTCTTTTTTTCTTAAGCCTTTTACACTTTTTTTTTTTTTTTTTTTTGCAAAACACCTGGTGATGCTCAAGGATTACTCCTGGCTCTGCACTCAGGAATTACTCCTGGCGGTGCTCAGGGAACCTATAGGACGCCAGGGATCAAACCCATGTCGGCCAGCTGCAAAGCAAGTGCCCTACCCGTTGTGCTATTGCTCCGGCCCCCTTTTACCCTTTTGGACTGACTAGTCTAAGTTACCATTTTGAATTCCAAATTTGATTGTCACTGTTCTGCTTAAAAGTTTTTAGTGACTTTTCGTTGTCTTCAAGATAATTTCCCCTACCTTTAAACTGAGTTCGAGTTTCATGGCAAACCTTTTCAGGACAGGCTGTAAACCAGTCTCTCTGGTTATATTTTTGTGACATCTATCCCTCCACGTTTTAGCTACTATAAACTTTGTTTTCTTTTATTTGGGGTCCACATCCATGTGATGGGGGGAAAGGTTACTCCTGGCTCAGAATAACTGCTAGCAGTGCCTGGGGCACAGTATGAGATGCCGGGGATCAAACCCAGGTCAGCCACATTCAGTGCAAGTGTCCTACCTACTGTACTATTGCTCCTTCCAATCACTATTAAATTTATAGTATATTTTATGTGTCTTAATATATTTGTATGGTTTTTAAATTGGTAAACGCCACTTTTCTTGTATGTACACATCATACTGTACAACCTACATCAAGTTGCCTTGTGAGTCTTTTTCTTTAATATAGGCGCCACACTCGGTAGTTGTGGATGGGGGGCAGGACCATTCCTTTCAGCTCAGTTTTATACCACACCAGTTTGGTACTGGGGCCAGGCAGTGCTTAGTGGCAACTAGGGTCAGTGCTAGGGGTAGGTGGTGTGTGAGTGTGAGGCTTTGGTGCTAGGCTTGGTGCTTTGCCACCTGAGTGCATCTGAGCTCTGTCTTGGGAATCATTCCCACTACCACCCCTTCCTGTATATATGGTTGTGGCAGTGTTTAGCTTGCTAAGCCACTGAACACACCAGCAGAGCCAGAAATCACAGGTGGTGGTAATGGGCGGTGTGCCAGGGATCAAACTCTTGGCCTCACAGATGCTAGGCCCTTCCCCAGGCCCACTTTGTGAATCTTTGTTAAGATTTGCTCCCCTATTAGGGTCTGGCTGTGAATGTCTGTGTGTGTGTGTGTGTGTGTGTGTGTGTGGGTCTCTAGCACCTAGATGATACAGAAGGTAATTTTATTCAGTGACTTCTGAGTGACTGTCATTGTGTGTGTGTGTGTGTGTGTGTGTTTGTCTCTAGCACCTAGATGATACAATGATCTAGAAGGTAATTTTATTCAGTGACTTCTGAGTGACTGTCATTGTGTGTGTGTGTGTTTCTAGCACCTAGATGATAAAGAAGGTAATTTTATTCAGTGACTTCTGAGTGACTGTCATTTTGTGTGTGTGTGTGTGTGTGTGTTGTCTCTAGCACCTAGATGATACAATGATCCAGAAGGTAATTTTATTCAGTGACTTCTGAGTGACTGTCATTGTGTGTGTGTGTGTGTGTGTGTTTCTAGCACCTAGATGATCCAGAAGGTAATTTTATTCAGTGACTTCTGAGTGACTGTCTTTTTGTGTGTGTGTGTGTGTGTGTGTGTGTGTGTGTGTGTGTGTGTGTGTGTGTGTGTGGGGGGGGGGGGTCTCTAGCACCTAGATGAATTCTGGTGTATTGATAACACAGAAGGTCATTTTATTCAGTGACTTCTGAGTGACCTTACTACAGTATAAGGAAAAGTACTATAAGGCCAAGTGCAAGTGAAATTCTAAGAACTCTGCATGTGAAAGGTGAATTTGACTTCGGGTAGAGCACAGAGGCAGCAGGGACAGAGAGGTGCTCATCTGGCTGAGCACATGCTTTGCTTGCAGTTGGCCCTGGTTCCATCCCCAGCACCACCTGGTCCCCACACACTGCCAGGAGTAGCCACTGAGCACTGAACCCCAAACCAAACAGATGAAATAATAAAGAGACAGTGGCCAGGCATTTATGGGTGATCAGATTGGGTCAGGGAGGTAGATGTGTGGTCCCAACCTCAGTGCTGTGCCAAGGCTCTTCATGGACACCCACTCGGGCTCCAAAGGGCACCAGGCTTCATCAGTGCTCTGCAGTTACCACTTAGAAATGTAGTCAAGGAACCCACCTTGCGTTTTGCATTGGTCCAGTGTATGCAGCACATCCTGCCTGGCCCAGGGTAGACAGGGCCAGTTACTCCCTTCCTGGTCTTAGTCTCCTCAGCTTTTCCTCTCTTCTCTGGAGGTGTCTGCACTGATGTAGGGGTTCTAAGGCTTTGAAGAGTCCCCATGTCTTTTCACCTTTGCTTTTTCTCCTCTCTTCTGCATAACTGCTGATCCCGAGGCTGACAGTTGGGCCACATTCTGAGCCTGACGTTGCGGGGATACTCGGGTAGTGTCTTGGAGGAGGTGTAGTCTGTGGGTTCTGTGCCTGTCCTGGTTAGTGTCTTTGCCTTCAGCAGTTGTCCCTTAGAGGTCCTGAGTCACAATTACTGCACAGCTGAACTTTGTTCTGTTTTGGTTTTAGTCTAATTCTGTTCACTCTTTTGGGAATGCGGATTTTTTTTTAAAAAATGGATGTAGATGATTGATTCAGGCGAGAAAGGTGCTTTTTTTTTTAAACTTGTTTGTGATCCAGTGAGGGACTCATGCAATTTTTTGTATGATGTCATTTTTTTCTTAATAATATTCCTCTTGTTTTCAGTGCAGATACGGATAATTTATTTCTGGTAATAGTATTTAATGGGTCTAGTCTCCTGGTAGGAATTTTAGATTAATTGCAATATGTTACATGAAATTATAAGAAAAAAAAGTGTAAACATGATAAATAGCTCACTAAGATTTCTGTTGAAATGAATAAACAGAATTGGAGGAATTCTTTGGGAGCAAATATGTTAGAGAAAAGTAAAGTTATCTAATCAGCTTTCACATGTATTATATAATATTTAACCTTTGGGTGTTTAATGAAGGAAAAGTTAAGTTATGAGAATTAGTTTTAATTTTAGATTTGCCCAGTTGCTTTGTACATAGCAAGCACTAAATAAACATTTTCATTGTGAACATTGTAGGAGGGAACAGTAGTATTAATAGTTTGTGATTTTGTCAGTAAAGATGATACAGTCTGCTGAATCCACCTTTAACTCTGGAAATCCAAAATAAAATGATCAATTTCTCATAGGAACTGAAGTTAAAAGATGAAGAGTGTGAAAGGCTTTCTAAAGTGCGAGATCAACTCGGACAGGAATTGGAGGAGCTCACAGCTAGTCTGTTTGAGGTTGGTCTCTTTACATCTTGGCCAAGAGCAACGCCTTTTTATAAACTGATACTGATTTTGAGGGATTATTGAAAAAATAGATTTACCCTTACAAGTTTCTCTGAAGTTCTCTAACAAAAATAATTTTATGCCCCCAAGGAAGCAGCTGGTATATTTAGGCTGTGCCTTCCTCACAGCAGAACCTTGTAGGCTGGTGTGGTATTGGGGGTGGGGAGGAGATCTTGAAGGAAAAAAAAACATTTCCCAGAAGTGCAGGGTCAACAACATAATGTGAAAAGAAGTGGAATCCCAGTATCAGGTTTTAAAAGGCATGAGTAGATAAAAGGTAGAGTTTAAGTATGATTTTTGTCAAATATTTAGGGCAGGGGCAGGGTACAATTTTTCAGCAAGACCCTTTGGATTCTTAGAACATCATTCCCAGGCCAGAAAATACAGGCAAAGAGGCTATGGGCAGCCAGCAGCAAGCATGTACCTCTGTCCCAGGGCCTGACCACAGGACTTGGAGGACTGGATTGGACGTTCCTCGCCCTGACATAGGGACGCCTAGAGTGGAGCTTCCCGAGGTGCAGTCGAGCTTCCCTGCCTTTCAGGGTGGGGGCACTGGAAGTGCCCTCTGTGAATTGGTGTGGCTTTCTATTTGTTCTCTTAATGAAAGATTTCTAGGGGTTACTAGGGACAGCCCCCCCAAAAGAGGTAATAGGTCAGATATCTTTGGGTGCATTTGCTTTAGAGTGATTTTTTTTTTTTTGCACCACATCAAAGGTGTTAAATGTGACGTAGGCATCCGAGGTGGAGGACTTGAAGAATGTTAGAAGTCACATCTTAGGAGGCACTGTCCCTCTAGCCAGCCGCAAGAACCAAAGTTTCAACCAGCGCATTGTTTCCCAATCAGGGTGCCATTGACTTTGGAGGACATTTAACATTCTTAGTATTAGAATTTGCCCAGAAACAAATAGTGTTTGGGCATATACATATGTGTAGACATACATGTATACATGCTGATGGAAAGAGGCTGATGTAAGGAATTGGTTCATGTGATTGTGGAGGTGGGCAAGTCTTCATGATTTGGGGTGAACAGGTTGGCTGAGATCAGGGAGCAGACAGTGTTGTTCCAGTTTGAGTCCAAAGGGCAGCCTGAGGGCTCTGATGGGGTAGCTAAAATCTGCGGAGGGCAGGCCTGAGACTCAGGAGGGTGGACAGTTTGTGTGGAAGGCAGAATTGGTGCTTCTGGAGATCAGCCCTTTTATTCTGTTGAGGCCTTCAGTGGACTGGCCGAGACACACCACACCCGGGAGTAATGCCACCTGCGCTTCTTATTTTTGTCGGTTCAGGCGGTATTCTCACCCAGAAACGCCCTCCCAGAAATGACCAGAGTTATGTATCTCAGCAGCTGTCGGCCCTGTCAGGCTGACACAGAAACTTAGCCATCACATTTGGCTTTGCTCCCAAAGTGACAGAATAGCCCTCATCATTTTGGCTGCTTAGAAACACCGCTCTGAAGGGTAGGAGAAAGTTCTTACTTGGCTCAGAACTACTTCCATAGAGGGTCTTCTTTGGTTTACGACTTGCGTTTTTTTTTTTTTCTTAAGGAAAAATGTTGATGTGTTATGACTGATGCCATTAATACAAAATCGTCCCCCGCCCCCCAAATTTAGTTACAGAAACTTTTAATGTTGGACCAGGGATATGAGTCAAGCCGCAGAGCACACGCCTCGCTTGTTGCAGGCCCCGGGTTCTTTCCTGGCCCTGCTTGCCCCCACCCCCATGTCCGCACTGCTGGGCTTGCCCGGTGGCACCGCAGCGCCTGAGTGTTGCTGGGAGCAGTCACCGCCACCCCCAGTACACAACTCTGAGTGTAATCACACGTTTTGGGCAAAACTTTATCTCAGATCATTTATTTTGGGCCATTCCCAGTGGGGCTTGGGAGACCGTGCAGTGAGGGGGGTTAAGCGTGGCGCTTGGACTCTAAGCATTTATCTATTTGAATTTTACAGGCATGTGTGTTTTTTATATGTGTTGTAATTTCAAGTATTTTATCCTTTAACATCTTTTCCTGTTTCTAGGCCGTGTTATAAGAATAGTCCAAATGTTTCAAGTGCCTGTTCTTTTCAGTTTTGTTTTTGGGTTTGGGCCCACATCTGGCTCAAGGATCCCTCCTGGCAGGACTTGGAGGAACCTGTCGGGCGCGAGCACTGGAGCATCCTGCCTGCAGTACTGTCGCTCCAGCGCCCAGAAACAACTGTTTTCATGACAGTAGCAGTGCAGTCCGAGCTGCGACCCCCGAGGCTCTCCAGCTCTGCTCTGCACCCCACCACCTGCTCCTCTTCCGTGGACTCCTTTTACTTCACAAGCATTTAAAAACTGATTTGCTTTTTTTTTTAAAATTTTTTATTATACCACCGTGAGACATACAATTACAAAGGTGTTCATAATTGGTTCTTGGTAATACAGTATACCAGCACCCATCCCTCCACCAGTGCCCCATTTCCACCACCAATGTACCCCACCCTCCCGCCCACCCCATGCTGCCTTATAAAAATTGATGTTAATAAGTCATTGGAGATGAGAGAATGATAAATTTAAGAATGGAAATTAAAAATTGAAGCAAGAGTTAGACCATTTGTTATATTGAAGGGGTATACAGAAACATAAGACTTTTTCTCCCAATATTATCTGACTAGAATAAAGTTCTATGTTTGTGTGGTAAACTAAAAAAGCAGATCCATAGAGCTTTTGATGTTAATTTTGATTCTGTTTCAACCCTGCTTTGTTTACTTCTTCTGCCTTTATGGGCACATTCTTCAGATGAGGAAGAAGGAAACATGGAAAGAAAAGCTTCTCTTCTCTGGAGCAGGATGCAGGTGGTCGAAACAGTTTCCGAGTTACTCATTTATCCCCAGCCAACAGTGGCTAATAACTTTGCATTGTATAGTTTCTGGGAAATAAATTACATTGATTAAACTGCTTTCAGTAACCTAGAAAGTTCTGTTCAAGTTGGTTATTTGGGAATTTTGCAGAATCTGCTGTTTTCCTGTGGTCTTAATTGTGCCTTCCTAGAGTCCATTTGCCATTGTTTCATGTAAAAGTTTGTTACATGTTATGTATGTTGTGCATATACACACACGTTATCTGTTATGTAAATACATGTACATTTAGTTTTTATAGTTAAATATAATTTGAATACTTTGAATTTGTACAGGTTTGGTAAGCTTAATATGTAAATTAAAACGAACAGTTTATGTTGGTTCATCTTGAACATCTTTATAGCAAAGTCGAGTTTTAGTAGCAGATGCAAGAACTCTTTAAAGTTTTTTATATTACATAGATTCTGGTTTTCGCATTTTGATACATCAGATTGCTTAATACTGTATAGTCTTTATTTACATGGGAATTAGTATTAATGTGTCTAATTTTTTTCCAGCCAGATTTTTGCAAATTTCTGTGACCTGCCTGGTTTTCTCTCCATCATGTTGTGAGCATAAAGTACAGATTATTTTATCCGTGAAGAAGATGAGATGTAGTTATGCCAAGAAACAATGCTGTGACTTAATTCAGAACTTGACTCTTAGTACTGTGAAAGTCATACATGCTTTTCTGTTTTTTCTAAGTCATGGAAAAGGAGTCACCGTTGAGGCCTGCCTTTCCTCGTGCACTTTTAGACTGGTCTTGAATGACTTTATGGTCTCGTACTGCTATTTTCACAGCATAGAGCAAACCTATTCGCCTGTCTCTTCTGATGTTGCTAAAACTGTCTTCCAACCAACATCATTTCTTTTTCTTTAAAATTCTTTCTAATTTGGGGCTCCACGTGGTAGTGCTCAAGGACTACTCCCACCTCTGTGCTTGGGGACCTTACCAGCAGTCATGGGGGGCACCACTCAGGGGGTCAAACTCAGGCATACTCTATCTGAAGCATGTACTTAGCCTGTTGGAACCTGGCCCAAAACACGGTTTTAAAATAAGTGAAATGACTGGAGAGTTAGTACAGCAGGTAGAGCACCTGCCTTGCATGCAGCTGACCGGGTTTACTGCCTAGGGTTCCATTTGGCCTCTGAGCATTGCTGACTGTGGCCCTAAAACAGAGTAGGTGAAACAGGGCCAAAGAATAGTACAAGACATAAAACCCCAACTTTGCGTTTAGCACATCCCAGTTAGAGCCCCAGCACTGCTATAGTCCCCTGAGCCCTGAGTCAGGAGCAGGCCCTCAGCACCACTGGTGCACCTCCCCGCCCCTCACAAAGGTGAAATTATAATGAACTATTGACGCTTTCTATAATGCAAAAGTATTTCCTCAAAACAATGTGGGGACGGATTTAGCTTAGTGGTAGAGTACTCAAGTGATTTCCTGCAACCCTAACCCCAAACACACACACACACACACACACACACACACACACACACACACACACACACACACAATTAAAACATCTAAGAGTTTATTTTGTGAGAGCTGACTGAATATGTAACTTGTTTTTTGAAAGCCATATACTAGCAAAAATATTTTAATTTTCTTCAGATGAAGAACTGGTCTGTTTTATTTTTAAGATTAGATCGAATGCTGCTGATAGCTCACCAGATATATTAATCCAAATAGAAGTAGTACATATTTTCCTGGATTAAATCACTGTATTGAGCTTTCTGTTCTAGTACCAGTTATACAAAGATTTTTCCAGATACTCCCTTGTGATTTCCTCTGTTCTTTAATACCAGCAAATTGCTTTTGCAGATTACATAGATGATGTTGATTTAAGCATTTTAAACATATTTAAAGCATATTCTTGATTGTGTCACTGCTAGCCAGATTTTAAAGATCTGTTTTTATGAAATTTGTAAGTGAAATGCCTTGAATGTTTTCATAGATCAGAGGCCTGAAAGCTATATCCTGCAGATAAATTGCATATATGTCTTTGTACAGCCTGTGGGCTCAGATTAGTTGGTGCATTTTTAAAAAGGCTGAAAGCAGGAAGAATATGTTTTGACATGTGAATACTACATGAAATACAGACTTTAGTGCTGGTACTTTTTACTGAAATGATGGTACTCAGTTGTTTTTAAATAGTGATTGACTTGATATGATGAGACGTCATTTTCAGTATTAGGAGAAGGATGATAAAATTTAAAAATTTGAAACTTTTTAAAATCTGCTTTAGGTGTCTTATTAATTTGAAAGCTTCTATGTATTTTCAGACAATGTTTCTGCCTGATTTTTATCTCTCAAGAATCACTACCCGTGTTTTAGTTATACCTTACCACCTGTCCTGTGTAGCTCTGTGTGACAAGTTCTTCAGGTCCTGATGGCCACCACTCAGTATGGGTCCTCTAACGCTTTGTAATGCTTCAAAACATTTCAGAAAAGCTGTCCAACTTTCCTAATTGTTTTTCTAAGAGTTTTGACCCGGTTGCACTGAGCAGTATTAAAATGAAGCTGAGTGCATTTCCAAACATTTAAATATCTAGCTCGTGAGTTAACAGATCATTTCACACTAGTTCAGCCTTTGTAATTGAATTCTCATTTATTTTGTAGGACCAGGTTTGATAGGGTAGTAATTTGAAGTTATATGCAAAAACTGCTTTTGCTAACAACCTTTATCAGAAAAAAAAAATGAGCGCATTTGTAACACGTTATTTTTCAAATTAAAGTGCTATCCTCTTCAGTAAATTGAACAGCTCTCAAAGGCCTTAACACTAGATAATCAGCCTAAGTGTGCATGGAAGATTTTCAGTCCCATGTCATTGTAAAATGTAGATAGTCAAGTTTTTCCTACTTTAACTAATATGTAAATCCTCATTCATGGGCAGATGCAAATTACAGTACATCATAGCACTGAGAAAGGAAACGAGCAGATGGAAGAGCACTGTCAGATACTGTCAGATTCTGGCGTGGAGTTTCTTTCGACTCTCCCACTGAGTAGCTGGCCTAGTGAGGTGCCTTTGTCAAAGCATTCATTAACTACTGCTTTAGTGAGCTCCGTCCTCCCTTCTCATTAGTCTGAGATACTGTCTCCGTTCTATCTCAAGCACCCTATGTGCTCTTTCTGTCATCCTTGATATTTTATAGGAATTTTTCTCTATAGTTTTTAATGACTTTTTATTTTAGGTTTTTTGGCGGGTTGGGGGGCATACCTGGAAGTACTTCGAGCTGACTCCTGGCTCTGTGCTCAGGGGTCACTTCTGGCAATGCTTGGGGGCTGTATGTAGTGCCAGGGGTTGAGCCCAGGTTGGCTGTTTGCACGGCAAGTTCCTTACTCTCTGTGCTGTCCTTCCAGCTTCTAGAATAGTGCATTTTAAAATGTAAGAACATGTCACTCTTTTTAAAATTTTTTGGGGGGTAGAGAACTTGGGGCGCACCCACAAGTGCTCAGAGTTTACTCTTCGCTCTCCTCAGTGATTCCTTCTGGTGGTGCTTGGAAGGGGGTGTCATATGTGGTGCCAGGAGTAGTACCAGTATCAACTACACACAAGGCAAGTGTTATAGCCCTTGAACTATCTCCTTCAAATTGCTTAAGATTTCTGTGGCCTGAGAGACAGTCCAGCGGGTAGGGCGTTTGCCTTGCACACGGCTGACCCAGGTTTGATCCCGGCATCCCTGAGCACCACCAAGAGTAATTCCTGAGTGCAGAGCCAGGAATAACCCCTGAGCCTTGCCAGATGTTGACCCAAAAAGCCAAAAAAAAAATTCCTTAAGATTTCGATGTCCAGAGAGATGGTACAGGGATTAAGACCTCCTGCCTTACTTTGTTTTGATCCTCAGCAAAGTATGTGGTCTCCTGAACACTTCCAAGAGTTCTCCCTGGGTACAGAGCCAGAAGTAAACTCAAGCACCTTTGGTGTGGTTTAGAAAAAAAAAGAACTTAAGGTTTCATATTGTATTCAGGAAAATATCCAGAATTTGTATTCTGAATTTTCGATTATTGGAATATCATATGGAAAGCTTGAAAGCAGGGAGGGACCTTATTTCTGTTCTCAGTTTATTATCAGCTCCTGGAATAGAACCGTCCAAAGAGATGTCATGAAGAAATGTTGCTGTGGATAAATCCTGCATGAATAAAGGAAAATAAAATCCCTACATTTTTGTATTTGTGGTACTTAAGATTTTATTAAAGAGAAAACTTTATTTTACATTTTAGATTGACCCGCACTAAATTGTCAGCACTTGTGTATATTTTTATTGGAAAATCTTAAACCTTCTCAGCTGTCATATTGATGTGTTAGTATTTTTACTTGTTTTCTGTGTGTCTTTACTGTAACTAATTGACTAATACTAATTATGTATTTTTATGTATGCATGCTAACCAAATAGAAAGAACCAAACGAAGGAGTGGGTTTGGCACGTGGCCCTGTTGTGTCTTCCCCATTCCCCTTCCTCATTGACTGATGAGATATTAAACTCATCTTGGGTGCTGCAGTCATAATCAATACCAGAACGAGGCGCTTTTCTCCTAGTTCGTACTTGGTGACAAGTGTGGTTAATTGGGGTCAAACTCAGGTGTTGCTCAATGATACTTTGAGTATATGATGGTGTTTCCAGGAGCTGTGGTTTAGGTGTGCCTCTGAATTCACAAAACAGTGACATCTAACAAGGTATCTATCACAGAAGGCGCCTGTGCTGTTAGACTGTGTGACCAATGTAACTGTGCTTCAGTAAAAGGTACTTGCTGATTTTTTAAAAACAAATACTGTGTGCTTTGTTTCCAAAATTGAAGTCTTTAACTTTTTCAGGAAGCCCATAAGATGGTGAGAGAAGCAAATGTCAAGCAGGCAACAGCAGAAAAGCAATTAAAAGAGGCACAAGGAAAGGTCAGTTTTCTTTTTCTCTTTTACTAGTACAAAATGTAAAGACATCAATGATTGCTATGTTTAAGACACCTGAACATATCCTGGATTTTGTTTTCACTGTAGAAGTGCTTGCTTTAGAATATTTGGAAACTAAAGAAAATATACATGAAACCACATATGAAGAAAGTAATTACTTTGTAGCGTATTAAGTGACCCTTTGCTATTTGTTTTAGCACCAAATAAAGGCTTGCGACTCATGAATATTACCAAAGGTTTATATAATCAAACAATAATATTTTATTAATGTTGCTTAAAAAGTCACTGAAATACTAGTTTTTTTTAGGAATGAATAATAATTAATTATTGGCTATTTAAGTTGATAACTTTGGATATTCACATAAATGTTTGATACTGTGAATCAGGTTTACCTCAGGCTAAAGCATCAGGCTAAACTAATCAGGTTTACCTCAGGCTAAACCATCTAGAAACATCAAAAAGTGTATTTTTTTAACATTCCTGTATGAATTTTCAGGAGATAGAAATTAAACTTAATATTGCACCTTTGAAAGGAAAATGCTGTGGTAAAATTGCTAACACTTTATTGCCTCTGTGAGAGGGTGTTTGGTATGTGTAGCTTTGTTGGTTTCTTTTCAAGATTGATGTACTGCAAGCAGAAGTGGCTGCACTAAAGACACTTGTATTGTCCAGTTCTCCCACATCACCTTCCCAAGAGCCTCTTCCAGGTGGAAAGACACCTTTTAAAAGGGGGCACACAAGAAACAAGAGTACAAGCAGTGCGATGGGCGGCAGTCATCAGGACCTCAGTGTGCTTCAGCCGATTGTAAAAGACTGCAAAGAGGTAACTTGTCGAGGACTGTCCTCTCTGACTCTGCTGATGCCCAGTCCTTCTCAGCGCTGAGGTTTCAGTTGGGGTTTTTGCCAGACTGTCCTCTCTGACTCTGCTGATGCCCAGTCCTTCTCAGAGCTGAGGTTTCAGTTGGGGTTTTTGCCAGCACAAATTTTAGAACACAACAGGCAGTATTAAAAAGAGTGTGCCTTTGTTTAGAGCAGGCTGCTTTCAGAGATCTTAGTTCAGTTCTCTACCTGGCTGACCTGGGAGTACCTGCTGGAAATGTGGTAAGATTCTTAATCTTGACATTTTATTTAGCGAGCACCCTGTCATGTGTCCAATAAAGGAGAGGGCGGCTTAAATAATCTGGTTAGTCATACGTATTGTTAGGCTGCACCAAGAAAATAGAAATAAAAACGGAGAAA
The DNA here is from genome assembly GCA_021461705.1 of Cryptotis parvus. Classification (NCBI taxonomy): domain Eukaryota; kingdom Metazoa; phylum Chordata; class Mammalia; order Eulipotyphla; family Soricidae; genus Cryptotis; species Cryptotis parvus. The sequence goes on along the minus strand of JAJIBD010023283.1, from coordinate 108,688 downwards.
ATATGCTGATTTTCTTGAGTCATGTGTGACTTTTACTTAAATTCTGGAAAGAGGCTTATATATATAATGGAGTAGTCCTGGAGAGAACTCAGATAATTAAGCAACAGAACTTTGAGAGTAGTTGAGTAGCCTAATGCTTTTAAAATACGGGTTATAAATGTAACTTCATATGGAAATGTACCTTAAGATAGTCTAGGTTAGGTGTATGTCTTCTATTCGCTTGATGCTTATGAAATAAACATTTTATAAATTCTTTTGGAAATGTTTTTAAGTAATAGAACAAATTCTATATATTTTTTTAATTGCAAGCTCTATATATATTTATATGTAAATTAGTTAGTCAATCTCTGTTTACTCATTTCACTGAATTACTTTGGCTTCACATTTTTATTTTCAGAAAGGTCTTGCCATTTGCCATTTTTTTAATATTCAGGACAATACACATGTCGTTCTTAAGCATTCCAACATATTTTTTGAGTGAAATGAGAATAATGTCAACATCATAGGACACCAGAGTGAAAGCGCCAATTTGGTGCCTTGTTTTAACCTCAAGGAAAATTGCTACGATGTATTACAACTAATCAAGAGTGGCTTGATTTTGTACTTTAAATGAAGATTAGTAATTTTTTGGTACTGTTTAAATTTTAGTTTTTTAAGATGATTATATTTGTATTTTGTAAAATGCTGTTTTGTATTTTCTTTTTGGTTTGTTCTTAGGCTGATTTATCTCTGTATAATGAATTCAGATCTTGGAAGGATGAGCCCACAATGGATAGAACATGTCCTTTCCTAGACAAAATCTATCAGGAGGACATCTTTCCATGTTTAACATTCTCGAAAAGTGAGGTAACGGAAGAAACTTTGTGTAGGAGCACATTAGAGTTGCTCTTTTTACCTTTTTCTAAACCATGTTCCATAGTTTAGTATCTCCAAAATTATTATATTTTACAATTTTGTATACTTTTTTTCAAATATACCACTGTGAGATATACAGTTACAAAGATGTTCATGTTTGGGTTTCAGTCATACTGTGTTCCAGCACCCATCCTTCTACCAGAGTCCATTTCCCACCACCATTGTCCCCAATTCCCTCCCCCTCCCCCAAAAGCGCTCTCTCTCTCTCTCTCTCTCTCTCTCTCTCTCTCTCTCTCTCTCTCTCTCTCTCTCTCTCTCTCTCTCTCTCTGTCTCTCTCTCTCTCTCCTTCTCTTACATATTGTGGCTTGCAATACATACATTTAGAGGTTATCATGTATATCCCTTTGCCTATATTCAATGCTCAGTTTTAGGCTGGTATTATCATTTCCATCGATTATTAGCACACTCTTCCCTTCTCTCTCTTACCTAACCTCTGACTCCCACATACTTGTGGTTGATTCCACCTGTTGACAAGACCTCCTAATCCTTGTTTTGCCTGGCTTTGGATATTGGTGTCATACTACACATGCATGCATGTATGTATGTATGTATGTATGTATGTATGTATGTATGTATGTATGTTTGTATGATATGTGTGTATATATGTGTGTATATGTGTGTGTGTGTGTGTGTGTGTGTATGTATTTATTTATATCCCGCAAATAAATGCGGTCATTATCTGTCCTTTTCCTTCTGGCTAATTTCACTCAACATGATACTCTCCATGTCCATCCATTTTTAGGCACATTTCATAACTTCGTTTTTCCTAATAGCTGCATAGTATTCATTGTGTAGATATACCAAAGTTTCTTTATTCAGTTGTCTGTTCTCAGGCACTCTGATTGTTTCCAGATTCTGGCTATTGTGAATAGTGCTGCTATGAACATAAAAATGCAGATGGTGTGTCCGCTGTGTGTTTTTGGCTTCCCAGGGTATATTCACAGGAGTGGTATGGTTGGGTCAAATGGGAGCTCAAGTTCTAGTCTTTGGAGGAATGTTCATATTGTTTTCCAAAAAGGCTGTACCAGTCGACATTCCCACCAACAATGGATAAGAATCCCTTTCTCCTCTCATCCATGCCAGCACTTGTTGTTCTTGCTCTTTTGGATGTGTGCCAGTCTCTGTGGTGTGAAGTGATACCTCATTGTTGTTTTGATTTGCATCTCTCTGATGATTAGTGATAATGAGCACTTTTATATTCTTTTTGGCCATTCGAATTTCTTCCTTGTCAAAGTTTCTGTTCATTTTTCTGCCCATTTTTTGATGGGGTTGGCTGTTTTCTTCTTGTGAAGTTCTACCAGTGCCTGATATATCTTGGATATAACCCCTTATCAGATGAATATTTTTTTTTTTTTTTTTTTTGCTTTTTGGGTCACACCCAGCGATGCTCAGGGGTTACTCCTGGCTCTTCACTCAGGAATTACTCCCTGACAGTGCTTGGTGGATCATATGGGATACTGGGGATGGAACCTGTGTTGGCCGCATGCAAGGCAAATGCCCTAACTGCTGAGCTATCACTCCAGCCCCAGGGTGAATATTCTTTCCCATTCTGTCGACTCTCTTAGTATCTTGGTCACTGTTTCTTTTGAGGTGCAGAAGCTTTTTAGTTTCATGTAGTTCCATGTGTTTATCTTTGCTTCCAATTGCTTTGTTAGTGGTGTTTCATCTTTGAAGATATCGTTAGCTTCAGTGTCATAGAGGAGTTTTCCTATGTTTTCTTCGATGTACTTTATGGATTCAGGTCTGATATTGAGATCTTTATTCCATTTTGATCTGATTTTTGTGCATTGTGTTAGACAGAGGTCTAAGTTCATTGTTTTACATATAGCTGCCCAGTTTTCCCAGCACCGCTTGACGAAGAGGCTTTCCTTGCTCCATTTTGTACTTTCTGCTACATTATCAAAAATTAAATGTTCATATATTTGAGGATGGGTGTTAGGATACTCAACTCTATTCCATAGGTCCACAGGTCTGTTTTTACTCCAATACCATGCTGTTTTAATTACTACTGCTTTGTAGTACAGTTTGAAGTTGGGAAAGGTGATGCCTCCCATCTTCTTTTCTCCAAAGATTGCTTTAGATATTCGTGAGGGTTTATTATTCCATACAGATTTCAGGAGTGTAGGGCCAGAGTGATAGCACAGCGGGTAGGACATTTGCCCTGCATGTGGCTGACCCGGGTTCGATCCCTGACATCCCATATGGTCCCCCCAACACCACCAGGTGTAATTCCTGAGTGAAGAGCCAGGAGTGTCACACCCCTGAGTGTCGCCAGGTGTGACCCAAAAAGCTGAATGAATGAATGAATGAATGAATATCAAACTTAAAAAAATTTAGGAGTGTTTGGTCAATTTCTTTGAAGAATATCATGGGTATTCTTATAGGGACCACATTGAATCTGTATAAAGCTCTAGGGGGCATTACCATTTTAACAATGTTAATTCTCCCAATCCATGAGCAGGGAATGTGACTTCATTTCCTCGTGTCCTCTTTTATTTCTTGAAGCAGTGTTGTTGTTTTCTTTGTACAGGTCCTTTACATTCTTAGCTAAACTAATTCCTAGGTATTTGATATTCTGTGGTACAATTGTGAATGGGATTCTTTTCTTAATATCCCTTTCTTCTCTTTTGTTATATGTATATAGGAAAGCCATTGACTTTTGGGTATTGATTTTGTACCCTGCTGCTAGGTATTATTATAATAATAGGTATTACAGGTATTATAATAATAGGTTTATTAACATATACCTATTAATAATATATAGCTATTAATAATATGCCTATTAATATATACCTATTGATATATACCTATATATACCTATATATTAATAATGGTATTATTGTTATAATAGTTGGTGTATAGGTATAATAATATAATAATAGGTATTATTTCTAGGAGCTTTTTGGTAGAGAGTTTAGGGTTTTCTAGGTACAGTGTCATGTCATCTGCAAATAGTGATAGCTTGACTTCTTCCTACTTATCTGGATGCTCTTAATTTCCTTTTCTTCCCTGATTGCAATGGCAGAGTACTTTCTTAGCATTAATTACTGAATGTTTTTCCTTGTTTGAGCAGAGTATTTTTATAGAAGTGAGTATTGTGAAGGTGTAAAGTATAAATTATGGTATTGTTAAAGCATAACTGTAAGGTGAGGTCTGTACACTTGAAGTTGTGTGTTGGGTCTGTCTATGAGATCAGTCATACTTCTTTCTTTTTGTGGTGCTGGAGTTCACATGAGGGCCGCACAGGAAGACAAGTGCTCTACCACTGAGCCACATCCCTGTCTCTCTCGAGCTTAACCCTTAAAATATGAAAATTCACTGAAACGGATTAATTGTGTATAAGAACTATACAAATGTATGATTGTAATTTTTATTTGTTCTTGTGGAAGATTTGTCTACAAATACCTGGTTAAAATAAAGTATATATTTGGTTAAGAAATTTAATCCTGAGTCTTGCATTGTCTTTAGAGGATCTAATAATAACATGACTTGAAAAATTAGTTAACATGAAAGCTTTGATAAGTAGATAGGTTATTGTGACCCTGTACCTGCTTTTAGGTGCTCTAGTTTTAATAATCTACCAAATTTAAGTTGTTTGCCTGTTTATCTCTTGCTGCCATCTATGTCTCGGCATTTGATACGTGATTTAATTTAGTTAATTCGTATGTAGATTCATTCTTGAGCGCATTAATAAAGGTCAAAAAGTATATAGCTATCATTAGTATATGTTGCTGATTTTTGATGATCAGTATTTTTATATTAAAGTAACACTGACTGGGAGCAGAACGATAGTACAGCAGGTAGGGCACTTGCCTTGCACACGGCTGACCTGGCTTCGGTCTCCAGCATCCCACATGGTCCCCCTGAATGCAGAGCCAGGAGTAACCCCTGAGCATTGCTGGGTGTGACCCAGAAAGCAAAAGTAAACAAACATGGACTTATAGGTCTTAGATAGATAACATTATAGTTTGACATCTGAATGTGCCACATTTTGATTTCTACTGACACTTTATTTCCATCTATCATCATGTAGTTGACCCCTTTTACCTGGTACTCCTGTTTTCCAATACTTTCTAGCAATCACCACTTTGTTATCATAGTTAGGTTTCCGCTTTATATTTTGTCATCTGTTTATATTGCATTATGATTATCACCAAGAGTCTAATTTTCATCTAACCCCAAACAGTGGGATGATGCCCACCACCCTCTTCTCCTCTGGTAACTATCATTCTGTTATCAGAATCTTAAGTCTTTGTTTATTTTCCACTTATCTGTATTTGTCTTTCTCTGACTTATACTTAGCAAAATCCTATCAAGTTCCATCCTGTACAAAATGAATGCCCCAGTGGTTTATTTTTTAAGTCTGTGCGATGTGTTTTAATACAAATGGCATGATATCACCTTCTTAAAAATAGCTAATATTCTTTGTGTATTATTTAAATTATATTTACCCATTCAGTCATCAACGGGCACTTTGGTTGTTTCCATATTTTGGTTATTGTGACCAGTGTTGTCATGAACATGGGGATGCATGTGACCAATATCAAAATACATCGCATAGATTTAAGAAAATAAAGGACTGGGTCATTCATTTTGTCCAAGCCTTGGCAGTGGATGTTCACTGTGGGTAAGAAGAGTGGCAGAAACTGGAATTCATGCCATTCTTCCTTGGTTATAAAAATAATAATTTAGCTATAATTTGAGTGCCATTCACATCATTATTGAATTGTGAGTTTAAACCAGGATTATGTGGTTGGTTGGTTTGTTTGTTTTCCTTTCTTGGTTAAAGCCAACCTAGTGGAACTTGAGATAATAATTTTAAAACAGCTTACCATGGAATACAGTTTTGATCACTTTGCCAGCATCGCATCTAATACTGTTTTATTGTCTTAAAGTTGGCTTCAGCTGTTCTGGAGGCTGTGGAAAACAATACTTTAAGCATTGAACCTGTGGGATTACAACCTATTCGATTTGTGAAAGCTTCTGCAGTCGAGTGTGGAGGACCAAAGTATGTTTTCAAATCTTATCTCCTGGAAGATTCTGAGCTACATGTATTTTTAAAATATGTTATAGTTCTTTCACTTTTTTTTTAGCTTTAAATGTTAATTTCTTGTCAGTTATCTAGAGTTGCTATAGGTCAAAGACTAACTACAAACTGTGGGAGGGGGCGGTGTATAGTAATCAGATTTAGCATCAAAGGAGAGTTCTTTTAGTTGTGACATGCACACATATGATTCTGATTGACCAGTATAAGAAACCTGCTTTGAGATTAGTTTTTAAATCACACATCGAAACTCATTAATGTTTTATGAACTCAGTTCAATGGGTCATAAGCAGAATTTGTGTTGCTGTGCATACTGGATTCTGTGTGTCAAATACTTCTTCCTGAGGGTTTCCAGGAAAAATAGTTAGGCAAGACAGGGAATTAGACCAAGTTTTATAATTTTTGAAAGCAGTTTACCAAGAAAAGATTTGATTAGCCTTTTCCTATTGTTATTGTAAGGTATTTAACTTTGGAAAATAATCAGTCCTGTCTCCCCATATGTGAGGGATACTTTGGCGATTGTATAAATCCGGAGAAGTGAGCTCCCACATTCACAGCAAGGCAGTGTATTTTATGTCCATCCACACATACGGCACTGGCAGAGATCAGAGGATGACAGGTATATTAGCTAAAGTGGATTTGGGTGCAGTATTTTAACAAACTTATTCTATTGATTAGAGTTAGGAACAGATTCCATAATTTAAGTAGTGTATTGTTCTTGTAAGATTGTTTATAGTGTATATTGTATGTGAAAGATGTAAGATACGCTCCTTTTTTTTTAAATAAAGAAGCATGGCCTCACCAAGGCCTTGTTTTGAAGGTAATCTTTGATGAATGGCACAGTGCCATGGGAATTTTCATTTTATATGTTTACAATCATTATAATGATATGTTTACAGTCATAATGCTGGTGGTATGGACTGTTCATAAAGTTATTTGCTATTAAGGAACAGTGAGGCCAGATTCTTTAAAGAGTTAAAGGACAAACAATAATGTCTATACCTCCTGCACACATTGGAAAGATCCAACAAAGACAGTAACTTTCCACATGGTCTTAGTTGCTGTCTTGTAAGTAGCTTAGCTACTGTAGAGGACTTTGGGAAGTAGGCCAGTTAGGATTAACCTGAACCGTAGTCAAATGAAGGTTTGCAAATGTTTTTCTCCTTTTGATTGCTTAGCTCTTTCCCTCCCAGAGATTCCCTGATATATGTAAATATCAGAGAGACAAAAGCTCTTTGAAGAGATAAGAATTCTTTTGTGATTCGAATGGCCACCTTTAAAATTGTTTAAATACTCATTCTGCTTTCTTAATATAGCTGGTAAATTTATATCGTATCTGACAGGTGATCATCTATCTCCTGTTATTGTCTGTAGTATGCCAGGTATGGCTAGGCACAGAGAGAGGAGGAAGTCGGTCCATGTCCTCAAGAGTCTTACAAACTAGTTCCATACAGAGTGCCTGCATACAACTAGAGTTTAGATTTTTAGTTTGGATGACTTGGCATTTCTAACTGTAGACTTGTAAGATTCAGTAATTTTGTAAAGTGGCCTATTCCTTTGTGTTTCTCAGGTGTAGGAACCACATTAAATGCCTAACAACTAACCACACACACCCAAAAGTGCATCCTCTGAGACTGTTATCGTGCCAGCTTTCAGTAATACGTTTTGGAGATGAACAGTCATCATTAGGACTTTTTTCCCAACTGAGAAAGAAGTTGAAATTTTGATAGAAAGCTGGAAGCTGCCTTGCAGCTGATTACTCATATGTAAACTTGCTCCAGGGTAGGATAAATACTTAAAATATATAGTTTTGATTTCTAGAACCATTGTTAATTTGATGGTATTAAGCTTGTCCCTAAGCCCAGGAGGCTCAGTGTAAGCAATGACTTTGTCAGCACTGTAGAGCTGCATCTGAAATAGCATCTGCTACGTCGTAAGTTCTCAGATAGGCTGTCTTACTATATAACTGTCTGGAGGGAACAGGAAATATTTTAAATTTAAAACACTGAGAATTATCATTACTTTACAGAAAATGTGCTCTCACTGGACAGAGCAAGTCCTGTAAACACAGAATTAAATTAGGCGACTCAAGCAACTATTACTATATTTCTCCTTTTTGTAGATACAGGGTAAGTATCTCTACTGTGGATTTTATTAACATTCACTTTGGAATGAGACATTTGACTAACTTTTGCTTCCTTTTGGCCTAGATCACTTCTGTATGTAACTTTTTTACCTACATTCGATACATTCAGCAGGGGTTGGTGAAGCAGCAAGATGGTGAGTGTGCTTGATATGTTTCAGAATATTTGCATATGTGGAATAAAGCGTGAGAGATACTGTGCTCAAATCAAGTCTATAGGTTGCACATTTAAAGTGAATATCATTTATAGATTTGTTTTGGAGATATCCCCACTTGTAATTAGTAATCTGGCTCTGTGCTCAGGGATCACACCTGGTGGGACTCAGGACCATATGTGGTGCTAGGGCTCAAACCAAAGTTGGCCACATATAAGGCAAGTGCCTTAAAGCCTGTACTGTCTCTGTGATGTTTTTGAAGGGGTGGGGCTACCCTCTTGTCCTAGGACTTACTTTTGTTTCTGCACTCTGGGATCATTCTTGGAAATGCTCTGGGGACCGTATGTGGGGTCAGGAACTGAACCTCGGAGGCCTGTGCCCTACCCGTTTTACTGTAGCTCTGGCCCCAGCTAATTTTAATTTTAATAAAACTGGAATTTTTCCTCATGGTAGTCACATGAGAACAGATTATTTATGTTAAGCTAATTTGTCCAGAATATTTACAATAAGCTTTTGTAGTGAAGAATAAAAGATGATTTTATAAAAACAGAATGTGGCTGACTCAGGTTGATCCCGGTATCCCATATGGTCCCCAGAGTATCGCCAGGAGTAACTCCTGAACTCTGCTGGTGTGACCCAAAAAGACAAAAACAAACCCAAAGTACACTGAGTGAAGATGAGATTGATAAGATTAAAATGTTACCTTTTCTTTGCTACTTTTCCTTCACAATATTTAGTGCATAACATATGTTCTGTAATAAACATTATTAGAAAACCTTTTTTAGCTGTTTCTGTGGCAAAAAAGACTAAGGAAGCTAAAAGTCCAAAGCAGGCATTTCATCCTGCATAATACTAATAATCTGAGCTGAGCAATTATTATTTTGGTTTTTGGACTACACCTCCACGAAGCTCAGGGGTTACTCATGCTGGTGCTCAGGGGACTGAATGGGATGTGTGGGATCGCACCTGGGTCTTTCATGAGCAAGGTAGGCAGCACCCTCTACCCCCTATACATCTCTTTGGCCCATGAGCAATTATTTTTGTTAACTGAGATTTAGTTGACATAACCTCAGTCCCAGGCACAGATCATAATGATTGAGTATCCATGGACACCCTATAGTATGCTCAGCACAATGGAGTTATCATCTGTCTTCAGGTAAAGTTTTTCCCTTAGGATAAATTTTTTATTTGCTTTTTTGGACCACACCAGGCCATGCTCAGGGCGTATTCCTGGAGCAGATTGAAACCAGTTTGGCCACATGCAAGGCAGACACTTAGCTCCCTGCTGTATTATCTCTCTGGTCACTAGGATGACATTTCATTTTCCTTTTTGGGTCACACCTGGCGTGCTCAGGGGTTACTCCTGGCTCTTTGCTCAGGAATTCTTCCTGGTGGTGCTCAGGGATCATATGGGATGCCAGGGATCGAACTTCGGGTCAGCCACGTGCAAGGCAAACCCGCTGTGCTATCGCTCTGGCCCTGAAAATTTTTTTTTTTTTTTTTTAGGATGAAATTTTTTCAAGGTTTACTCTCTCGGACCAGAGAGATGATTCAAAAAGCTGAATATGTGCTTTGCATGCAGAGGGCAGGATTCAGTCCCTGGCACCACATAATCCCCAGGCACTGCTGAGAGAGCTTGCAGTACTTTGTGAGCACTGCTAGATTTGGCTCCTAAACAAAACAAAAAAGATTTACCCTTGACAGTTTATAAATATGTTTGACAGTATTAGCTCGCGTCACCATGCTCCACATTATATCCTGTTGCCACATGTATGACTGAGCATCAGTATTTCCTGACCCCTGGACAGTTCTGTGGGGAAGCTTTCATGTGCACAGGTTTGGGGCTTTGTGGGATTAACAGCCATCTTGATCCATCTTGGGTCCAGATGACAATGATGAAAAAATACTTCCCCACACTGCCAGAGGAACAATAGCACTAAGCAGAGCACTGCTTAGGAACAGTAACTGCCCAGGTGTGAGAACCACAGAGCTAAAGTGGCCCTCTCTCAAAGAGATACACATGACAACCCCTTAATGTATGTTCTGTAATCCGTAGTCTGGAGGGGGAGGAGAGAGAGAGAGAGAGAGAGAGAGAGAGAGAGAGAGAGAGAGAGAAAGAAAGAGAGAGAGAGAGAGAGAGAGGGAGGGGGGGGGGGGGAGGGGGGGGGGGGGGGAGAGAGAGAGAGAGGGGAGGGAGAGAGAGGGAGAGAGAGAGGGGCCGGAGGGGGGAGGGAACTGGGGACATTGGTGATGGGAGATGGGCACTGGTGGAGGGATGGGTGCTGGAACACTGTATGACCAAAACCCAAATATGAACTTTTTAATTGGATATCTTTGTAATTGTAAAAAAAATAAAAAAAACTTAAAAAATAAAGTGGCCCTCTCTAATCCTAGGTTAAGAGCTCTCATTGTTTGAAATGTCAGTCAACTATTTCCCACTTACAGAGGACTCTTAGAAAAGTAGAGATAATTGAAAATTTGAGACTATATTCATTATTTTCTCATTTGAACCATATATGAACCCTTCCTGTATTATCATAAAGAATGTACTAAGTTTTCATGACTTCCCTTAGGTTTTCTTTTCACTGTCTGTTAGTGTTAATGAGGAATGAATGATCAAAATACAGAAAGTTAGAGCAAGGCGATCCATAAATTAATAACTTCTGAGTAACTGAGCATTGAGTGAAATTATTTATAAAGGCAACATTTTCCATTTACTTAAGTCACTGGAATGCCTCCTCTATGTCAGACTAAAATGATAATCACATATATTTTAACTAATGGTAATAGTAAGCTGGGGCTATTGGTTATTTAATTGACGATACTGGGAATCTCACATGTACATGAAAAAGTTTATATGAGATAGCAATAGAAAAAAATTGGGCCTTGAGTACCTATTGGCTATTCTTTAAGTTTTTAGTGAAACATTGAAAATAATTAAATTGTATTGTGTGATTTTTTATCTCTCTTTTCTGTTTTGTAGTTGATCAAATGTTTTGGGAAGTTATGCAGCTGAGAAAAGAGATGTCATTGGCAAAGCTGGGATATTTCAAAGAAGAACTCTGATACTCTGGGACCATGCACGAGCCTCCCTGAATAATTGGAAGATGGCTGACTATTTTTATGGTTACTTGATATTTATTTCCAAGGAATGGGCTCAAGACTTTCCCCCTTTTGCAAATTACACTAAGAAGTACTGTGATTTCCTTTGAACCGACCTATGCTGTGTTTGCTTATTCTTTAGTTGAACACACTATAAAGAATTCCAGGTGTACTAGTGATTGTAATTTATAGTTGCAAATAAAAAAGGCTAAGTTAATACTGAGAGTGTTTTCGCTTTTCTAACTCTTGATATTTCTATAGAACCAGAAGAATATACGGAGTTATAGTTTCTAAACTGCACAGTAGAAGTTTCTGCGAGGCAAGAAAGGAGACCAAACAAACCATTGTTCAGCCTCTATCCTCCCAGTAGAATTGTCTATTTTGCCTAATTTTATATAGTGGTGTCTAGAAGTCACCTGATGTCTAGAACTAATACACATTATATATGTATATAAAGAACAGAATATAGCTATAACAATCTAGAAGTCATTTTATACAAAACATTTGAAAAAGAAAGCTTGAGGATATATAAAAGTTGTCATTGGAGGTTGGGTGGACACGACGACAAAATCTTTAAATGGTCTCAGGGCAGACTTAGTGAAGAGAGTCAAATTGGATTGAAGTATAATTTATGTACAAAGCATAAAGATGTCAGTATAGTAAAGGAATGGGTCAAATTGAAACTAGTGTGGTTCATTTTTTAGATAAGATAGACATTAAGGCAAAAAGCATTATTAGGGGCATATATTGCATAATAGTAAATACTGCATTCAAAACCAGGATACGGATCTGAGTGACAGTAGAGTGGGTAGGATGCTTGCTTTGCGTGCAGTGGTCTGGGCTTTGATCCTTTTCTTAAGCATCACCAAGAGTGATCTCTGTGTGCAGAGCCAGGAGTCAACCCAGCAAAAACAACTTGAAAAAAAAGATGAAAATATTAATAGAAAAAAAATTGGAAATATTCAGTGCTTACTAAAATATCAGAACTAGTGTACAGAGAAAATAGTGCTTCAGGAAGATTTACATTTTAAAGTATATTTTGGAAATATAGTAAGTGCAAGTAAATTATAGAACAAGTTGAAGGGAGAGGTTAGAGGCAGTAATAGAACTGGCATGCAGTATATATTCAACACAACTGTTGACTGAAGATTTTCAGTAAATAGACAACTATCTAGCAAGCTTATTATGGAAATAAAAATGTACAAAGAGTACTTGGGATGAAATTGATATATCACTGTAGATATTGCAGATGTTAAATGATTATTATGAGTAACATGCAAAGAGGCTTGTGAAAACATGCAAAATGGAAAAATTCCTAGAAAATAGTCCATTTTAAGAGGAATCTACCCTGAGCAGTAGTAGTACTACTTCAGGAAAGGAAGTCACTAAAAATCGTTCCACGAGTCAGAAATGGTTTTATCAAACTTTACAAATATGGTTTTGGCTTAGATAAGTTCTTACGAGAATAGAGTGTCTTCTGCATTAAAATCATATTGTAATATAGAACCAGGATTGATAGAAGACAGAAAAATGTTAGCCCATTTTAGTCATGACTACAAAAGTAAAATGAGTATGTCACACCAAATGTTGGCCATATTTACAGAATATTAGAAAACTAGCAATAAAGAGTGTTCAGAGCAAAGGACAAGACCAAGATGACTGCCCTCTGACGTCCTGATGGATTTAGCACATCTTCCAGAAAGGCAATGGAGATTATCCATGACTTCTACTCAGATTTCTTTGATAGCCACATCCACCTGCCCACATACCAAGTTCCACAGGATGGATATGCTGTTCCCAACATTCTCCCTTCTGAAAGCAGACATACCATTTCGTCGGTAAAGAAGGGAACAGCACCAGGCCCAGACAAAGTCAGACCTGAACACCTGAAGAATCTTCCTTCAGTACTCATCAATACACTGGCTCGGCTCTTCACACGCTACCTGTCTGAATGCAAGGTGCCCTCCCATTGGAAAACCAGCAGGACAGTGCTACTGTTCAAGAAGGGAGACATCCACGACATTGGCAACTATCGCCCCATCTGCCTGTTGTCCATCATCTACAAGCTGTTCACTTGAGTCATCCTGAACAGGATTGAGAGAACATTAGATGAAGGACAACCATGCGAGCAAGCTGGCTTCTGAAAAGGATTCAGCACAATCGACCATACCCACATGGTAACCAAGCTCATTGAAGTTTGTAGGGAGTTCAAGATGCCACTCTGTCTCAGGTTCATTGATTTAAAGAAAGCCTTTGATTCTATGGAGGCTGAAGTGGTCATCGAAGCCCTAGCCAAACAGGGCGTTCTATCCCTTTGTGAGCTGTATTACGGATTCACCACCAGGATCTCACCATTCTACAAAGAAGTGATCATCAATGTCAAAAGAGGGGTTCGACAGGGTGATGCCATTTCACCAAAACTCTTCAGTGCCACCCTCGAAAACATCATGTGACAATTAGAATGGGAAGGGATGGGAGTGAAGATAGACAGTCGGCAACTACACCACCTCCACTTCGCTGATGACATCGTTCTAATAACACCAAACATTAGCCAAGCGGCACAAATGCTGGCTGACTTTGACCAAGAATGTGGAAAGATAGGTCTATAGCTGAATCTCAACAAAACTATGTTCATGAAAAATGAACTAGTTCCAGAGGCCCCATTCACTCTCAATGGAACAAACATCTCTGAATGTAGCAGTTATGTATACCTAGGTCGAGAAGTCAACATGATGAATGACCTAAAACCTGAGCTGCGCAGGAGGAAGAGAGCAGCATGGAATGCCTTCAAAAGCATCGAAGAAATAGCTAAAAAGGACAAAGAACCTCTGGCTCTGGGCACATCTCTCCAACTCCACCGTTCTCCCTGCATTAACATACGACTCAGAGACTGGGCCCTATGAAAGCAGGATGAGAATGCTATTCGGGTCTCCCAGAGAGGAATCGAAAGAGCTATGCTTGGAATAGCACGCCTCACTCCAAGTGAAAGAAGGAATCCGGAGCTCCGACCTCCGTCGCTGTTCCAGAGTCAGGGATGCTGTCTCATTTGCCAAGGCATCGAAAATCAGATGGGCTGGACATGTAATGCAATTTGGAGATGACTGCTGGATGAGAGCCGTTACTGACTGGATCCCACAGGATGTCAAAAAGGTCATGTGGCTGCCTACCTACAAGATGGTCAGACTTCTTCATCAAGACCCTCAACGAACGGTTTGAGGTTCTTCGTATTCCTGAAGCAACCAGATTCCATTGGGCTACACTGGCACGTAATAGGGTCAAATGGAAATGTTACTGGCGCCTGCTCGAGCAAATCGATGAATAACGGGATGTCAAGTGATCAAGAGCAAAGGACAAGTAGGTAGCCTGTAGGTCTTTGTACAGCAGGGATGTGGGGTTGATGTTTTCTGTGAGACAGCTCTGGTCATTGCTTGTTCAGTATAAAGGTTTGAGTTTGGGTGTTGACATAAAACTCTGATAGAGAAAAGCTGAGCTCTTACAGTTAACTTTTTACTAGTTGAGATGAGGGTTATAGTAATCTTCAAGTTTATGGTATTGTCCAACATCACTGCACCCCACCTAGTGCGTATAACCCCCAAGCCCCTCTAGGGATTCTCTTGGCTCTTTTTCACTCCCTGCTGGTTGGTAGATTAGCTTTAGCCCAAGGTTGAAATCTGAAGTTCTGCAGGCTGAGTTCACGTGTTTGCTCTTCATCCCCTTTGATGTTTTGGTTTATTTTTCCGTTTCATTTATTTTTCAACCTACATATCACAGTACTTAAAAATGAGCCCTGCAACTCTCATCTACTGTTGGTGGGAATGTCAACCGGTCCAGCCCTTTTTGGAATACAATATGGACATTCCACCAAAAACTAGATACTGAGCTCCCATTTAACCCAGCAGTACTGCTCCTGGGTACCCAAAAACACCTAGCAGAAACACAATCCGCACTCTGCACTCTGTATTTATCACAGCACTATTCACAATAGCCAGAATCTGGAAACAACCCGAGTGCCCAAGACAACTGGTTAAAGAAACTATGATACATCTACACAATGGAATACAATGGAATGCAGCTATCAGGAAAAACAAAATCATGAAATTTGCCTACAAATGGATGGACACGGAGACCATCATGCTGAGTGAAATTAGCCAGAAGGAAAAGGACAGATACAGAATGACTGCATTTATCTGTGGGATATAAATACATGCTAGTGTTCTAGTAGTTGGTCACACCAGACTAGAACTGAGCATTGTGAGCAAAGGGATATACATAACACATAAATGTGACAAGCCACAATGTTTAGGAGATGTGAGAGAAAGTGGGAGAGGGAGAGAGAGAGAGAGAGAGAAGGAGGGAGTGGGAGAATAAAAGAGGGAAGAATGAATGCCTTCTATAGAGGCAGACTGAGGGGAGGGAGAGGGAATTTGGGGGTGTAGGTGGCGGGAAACATGCACTGGTGGAGGGATGCTGCAACAGTGTATGACTGAAACCCAATCATGAACAGCTTTGTAAATGTCTCTCTCATGGTGTTATAATAAAAAAATAATTAGAATTTTATTTTAAAAAAATGAGCCCTGAAAGTCCAGTCTATTTCCAGCTGCCTTTTTTGGAAATCCGGCTCTTCCAGATAACTGAACCCACATTCCTGAAAGGTGACACCTGGAGGAAGTTGGGTGACTCCACCGTTGGGGTGCAGCAGAGCCAGGCTAGGGCTGCAGGCAGAAGAACCTTGCCTGGGAGGTAGGGATCAGTTGTCTGTTATGGAGCAAATTGCTGTGGTATTTGCTTCTTTGTTTTCTAGGACAAATAAGCCTGTAGCTATTGGAGCTAGATACTCCATATCAAATCTTCTCAGTCCATTCAATAGAATTTAGTTTCTTCCCTTCAGGAGAGTGGGAAGTCTGTGGGTGAACTGTTGAAATGGATCCAGAATCATCATTTGTTAGTAGATATGGTGTGATTACCCACTAATTTCCAGGTAAATGTGTTTGGGAGCATACTTTGAAGTCTAGCTTTAGCCACAGGCTACATATTTTAGGTATTTTAGTACATTTAACCCAACTATCACTATCACTATCTTCCCGTTGATCATCTATTTGCTAGAGCGGGCACCAGTAATATCTCCACATGTCCTGTCTCATGCTAGTAGAACCCAAAGGCATCTGCTTGCTCCAGGAACATAAAGAGCCTCAAACCATTATATTAGGTCATGGTAATGATCACGTCCGATCTTCCGTTGATCATCTATTTGCTAGAGCGGGCACCAGTAATATCTCCATATGTCCTGTTCATGCCAGTAGAGCCAGGGGCATCGGCTTGCTACAGGAACATAAAGGCCTCAAACCATTATATTAGGTCATGGGAATGACCTAAATAATTGTTACTATTTGGCTATCATATACAACACGAGGAGCTTGCCAGGCTTGTGGCGGGAGGCAAACTCTTTTAAACACCTCCAAATAAAGCATTTATTGATGAGCTGGTTGCTGGGTGGAGTTCTGACGAGAGGGAAGTCCAGAAGTGGGAAATGGCGGCGCCCGTGGGTGGGGCGGTGGTCTGGCTTGTTGTGAGGCTCTGCCAAGGTGGTGGGCCAGGGCTAGAACCCGCCATGCCTCCCGCTGCCTCATGAGCGACGGCTGTGCCGGGAGAGCAAGGAACAGCTCTGCCCCCGTGTGGGTCTCTGGCAGCATACCTGGGCGGTTGAGGAAAAAGCTGCGGCGGGTGGGTGTTGGTGATCGGGCTGTGATGGGCTGGTCTGCTGGGTGGTTTCTGACGAGAGGGAAGTCCAGGACCAGCCCATACAGCCGGTCGCCCACCTGGTTTTCTCAACGGCCAGGTGCTGGTCGGCTCACGCGCGTCGATGGCGGGAGGCTGGCGGGTCGTGGCCCCTACCTGGAAAACCCCACGCGCCGCCTTCCCCTCTCGTCATGGTAATGACCTAATATAAATGTTACTGGTATTTGGCATATCAAATATGACACAAGCAGCTTGCCAGGCTTGCTGTGCAGGTGGCAAACTCTTGTAGTCACCTCTAAATAAAGCAATTATTGATTAACCGCGCGGCCGCGATTGTCTGGTCTGCTGGGTGGAGTTGTGACGAGAAAGAAGTCCAGATGTGGAAAACGGCAGCCTCCATGGAGTCGGGGAGGTCGTCTGGCTTGTTGTGAGGCTCTGCTGGAGTGGCAGGCCAGGACTAGAACCCGCCATGCCTCCCGGGTGCCTCATGAGTGACTGGGCACAGGTTTTTTTTTCAATCCGGCCCAGGTATGCTGAATTTGCGGATTTTTTTCAATCCGGCCCAGGCAGAGCTGCTACTTGCAGCTCATGAGGCTCCCAGGAGGCATGGCAGGTTCTAGCTCTGGCCTGCCACCTCAGCAGAGCCTCACAATAAGCCAGACGACCTCCCTGACTCCATGGAGGCCGCCTTTTCCATATCCGGACTTCTTTCTTGTCACAACTCCACCCAGCAGACCAGACTATCACAGCCCGGATCATCGACAGCCACCCTGCAGCAGTTTTTTTTTTTTTTTTCAATCCGGCCCAGGTATGCTGAACCAGAGACTTTCAGACATGGGGCAGAGCTGCTACATTTAACCCAAAGGCATGATAAAACAATTTAAGAAAATTTTTATGTTTGGGACCTCACCAGGGCTCTGGGGCACTTGCCGTGCCATGAATCAAGTCTGGGCCCCGCATGCAAGGCTGGACCAGCCTGTTCAGCTCTCCCCAGCTCCCTGGGTGTCAGTTCATGCTTCTGTATCACACTGAGGCTTCTTTACTGCCTCCCGGAATTCTTGTTGTAGATTCTTAACTGATCTAACCTTAGTTACTTACTTATTCAGCCACGCTAACTTTCTGAGTTTGATTTAAAGTGCCACTCCCAAGCAGAAATCAATAGAATATACACAGAGTAGACTTCATCTAATTAGAAAAATCTATCAAAGTACTTCTTCAGCCTAGTTCCCGTTTTCAATCTCACCACAGCAAGTACACACTGTGTTTAACAGACATCTCTGCACTCCGTTCTCCCCTCACCCAAGCTATTCTGGTGTTATAGGTGTGGTATATAAGATGTGGCTTAAGTCTCTTGGAATCTCAGCACTTGGTGGACACCTTCCTTAATCCTCCCTGCCAGGGTGATTTTTTTCCTTCGTTCTCTTGGGATGTTTTCCCCAGCTCTTATCAGAATCTGCCTAGGGTGATAGTTATTAAAGTTTTCTCACATCTTTGATTTGAACCTCTGTGGGGCACAGGTCCTTATTTCATTTCCTGTACTCAACTGAGACTTTAGCACACGTTGAATAGCACAAATAGAAAATGATTTAAGCCACCCGAATGTTTTTCTTTAAAGATCCAGGGCCCAAAACACGATTCTAAACCTTCTCCCACCCCCATCCCCTAAAATATAATTAGTTCAGTTGTTTTCAAGGAAATTCTGCAGGTATTCCTGCTTTGCAAAAGGTCACATTACACCACTTTACTTTTTACAAAAGGCTTACATAAGTACTTGTTTTTGATGAAAGAAAGAACTTAGAATTTTCGCTTCTGTGAGGAAAGATAGTTTCCTTTGGTTTGCAGCCCTGGTACAGAAAAACACACCCCAGCCCCTTGTCAAGGAGGAGCTGCTTTAGACAGGCTGGGTACTCAGTACCCATTCCGCTTTCACTCTAGGTGTTATTTTGGATTTCATATATTATCTGGTATAATTTAGTAGGCTCTTTTTAGGTTTGGGAATGCTTTGAAAAAATTCTCTTTTTATTTTATTTTTTTTTAATTAAATATTTTATTATACCACCGTGAGATATACAATTACAACATTGTTCATGTTTAGAGGTTTCGGTCACATAGTGTTCCAGCACCCCGCCCTCCATCAGTGCCCATTTCCCACCACCAATGTCCTCAGTTCCATCCCCCTCCCATAGCCTGCCTAAAGAGCAGGTTCTTTATCTCTTTTCTCTCTCCCTCTCTCTCTCTTTTCCTTCTCTTACACATTGTGGGTTGCACTACATACACTTAGAGGCCATCATGTGCATTTTTTGCTTGTATTTAATGCTCAGTTCTAAGTTGGTATTAACCCTTTCAACATTTATTCACACATGTTCCCTTCTCTGTCTTACCTAACCTCTGACTCCCACACATTTGTGGTAATTTCCACTTTTGGTAAGATCTCCTGATCCACGTTTCACCTGACACTGGATTTTGGTGTCATAATATGTATGTATGTGTGTGTATATATATATATATATATATATATATATATATGTCATGCAAATAAATGCAGTCATTCTATATCTCTCTCTTTCCTTCTGACTAATTTCACTCAACATGATCCTTTCTATGTCCATCCATTTATAGGCCAATTTCATAACTTCATTTTTTCCTAACTAGCTGCATAGTATTACATTGTGTAGTTGTACCACAGTTTCTTTATCCAGTCATCAGTTCTCGGGCATACTGGTTGTTTCCAGGTTCTGGCTATTGTGAATAGTGCTTCTATAATAAACCCCCACGGATAGCTAAAGCAATCCTTGGGAAAAAGAAGATGGGAGGCATCATCTTTCCCAACCTCAAACTGTACTACAAAGCAGTAGTAATTAAAACAGCATGATATTGGAATAAAAACAGATCTGTGGACCTATGGAATAGAATTGAGTATCCTGACACCCACCCTTAAAGACATGATCAGTTAATCTTTGATAAAGGTGCAAAGAGTCCAAACTGGAGTAAGGAAAGCCTCTTCAACAAGTGGTGCTGGGAAAATTGGACAGTTACATGTAAAAAAATGAATTTACTGTGTCTAACACCTTGCACAAAAATCAGATCAAAGTGGATTAAAGATCTCAATATCAGACCTGAATCCATAAAGTATGTTGAAGAAAATATAGGAAAAACCCTCCACGACATTGAAGCTAAAGACATCTTCAAAAGTGAAACACCATTAACAAAGCAACTAGAAGAAAAGATAAACATTTGGGACTACATGAAACTAAAAAGCTTCTGCACCTCAAAAGAAACAGTGACTAAGATACAAAAGCAGTCCACAGAATGGGAAAGAATATTCACCCAATATCCATCTGATAAGGGGTTAATATCCAGGATATATCAGGCACTGGTAGAGCTATATAAGAAGAAAACAGCCAACCCCATTAAAAAAATGGGGAGAAGAGATACAGAAACTTTGACAAGGAAGAAATTCAAATGGCCAAAAGGCATATGAAAAAATGCTCATCATCACTAATCATCAGAGAGATGCAAATCAAAACAACAATGAGATATCACCTCACACCACAGAGACTGGCCCATATCCAAAAGGGTAAAAGCAGCAAATGCTGGCATGGATGCGGGAAAAGGGTACTCTCATACATTGTGGGTGGGAATGTCGACTTGTACAACCTTTCTGGAAAACAATATGGACATTCCTTCAAAGACTAGAAATTGAGCTCCCTTTTGATCCAGCCATACCACTCCTGGGAATATACCCTGGGAAGTCAAAAACACACAGCAGAAAAATTCTCTTTTTCAGTAGTATTTGTTTCTTTGCTTTATGACATTTTGGGTTAAGAGAGATTTCATAGAAATTTCTGATATTAGAGAAAACCTGTGTGTGTGTGGAAATAAAAAAAAAACATGAAGGATGGAGGGGTTCCTGGAGAGAGACTACAGTGATAGGGTGCTTGCCTAGCATGCAGCTGATTGAGGTTTGATCTCCACACCTCATATGGTCACCTAAGTCCTACCATGCGTGATCCCTGAGTGAAAGGTAAGTTCTGAACCCAGCTGGGTGTGGCCTCAAAGCAAGCAAAAATACAACTGCGGCATATTGCACATGAGCTGTGCTGTTTCAATCAATGAAATGACGAACTCAGAAAGTAAGACTGTGTACCAGCCAGTGCACCTCAATTGTTCACAAAAGTTGACCAAGTCTGGGACCAGGCAGACAATCATGCGTGTATACTTTGCATGTGTGATCCCGACTCTATACCAAGCACCATATGTCTGGCTGAGAATCAGGGTAGCCCCAAAGGCCTCAAACATTGTTGAATGTGGCCCAGCTGGTCTCTGAGCACTGCTGGAGTGGCCCTTGTGGTTCCTAGAGGAAGGACCCATCCTCAGACCCTAGCATTGAAACTCTCATGTGTATCATGTAAGTGGCCCCTAGGCCCTCTGATCACTGCTTTAGACACCTCCAAAGTGTCAAAATCAGAAACTATCCCACTTAGCAAAATTAAAAAGAAACTGGTCTATGCTTTTATCATCAAAAGCAATGCATAAACTTTTGTAGGCTTTTTGACTAGAAAACAGCTATCAAAATAATTTGGGGTGAATAGCTAAAGCAATCCTTGGGAAAAAAGAAGATGGGAGGTATCACTTTCCCTAACCTCAAGCTCTACTACAGAGCAGTTGTAATTAAGACAGTGTGGTATTGGTACAGAGACAGACCCATAGACCTATGGAATAGAACTGAATATCCTGAAACACATTCTCAATTATACAACCACTTAATCTTCAATAAAGGAGCAAAAAATATCAAGTGGATCAAAGAAAGCCTCTTCAACAAATGGTGCTGGGAAAACTGGGCATCTATGTGTAAAACAAATTAACTTAGACCTCTTTCTAACGCCATGCACAAAAGTCAGATCAAAATGGATTATAGATCTCAACATCAGACATGAATCTATAAGGTACATCGAAGAAAACATAGGAGAAACGCTCTACGACATCAAAACTAAAGTATCTTTAAAAACGACACACCACTGACCAAGCAAATGGAAGCAATGATAAACAAATGGGATTATATAAAATTGAAAAGCTTCTGCACCTCAAAAGAAATGGTGACCAAGATACAAAGACAATCCACTGAGTGGGAAAGGATATTCACCCAATACCCATCTGACAAGGGGTTAATATCCAGGATATATCAGGCACTGGTAGCACTTCACAAGAAAAAAACAGCCAACCCCATCAAAAAATGGGGAGAAGAAATGAACAGAAACTTCCAAAAAGAAGAAATTCGAATGGCCAAAAGGCATATGAAAAAGTGTTCTTGCCTCTGGGGGTTCGGGAAGCAGCCGGATGAGACTTCGCCCATCACACTAGCCACCATTTTCGCTGTCCGGTTGCTGGGAAACTGCCTCACGACCAGATCAACAGAGCAAAACCGGTTCGAGCCCAGGTAGGCAGCTCCCAGAAGCGGGAATCACTGGGAATTCATCAGATGGAGTCAGGGTTCGGCCATTCCCCTCTCCATTTTGTCGAGCCTGGTGGCCCCGCCCCAGGAGCTGCCCGGGGCCATCGGCCATAACATGAAGCGGCTGGGGAGGCTGGAACTCGGCTCGCCCCGGGCCCAGCTGAAGAGGGGACCCCCAGGAGGGCAGACGGGTTTTGGGAGTGGGCCCGTCGCCTCTGGGGGGGTCCCGGAAGCAGCCGGATGAGACTCGCCCATCACACTAGCCACCATTTTCACTGTCCGGACGCTGGGAAACTGCCTCACGACCAGATCAACAGAGCAAAACCAGTTCAAGCCCAGGTCGCACGGCCGCAAGCGGCCCCGCGAGTCCATCAAAATAGTGGAAACAGTAATGTCTTTTAATGCATTGAATTCCACGAAGAGCAGGAATGTTTGGCGGGAGGGAGAGATAAAGAAGAGAGAAATGACATACAGAACCCGCCAAGTAGTTGAGGTGTGGGAGGGGGGAGGGAGGTGGGGACATTGGTGATGGGAGATGGGTTTGGGTGGAGGGATGGGTGTTGGAACACTGTAGAACCAAAAACTCTACATGAGCATCTTTCAATTGTATGTCTAAAATGGTGTAACAATATTTGGGGGGGGGGGAAATAATAAAATAAAATAAAATCAGAAAAAAAAAAGTGTTCTTCATCTTTAATCATCAGGGACATGCAAATCAAAACAACAATGAGGTACCATCTCACACCACAGAGACTGGCACACATCCAAAACAGCAAGAACAACCGGTGCTGGCGTGGATGTTGGGAAAAAGGAACTCTCATCCACTGCTGGTGGGAGTGCCGACTGGTCCAGCCCTTTTGGAAAACAATATGGGCATTCCTCCAAAAACTAGATATTGAGCTCCCATTTGATCCAGCAATAGCACTCCTGGGAATATACCCGAGAGACCGAAAAACACATAGCAGAAACACTATCTGTACTTCTTTATTCATCTCTGCGTTATTCACTATAGCTAGAATCTGGAAACAACCTAAATGCCCGAGAACATAGGACTGACTAAAGAAACTGTGGTTCATCTACACTATGGAATACTATGCGGCTGTCAGAAAAGATGAAATTATGAAATTTACCTGCAAATGGATGGACATGGAGACTATCATGCTGAGTGAAATTAGTCAGAAGGAAAAGGACAGATATAGAATGACTGCATTCATTAATACGACATAAATGGGGGTTAAAAAAAGAAACAGTAAGAAAAAATTTAAAAAAAGACCTTTCAAAAAAAAAACAAAAGTAATTTGGAGGACATAGGTGGAAATTGTATGAAAGATATAGCTATTCAGTTAATATTATGTTTCTTGAGAATTGTGGGAAGACATCTTTATTTGTTAGGATGCAAATACAGAATCTATGTGAAATGACACCATGTCAGCGACTCATTTTGGAATGCTTTAGCCAAAACAGTATATTTATATACAAGAGATAAAGAGAAAAGCAGGAAAATATGCTGTTATTTCCATATTAGTAAAATGTGCTTACAGTGTTGTACATGCATATGTGAAGATTGTATGGCTCTGTATGGGCCCCACCCCCCACCCCACAACGCCATGCAAAGTTCTATTGTCTTTGGACATTTGTTTCTCTCTTGCAGTCATTGGGTTCCATATGTGAGAAAAATCATTTTCTGTATTCCCTTTCTTTCTGACTTCAGTCGATGTATGACCTACTGTTGCATTTATTTTGCTACAAAATCCATGACTTTTATCCTTTCTTACAGCGCCTAGTATTCCATATATACCACGACTTCTTGATCCATTCTTCCATAATCAAGCATTTGGGCTGTTTCAATGACAACTGTACTAAGTGCTACAATGAACATCGGTGTGCACATGTCCTTCAGAATTAATTTTTTTTGTGATTTGGGGGTAGATGCTAAGAGTGGTATTTCTGGGTCATATGGGAGTTGTATTCCAGCTTTAACAAATTTTGTTTTTATTATACCACCATGGGATATACAATTATAAAGATGTTTGGGTTTCAGTTATACAGTGTTCCAGCACCCATCCCTCCACGAGTGCCCATTTCCCACCACCAATGTCCCCTGATTCCCTCCCCACTCCCCCAGGCTGCCTCTATGGCAGGCACTTTGCCTCCTCTCTCTCTCTCTCTCTCTCTCTCTCTCTCTCTCTCTCTCTCTCTGTCTCCCTTCTCTTACCCCTTGTGGCTTACAATACATACATTTAGAGGTTATCATGTATATCCTTTTGCCTATATTCAATGGTCAGTTCTAGGCTGCTATTATCATTTCCAACAATTATTAGTTCATTGTATTTCAACTTTTTTGCAAAATTTTCATATTCTCATTAAAATTGAACTAGATAATATTCCTGCTAACAGTGAATGAGGGTTCCTTCCTCATCATACACTCACTGACACTGGCTAATTCCAGACTTTTTGATACATGCCTTTCTCACTGGTGTGTGATGATACCTTGTTGTTATAATTTCTATTTATTTAATCATAAGTGACAACACTTTTTCATATGCCTATTGCCATATGTATGACTTCTTTAGGAAAGTATCTGTTCATCTTCTTCTCCCCACTTTTAGGTAAAATTTCTGGATTTGTTTTTGTTGTGTTTTGTGAGTTCTTTAAAGATCTTGGATATTAGCTCTTTATCTGAGGTATTGTGTGCAAGTATTTTCTACTATTTTCTAGGGTAGGACAAAATCTTTTTCGAAGTGAGAAAATGGGGTTCAGAGAAGGAAGACCCTGAAAGGATGGGAGTAATTCCCTGCTGAATTATGTCATTATGAAATAATTTCTGAATATTATGGAATAAATTAACTTTATTAAATAATTATTTGTCATTGTTATTGCATAAATGATTATTAAAACCAAATAATTATTTGAAGCTAGGGAGTGGAAACAAATAATTTATGTGTATATGGCTTAGTATTTAAAAATGGAATCAGTACAGAACTCTAGATTAGTTGTAAGAAGTATCAAGAAATGCAGTTTTGACCTTCATGAGAACTTCTTATATTTTGTGATTTATGCTTTCTTTTAGCTTATTTATTTTCACCACTCATCCTATTTATTTTTATTGAGGTACTATAGGCAAATGCTCTTTCATTGTGGTAACATTAGTTTACACAATGGTATATGTTTTAGGGTTACAATTTCATGCTCTTCAAACTATGTTTCCACAACTGTTGGGGAGCGCTGCCGGGGTCCCCAACAGTGCCGGGGAAGCGAGTTTCTTTCTACCTCCGAAGCCGGCAAGGAATGGATGAAAACTCAGGAATCCGATGCAGTTTTAAAAAGGCTTTACTATCACAGGTTCCAATATACAATCCAAGAGCAGGGAAAACCTCCAGACTCTGGGTTCCCAGCTAAGGCCCCAGCCAGTGTAGGCCAAGATGGCTGCCACCACATGTTGAGGCCCAACAGAGAATGGAGAAGCAAAACACCAAGGGAAGCCGAAATGGCAAAAGGGGAAAAAAGAGCTTCTTTCTTCTTGCAGCTTATCTTATAGCTAGAAATCCGCCCAAACTCCCCAGCCCAGCCCACTCTGGGCTGGGCTATCTAGAAATGAAAATAGGAAACTAGCTCTATAGAAATGTACAAGGACCCAGAGCTAATTCAAAGCCTCCCAGCAGAGCTGGGAGGAGCTGCAAGCCAAATGTAACTTCCCCTGGCAGGAAGGGTTAAATGCCCTCAGGTAATTTCTCCCAGCACCTCATCCAATGTCTTTTTATATGCTAATGTCTTGAGCCAAGATCCGCCTAGAAAAACCTCCATAGGGTAGAGAAAGGGGCCTCTTAGCTCTGAGTCTTGCAACACACAACCACTTTTTTTTTTTTTTTCCGTTTTTGGGTCACACCCGGCAGTGCTCAGGAATTACTCCTGGCGATGCTCAGGGGACCATATGGGATGCCGGCAATTGAACCTGGGCCAGCACAGGCCGGCTGCGTGCAAGGCAAACGCCCTACCCACTGGACTATCGCTCCACAACCACTTTTTAAAGAAAGTGAACTCTGGAGGAACTGAACCAAGTGTATTGAATATAAGTTTTCACTTTGAGTCAACTTGGAAATATTTAACAAATCCTGTTTTTTTTTTTTATTTCAAGTCTGTTTAATCATCTTCCATTCTAGGTCTGTATAAGTGAGATTGTATTGATTTATACTCTTTCTCAGGGTGAAGGGAGGGGAAAAAAAACTGCAACAACCTAAAAACTGTATCATTGCTTACTTATATGGATCTGGTTGATCGAGGTGGAGATATCAATATATTGATGTACAAGAACAAATAAGAGATAAGACGATGTATTTATTACCCATTTATGTAATTACATGTGTCACTAAGGACAAAGGTCCTTAAAACAAAGACAAAAGGCAGAGCAGAAGCAGTTCCATGTACAAAGATTGAGGCATTGCTACGTCTTCCTCTTTTAGCTTTTTTTTCCCTCCCCCACTGTGTGGTTGTAGTTTTAGAATCCTTTTTGAGAACTTAACCATCTTTCTGGGCACAACTCAATGGCTAAAGATCTGCTTGACTCCAACCAAAAGAAAATGAAGAGTTTTCGAGATCTTTCATAGGCTTTGAAGTTCACTTCCTTCCTGAGAGGTCGGTCGGCCTTTCCCAGGTTCTATGCTGGAACAATCCTAGACTCCAGCCCCATGGACGTGGTTGGCGAAAACGAGGCTCTGCAGCAGTTCTTTGAAGGTAAGAGCCAGTTTCCCTCGTGTAGTGACAGCTTCTGAGCCGTGGGTCTACTCGCCTCATTGCTTCACCTGAGAATTCACAGAAACTTGATCTTAGAAGAAACGCTAACCTACTAATGCTACTAAAGTCAGAAGTGGAGGGCGTTTTTTGGGCTGCATTAGTGGCACTAATTATTTATGCAATAACAATGACAATGTTAAAAATCTGGGTAATGATTTCTAAACTAGAGGCTTCCGTCTGGACAGAGCTCTAGGTGGGCTAGAACACATGCGTTGCCTGGAGGAGGCCTGCGTTCCACCCGCCTCCCGACACAGAGCCTGGAGGAGTCCCTGAGCGTTGCCTGTGTGGCCTAAAATTATATAATTTCCACTTTCTTAACATGTTTATTTATTTATTTATTTATTTATTTATTTATTTTTGCTTTTTTGGGTCACACCCGGGTTTCTCCTGGCTCTGCACTCAGGAATTACTCCTGGCAGTGCTTGGGGACCATATGGGATGCCGGGAATCGAATCCAGGCCGGCATGGGCTGGCTGCGTGCAAGGGAAACGCCCTACCCGCTGGACTATCGCTCCGGCCCCTTAACATGGTTCTTAAAAGATTCTGCAGGTCAGTGCAGCTTTGCTGGCATCACAGGTCTATATCATATGCTAGATTATATTCCTCTTAATCCTTTATGTTAATTAATTTTTCTAGCCTAAAATGATCTAAATTAGTAGAAGATAAATACAAAATTTTGCTGGAAACGGGTTTTTCTTGGGGCCAGACAAATAGTACAGTGAGTAGGTTGGTTGCTTGCCTTGCATACAAATAATTCAGGTTGGAATCCCATATTATTCCCTGTTCTCTACCTGGAGTAATTCCTGAGTATAGAACCAGGAGTGAGCCCTGAGCACAAATGGATGCAATCCCAGAACAAACAAAACAAAGCAAAACAAAAGATGAAATTTTCTAATATAATTAAATCCGAAGCAGCAAGTGAGGCTCCTTCATTCCCATCTCTGCTCTTTGTTCTGCAAAGCACTTAAAAATGTGTAACTGAATAATGATTTCTTTCTGAAGTTAAGGTTCTTTTCCCCCAAGAAAAAGGCCACATAAGGGGTATGGTCACATAGGTGTTTTCTTTTCAATACCTAAGGGAGCACTGTTTTATCTCCTGTCGACTGGGTTCTTATTCAGATGCTGGGTCTTTGTGAATGCCAGCAAGGGATTCCTCTCGCTGCACATTTCAGGTGGGTTGCGGGAAGGTCCATGTCTCAGGCGCATCACTTCCGTGTCAGCAGGTCCTGCTCAGACTGCCACGTGAACAGACACGTGGCCACACTTTTGACACATTTCAAGGTATTTCCCAAGAGAGGAATAGGAGAAGAACTGAGGGCAGACCTGCTCAATCTCATACACCAGAGGCTGTTATGTTAAAAGCATATGTATGGACAGTGATAGTACAGCGGGTAGGGTACTTGCGTTGCATGCAGTCTACCGGAGTCAGTCCCCAGCATCCTATATGGTCCCCAGGTACTGCCAGGAGTAATTCCTGAGTGTAGAGCCAGGAGTAACCCCTGAGCACTGCTGGGTATGGAAAAAAAAGAGCAAGCCATATGGACAAAGTGTTTAGGGCGTTTTCCACATAATAAGATGTCTGACAAGTCCTGTTATTTAAGAGCTGAATGGAATTAACCTCAGAGCAAATGTGCTGAACATTAAAGAACCGCTGAAGAAATAAAATGTAGGGTAAGAGAGATAGTATAGGGATTAAGGTGCTATAATAGCCTTAGAGCATGTGGGTTATGCACGTGACCGATCCTGGCTTGATTCCTGTGCCACATATGATCCCCTGAACACCAGCGTGACCCTGAACATAGAACCACGAATAGCCCCTGAGCACTGCTGGATGTGGCCCCAAGACAAAAAACAAAACAAATAAACCAAAATATTATGATAAAGGAAAGAAAGAGAATTAAAGGAAGAAAGGGGAAAGAAAGGAAGGAAGAAAGAAAGGGAAGGAAAGAGATTCAAGGTTCCTATTAGAAGGAATCAAATAACATGGAAGTTTCTGTGGCAAGAAATAATGTAAGAGCACAGGAATCCTGATGGCTTCTCAGCCCCATAGCTCGTCCCCTTCAGTGGTCTGGCTGTGACTGAGGTCACGTCAGTGCGCCCACCTGGGGCGAGTTGAGGTCACATGACCACTGTCACAGCCAGTGCACGCCAGTGTGCTGCTTACTGTCTGACTTGGCGTCCAGCAGATAGCAGGTCCATGCTGCAGGTATGTCTCCTTTTTTGTAGAGAAAGCACAATTTATTTTATTTTATTTTATTTTATTTTATTTTTTTTTGTTCTGATTTTTATTTTATTTTATTTTTTAAAATTTTTTTATTATACCACCGTGAAACATACAATTACAAAGGTGTTCATAATTGGTTCTTGGTAATACAGTATTCCAGCACCCATCCCTCCACCAGTGCCCCATTTCCACCACCATTGTACCCCTCCCCTCCCGTCCCCCACCCGCCTTAATAGTAGGTACCCCAGTTTCCTCTCTTTCTCTCTCTATCTCTCTCTCTGTCTCTGCATCTCTCTCCCTCTTATTTTACACATTGTGGCTAGCCCTGCCGATATTTAGAGTTTATCACTTAAGTCTCTTTGTGTATATTCAGTGGTGAGTTTTAATCTGCCATTACCATGTCCCATATTTATTAAAACACTGGTATCTATATCCTATTAATGAATGCAGTCATTCTATATCTGTCCTTTTCCTTCTGACTAATTTCACTCAGCATGATAGACTCCATGTCCATCCATTTGCAGGTAAATTTCATAATTTCATCCTTTCTGACAGCCGCATAGTATTCCATAGTGTAGATGAACCACAGTTTCTTTAGCCAGTCCTCTGTTCTCGGGCATTTAGGTTGTTTCCAGATTCTAGCTATAGTGAATAGCGCAGAGATGAATAAAGAAGTACAGATAGTGTTTCTGCTATGTGTTTTTCGATCTCTAGGGTATATTCCCAGGAGTGCTATTGCTGGATCAAATGGGAGCTCAATATCTAGCTTTCGGAGGAATGCCCATATTGTTTTCCAAAAGGGCTGGACCAGTCGGCACTCCCACCAGCAGTGGATGAGAGTCCCTTTTTCCCCACATCCACGCCAGCACTGGTTGTTCTTGCTGTTTTGGATGTGTGCCAGTCTCTGTGGGGTGAGATGGTACCTCATTGTTGTTTTGATTTGCATCTCCCTGATGATTAAAGATGAAGAGCACTTTTTCATATGCCTTTTGGCCATTCGAATTTCTTCTTTTTTGGAAGCTTCTGTTCATTTCTTCTCCCCATTTTTTGATGGGGTTGGCTGTTTTCTTCTTGTGGAGTGCTACCAGTGCCTGATATATTCTGGATATTAACCCCTTGTCAGATGGGTATTGGGTGAATATCCTTTTTCACTCTGTGGATTGTCTTTGTATCTTGGTCACCGTTTCTTTTGAGGTGCAGAAGCTTTTCAATTTTATATAATCCCATTTGTTTATCTTTGCTTCCATTTGCTTGGTCAGTGGTGTGTCGTCTTTAAAGATACTTTTCGTTTCGATGTCATAGAGCGTTTCTCCTATGTTTTCTTCGATGTACCTTATAGATTCATGTCTGATATCGAGATCTAGAATCCATTTTGATCTGACTTTTGTGCATGGCGTTAGAAGGAGGTCTAAGTTCATTTTTTACATGTAGCTGCCCAGTTTTCCCAGCACCATTTGTTGAAGAGGCTTTCTTTGCTCCACTTAATATTTTTTGCTCCTTTATCGAAGATTAAGTGGTTGTATATTTGTGAGTGCGTTTCAGGATACTCAGTTCTATTCCATAGGTCTACGGGTCTGTCTCGCACAATTTATTTTATAGATGCCAAATGTATATCTGGCTCTTTATTCCAGAGCTGGAGCAGACAAAAGCCATTAACATACTCTACCTTCTGTATTTGGCGCGGCTGTATTTAGTCTCTCTCTACTGTGTCCTTGTTTGTACAAGCTCTAAAAGGTTTTGTAGCATCTTTAAAAAATATCTTGAACAGCTTAAAACTTTCTTGAGAAGTTTGCACTCTCTCTATAAGTCCCTGTTTATTCTGCTTGTAGCTGTCTTAGCCTAAAACCAGCTCAGTTGTTCCAGTGAAACCCATTGCATGGAGAGGGTGTCACTTCTCCATGGGATGAGAAAAATAAAATGCTCAGCGTTTCTCTTTTTATTTTAAATAATATGAGAAAGTTGGTACATTAACTTCAGAAGTGGAGACAGTAATCTAAGTGATGCCTCTCCCCCCTGAAAATCATACAGCCAAGTTGTCAATTTGGGGCCTCACACACACCCCATACACAGAAATGCTCAGGGCCTTATTCCTGGCTCTGTGCTCAGTGACCATATGAGGTCTGGGGATTGAACCGGAGGAGGCTGTGTGCAGGGCAAATGCCTTACTTTCTCAGGCTTCTCAAACTCAAATGATCAACTTAAAAATATCCCTCCCGTAGCCAGCAAATATTAGCCCTGTAGTGTGTACCAGGCTTAACAGCTATCTCCTTTACATCAGAGCTTGAAGGATGCTCTTTGATTGTAACGATTCTCTTGGTAAGAATTTCTTGCAAAAAGGACAACGAAGCTAGATATGCATCTCTACTGCGGACTGTTACCACCTGCCCTGCTTCTGTTCAGCTCTCGGTTTCCAATCAAATTCACTCTTGAACACAAAAGAAAAGGTCTGGAAGTAAAAGCTTTAGAAATGTTTTACCTGATGAAAGCTATTGTTGTTTTTTCCCCATTTCCCCAGACACTTCCTTCTAATAAACTCAGTTCTAAATCTTGCCTTTCCTATTATAAACTTGTATTAAAAGTATCTGCATTGACAATGTCATCTTGAAATAATCGGCCTTAGTGTCATAACTCATGGTGATTTAAATGTTCATTTTAAACTTCGCAACATTCCTAAACTCTCTATGGGTTTCTCAAGAAAGTAACAAGATTGAGTGGTGCCTGAGGTAGCTAGCAATTCTAATTTTATTTTAAATCCCTTGTTTGGTACTGATGCAATAGGTTGGCCTTTTAGCTAGGCGGGAAGAGGCAGATCAGGTGCTTTGTGTATTTTAATGGCTTCAGGCGCCATGTGAAATCTTGTTCTTTTTCTTTTTAATCAAGCCTGATACTAGTATAATGGAAAGTTTATCATCAGGGAGACATGCTACTTATACAAAAGTGGATTAGGTAAATAAATTATGTCATATTAATAGCAGTTTCTCTTAGTAGGAATATGTGGAACTTTATTTTCTTATTTATATCTGATTATTCAGGTGTGTTACAATTATATGATGCAATCAGGTTATCTCAAAGGAGAATGGGTTTAATTTAGCAAAATTTCTGGTTTAGATCTGTGTGAGGAAAATTCAAAATGATGTTGAACTAGATAGAATATTACTAGATGTTTTCCATAGAAAACTGGGCCTCGATCACATCGTCTGTGCTATCAGATTTTATGGGATTTTCACCTTGTCTGGCCAGAGAGAAGCTCCTGAGTAGCTGGTGCAATGCAGGACTGAGCACTGCAGTACCAGGCAGCTACCATGCAAAACCACTTTGTAGGGAAAGACCTCACACCTTGCTCTTCATTCTTCATTCCTAGTCTTCTTTCACTTTGGGATCATCACTTTCTCATCCTCTCAGAAATCCATCATCTCTGTACACTCTTCATTCTGTTCTCTTAACACTTGAGACTTCAGGAAGGGATAGATGGCAAATGATCAGATGCTACTTGTTTGGAGAGACTTTATTTTATGTTTTCGTGGAACATGAAGCTTTTCTGATCAAAGGGTTCTGAAGGTTACCTTCTCTGAGGGAAACCTTGGTGTTTCTCCCTTAGGGGAGTTTTAAACCTCAGTAACTCTAGTAACTCTGAAATAATCTCATTGTTAATGGCATCTTTGCGTCTGTGAGAACTTTGCAGGAGACTGGGAATAAGAACATGCCAGATAGGCTTATGGCTGCAGCTGATGCTAATCTAGCTGATGTTTCTAGCTTATGTACCAGGGAGTTAGAAAAGCAGTTGCTTTGGTAGAAATCACCCACAACAAAGAGATTTGGCTTGGTTCCCCCAAGAAATCCCTTCTTTCAGGTGGGAGTCCCTAAGGTGAAGGCAATTTCACTCGAATTTAAAGATGGCATAACATGGGCAGAGCTAACTTTAGCCACTGGCTCAGCCAGGGTCTCACCTTCTCCAGGGAATCTGGTCATAGAACAGCCAGAACAGTGAGTCTGGAGAAGAGTTCCGCCACCTTCAGCCTCTACACTCATGGGTCTTTTTGATGTTGGTATCTTTGCAACTTGTTAGAACTGAGTTTCTGAAAACCTCTACAATGTTTTGGATCACGAGCATTTGTGAAAAATATAGAAAGAGGAAGATAGATATTACTAATAGCCTTACCATTTAGTAGTAACTAGTAATGATCTTATCTGTTTCTTAAAAAAATGAAATAGGGCCTCAGAGAGATAGTACAAAGATTAAGGTTCTTGGGTACCGTCTATGGTCCTCAAGCACCAGGAATGACCGCTATGACCTCTGACACCAGGAAAGACCTCTGAGCATAGAGCCAGGAGTAAGCCCTTAGCACCACCATCAAACCAAAATAAGCAAATTTGTAATAAAGTGAAGTAAATAGCATATAATAAATAAATATAAAATAAAATTATTAAATAGTATTTAAGAGCCTAATGAGAATCATATACTTTTTACTGGAATAAGGTGAATGTCTTTTTAAACATCATGTATTCATCTAGAACAGGAGTATGTAAAACCTGGCCAACAGATGAAAGTTGTTTGCAACCTGATTTTGTAAATGAAGTTCTAGTGGTATTGTTCAGTCATTTACAGATTATTTCTGGCTACTTTAATGTCATGGTGGCAGAAATGAGTGGTGAGAAGAGAGTGAAGACAAGAGCCCCCCATGTGCCTCAAAACCTAAAATTTTATTACCTGTATTTTTTGCAGAAAATGTTTGCTCCCCCTACCTTTAACACAATTGATAGTAATTATTTATAGAATATTTACTATATTCTGATATAAAATCATAGAGAGGAACATGGATTTTGAGGCATTTATCTAGGATATAACCCTGGGCCCTGCTATTTTCCCCCTGGGGATACTGACTAGGTCACCCATCACCTTTGTTTCGTTCTTACTAAGAGGGGCGAAGAGCTCTCTTATCATGAGTTGCTGTGTCAGAGAGTGCTAGAAACGGCTGTTATCCATCTCACTGTCGTTTCCTCATCATTGTCTCCATTATGCAGCAAAGCTGCACTCAAGGGTTTTCATCCTCCCAAGAGAAGCACAAGGTTGGCAGAACAAGTTCAATATCTTGCTTAAGGCTCATCCAGGTAGTAGGTAGCTGAGCAAAGTCATCATTTCGCTCTTCTTTGAATGATGTCATCAGCTGATCAAGACAAGCCAGCAGCTGCCATCCTGGGCATGAACAGGAAGTGATACACAGCAGGAGTCTGCCCCAAAGTAGTTCTTCTTCTGGCTGAAAAAAGAGGACAAGGAGAAAAGGCCCTCAAAAGCAAATCTGCTCAGAAATAGGATTGCAGAGAGCATAGTGTTCATCTGAGGTGTGTGGTCAATTGCTTTATGTGAGGTTGCATCAGGACATTCGGATTTTCTTCAGCGACATGTAGCTACTTCACACATTGCAGTCTTGAAATGTGTGAGGAACTGGTTTTCCTTGAAGGGTAGATGTCACAACGAGTTCCACAGATGAAGCTAAGGAAGAGAAACCCATGTCTTTGCAAGGATGTAAAGAGAGTGATGGATCCCTATGTCAAAGCTGAGTAAGGTGAGAAGAGGGAGCAGAAGTGGATGAGGAAGGGCCGCAGCGATAGCACAGAGGGTAGGGTGTCGGTACCGTGATAATTTTTCTCTCAAAACCTTGCTCATTTATTTTACATGATTGCTCCCCTGCAAATGCAACATTTGGCATATCGCTGATTTTTCAAGTTCAAACTTTTGGTAAGATTTGCTAAATATTCTGCTAAGTAGTTAAAAAATTAATCTACAGACTATCACTCTCACAGCTGCCGGAATTCATTTGTAATTTTTGACTTTAAAGTTACTCTACAGAGTACAGCGAGTTAGATCTGATCTGTGGCACCGTGTATGATGAGTCCCAACAGGAGGCGAGTGATCTCTGAGCATAGGGCCAGGAGTAAGGCTTTTTTTTTTTTTTTCTTCAAATTTTATTACACCACCCTTATTTATTTTGCTTTTTGGGTCACACCCGGCAATGTTCAGGGGTTTCTCCTGGCTCTGCACTCAGGAATTACTCCTGGCGGTGCTCAGGGGACCATATGAGATACCAGGGATCAAACCCGGGCCGGCATGAGCCAGCCTCATGCAAGGCAAATGCTCTACCCGCTGGGCTATCGCTCAGGCCCCTATTACACCACTCTTAGACATACAATTGCAAGATGCTCATGTCGAAGTTTTGGATCTACAGTGTTCCAACACCCATCCCTCCACCCGAACCCATCTCCCATCACCAATGTCCCCACCTCCCTCCCCCTCCCACACCTCAACTGCTTGGTGGGTTCTGTATGTCTTTTCTCTCCTCTCTATCTCTCCCTCCCGCCTACCTTTCCTACACATCGTATAATGCAGTACATTAAAGGACATAACTGATTCCACTAGTTTGATGGACTGCACGGCTGCTTGTGGCCACGCGACTTAGGGCCCTCATGGTCAGACAGCGTCCAGACAGCGAATATGGGGACTAATGTGGTGGGTGAGTCTCATCTGGCTGCTTCTGGGACCCCCCAGAGGTGATGGGCCCACTTCCAAAACCCATCTGTCCTCCTTGGGGCCCCAGGAGGTCAGCTGAGCTTGGGGAGAGCTGAGTTCCAGCTTCCCCAGCCGTGTCTGAGGCTCTGCATGCTATGGCTGGTCACCCCAGGGCAGCT
Organism: Cryptotis parvus; assembly: GCA_021461705.1. NCBI lineage: Eukaryota > Metazoa > Chordata > Mammalia > Eulipotyphla > Soricidae > Cryptotis > Cryptotis parvus. Next base: position 72,441 of record JAJIBD010023283.1, on the reverse strand, counting down.
CCTGGGCGGGGCTACCGGGCTTAGACAAAATGGAGGGGGAAGGGCCTACCCCCGGCTCCATATGACAAATTCCCAGTGATTCCCGCTTCTGGGAGCTGCCTACCTGGGCTCAAACTCGTTTTTCTCTGTTAATCTGGTCCTGAGGTCAGCGTCCCTCCGGGGCGGGTTGATATGCTGCCGCATCCGGACAGCAAATATGGTGGCTAATGTGGTGGGCGAATCTCATCCGGCTGCTTCCGGGACCCCCAGAGGTGATGGGCCCACTCCCCAAAACCCATCTGTCCTCCTGGGTACCCCATGGTCATCTGAGCCTGGGGAGAGCCGAGTTCCAGCTTCCCCAGCCTTGTCTGAGGCTCTGCATGCTATTTCAAATGTTAATCTTTCATCTTGGTCTTTCCCAGTGCCCTGGGTCCAGGAGTAACTCTTGAGCACTTCTGACTGTGATTCCCCCTTGCCCCCAAAATGTTACATTAGTTTTAGAGGTTTGTTTTTATTCTTTTTCTTTTTTGGGCCATACCCAGTGGTGCTCAGGGTTTACCCCTGGCTCTGCACTCAGGAATCACTCCCTGGCAATGCTCTAGGTTGGCAAGTGCCCTTCCAATTTGCTATCATTCTGGTCCCTTGTCTCAGGGTTTTTAATTTGAGGTGAGATTCAGAAGGAACTTGAACCTTCTGAAATACAGTAGAAAAAATGTACTTGTGTAGGCCCTGGGATATCAGGAAAAGAGCTACAGTCCCCCCTGGAGACTCACATGGTCTCTGACCCGTAAGAGGTTTGGAACCTCTGCTCTTTCCCAAGCTGCCGGCTGTTTCTGCTGAAAGAACCAGAACCTGGAAGAGTTTATCAGAGGACAGGCGAACCTGTCCTCTGAGTCAGGTAGAAGTTTTTGAACAGGAGCGTGTTCCAGCCACTGCAAACTTCTTTTACTCAAAATGTTGTTAAGAGGTGGAGAAAGAGATTTGCTAATTCAAATCAGTGATGGGAAGATTCCCTGTTTCATCTTTATGATCAAAATTGTAACAGTATACAAACATGATACCAAAATGATACTCTAAACCAAAAGAGTGAATTTTGGTTTGTTTGCTTGGGGACTACAACAGGTGGTGCTCAGGGCTTACTCCTGCTCAGGGTCAGTCAGTCTTAGCCATGCTAGGGGGCCCATATGTGGTGCCAGGGGGCAACTGGGATTGGTTATGAGCAAGACAAGCATCTTAGTTCTTATGCTATCTCTCTGACCTAAAGGGTGAATTCTTCCGTGTTGCCCTAGTTTTACAGGTGGGGGTAGAAAACCAGGTGACTTCTGGACAGCAGATCTGACCTGGAGAAGTTGATTATTTTCTTTGCATTGGACTTCCTTCTATGCCTGGGGCCATTCCAGAGGCATTTGTAGAGATGCTTTCAGGGGTTTGTGGGTGACAAGGAGGCCCCTGACAATGAGTCAACATTTGTTGGTCATTGATGCCTAGCCTATTTCTAAGCATGCTTTTAGAAAAAGTTACCTTAAAGGATCCCTTAGAGACAGAATCCATTCAAGGCGAAGAAGACCTCTTTGCAGAATGCCCTGGGTTCAAATTCCTCTCCTAGCATTCACTTACAGTTCTACTTTGTCAGTGACTGGGACTTCCTGGAGATGGATTTTCCTCATTTAACAAAAGAAGCTGGGATTGCCTCATAGGGACAGAGGGAGAATTAAGGAAGATATTGCATCGTCCTTAAATCTAGGCATAGTGTCTACAGTGTAGTTTTGCTTATGGAACTGATATCAGAATTCTACATTAACAAATATAATTATCCTCCTAAGAAGTTCCCTTGGGGTAGCTTGTGATTGGAAAGCAAGCCATTTAATAAAATACCAGACATTGTACAAAGACCTTGAGATATACTAATTCTTGATTTATATAGTAAAATTGAGGAAAAAGCTGCGGCAGGGTGGGTGTCGGTGATCCGGGCTGTGATGGGCTGGTCTGCTGGGTGGAGTTCTGAGAGGGAAGTCCAGAAGTGGAAAATGGCGGCGCCCGTGGAGTGAGGGCGGTGGTCTGGCTTGTTGTGAGGCTCTGCCCAGGTGGTGGGCCAGGGCTAGAACCCGCCATGCCTCCCGACTGCCTCATGAGCGGCCGTGCACAGGGAGAGCAAGGAACAGCTCTGCCCCATGTGTGAGAGTCTCTGAGCTTTTTTTTCCTCAATCCGGCCCAGGTATGCTGGTCCAGAGACTCTCACACATGGGGCAGAGCTGTTCCTTGCTCCCTGTGCACGGCCGCTCATGAGGCAGTCGGGAGGCATGGCGGGTTCTAGCCCTGGCCCACCACCTTGGCAGAGCCTCACAACAAGCCAGACCACCGCTCCTCACTCCACGGGCGCCGCCATTTTCCACTTCTGGACTTCCCTCTCGTCAGAACTCCACCCAGCAGACCAGCCCATCACAGCCCAGGTTTATCAATAAATGCTTTATTTGGAGGTGTTTAAAAGAGTTTGCCTCCCACTTCGACAAGCCTGGCAAGCTTCTCGTGTTGTATATGTTATGCCAAATTCCAGTAACAATTATATTAGGGTCATTCCCATGACCTAATATAATGGTTTAGGCTCTTTATGTTCCTGTAGCAAGCCGATGCCCCTGGCTCTACTGGCATGAGACAGGACATATGGAGATATTACTGGTGCCCGCTCTAGCAAATAGATGATCAACGGGAAGATCGTGATCGTGATATAGTAAAATGCACAGGAAGATGTTACTGTGATTTTAAGTATTAGGAAGATTCGGAGAAGGCTTGTACCTTTCCCAAGATAACACAGCTCTATGTGTCAGAGCCACAAGTTGGGCCAAAGTCTTTCTCTGAAGTTCTAAACTCTTAGTTACCATGTAAAATATCTTCTAAATAGGTTGCAAATGAATATCTGGAGAGTTTGCTATGAAACTTTATGGTTCCTATTAAAATAATCAGTGTGTATGTGTGTGTGTGTGTGAGAGAGAGAGAGAGAGAGAGAGAGAGATAGAAAATTTTCATGTAATTACATTCTATAAATAAAATTTTTCTGTAGCTCAAGTGTTTGATGAATTTGTGCCATGTGGCATTTTTTGGCAAAGCTCTGCTCCAGCGTTATTAGATGAGGTGTTCATGATAAGAAGTGTCCTTAAACTAGGCAGCTACAAAAACTCAAAGATAAGGCAAATGATAAGAATGCAAGGATATACAAATGCCAACACCAGGCTCTAGTATTGCTTTATACAAAACAGAAATCTATAGAGGAAATTAATGCAAACAGATTTGCTCAGTGTAGTCTAAATTACTAACATTCCATCCTGGCCTATTCTTAGTCGGATGCAGAACAAAAAAGTTCAGCAAGATTGTAGCATAAAATATTGCTTAGGGACCAGAGAGATAGGACAGGGGGTAGGCTGCTTGTCAAGCATGAGATAGTCATGGGTTCAATCCCCAGCATCCCACATGGTCTCCTGAGTTCACGATAAGTGATCTGTGAGTGTAGAGTCTGAGCACTGTTGAGTGTAGCCCCCAAGCCAAAATAACAGACAGAACATTGCTTAATTCCCAGCATAAAAATAATAGGGATCTATTGCAATGATGCGAAGGGATGTGTTTGATGGCGATTATGTATATCTTATAAGGTTAAAGTGATTACAAGGTAAAAAAATATATTTCCTAGGAATCCGTATAGAGCGTGATAATGGCATAGACCTTGATTCAGAGACATCTGATTTCACGTCCTGATTCCTTGATTTCTTACTTACGTGAACTTGGCCAATTACATATTTAACATTTTAAAGTTTTCTGCATCTGCAAAGTGGGAGTGATAATACTGACTCTAAGATTGTAAATATTAATGTTGAAATATTGAAATGAAATGAGTGTTTTGAAGGGCAATAAATAATAGTTTTTGATTATTATAATATTTGCAAATATGAAGAACCAAATTGCTTGCTTTATTTTGAAACAAGAATGAGTAGAAGAAATGTATATTTTCCAAAGATTATTCCTGTCTCTAGGGAGTTATTACAACTTTTGTATGTTCACATTAATTCCAGAGCTTTTATAATCATAAAATCCATTTATAGCCCTTAGTTGCCAAGCAACAAAGGACAAAGTACTGAGCATTTCCTTTTATTGCAAAAGGTTCAGCTTTTCCATGTTGATCTTGAGACCAACATTTTTCATAAAAGCTAAAATTGAAATTTAACACCATATTTCCCAAGATTTAATGAGCTTGTTTTGTTTGGGGAGCAGAGTTGATGTTAGAAAGAATACTTAACTATTATGGTACTTTTGTGCCACATATTTTCTTATTATAAAAAAAATCTGAAAAACTCTTACAATAAGAAAATCTGTAAAAATTGTAAGAAGTTCTGAAGTGGGGCCAGAGTGATAGCACAGCAGGTAGGGGTTGCCTTGCACATGGCAGACCCAGGTTCAATCCCTGGCATCCAATATGGTCCCCCGAGTACCACCAGGAGTAATTCCTGAGCAAAGAGCCAGGAGTAACCCCTGAGCATCACTGGGTGTGACCCATAAAGAAAATAAAAGTTCTGAAGTTTCACTTGTCTCACTTGTCTTCCCATTGTTCATGGATTTGCTCCAGTGGGCACCAGCAACATCTCCATACGTTTGCATGCTAGTGTAGCCCAAAGGCATCTGCTCGTTCCAGGGACACGAAGAACCTCAGACCATTCCTTTAGGTCATGGGAATGAGATCTATAATTGTTACTGGTTTTTGGCATATCAAATATGACAAGGGTAGCCAGGCTCTGCCGTGCAGGTGGTATATTCTCAGTAGTAGGCTTTCATCTCGTGCATTTGCTGATGAACTGCTCGCAATGGGGAGAGATCGACTTTTTTCTTGGGTGGAGCTCTGATGAGCTGTGGAGTCTGGATGTTGAGAATGACTGCCCTCATGGTGTGGGGGTTCCTCTGGCTTCTTGTGAGGCTCTATTGGGATGGCAGCCAGGGCTAGAACACACCTTCTCTGAAGTTTGGAGGCTGCAAATACAGTGTAAGGAGAGAAGCTGTGGCTTGAGGTGCTGTAAAATATGTATGAAAACTGTTATCTGATGACAAAGCTAACTTCAAAGCACAAAGAGGTCATCTAATCCTGAATTGGCAGGGCCTGGGAAAAATGCTTCAGAGGTACCCAACTAAACAAAACTGCTGCTTCTTTGAATGCTTTTAATTACTCCTGTTAAACAGCAAAGACTGGGGCTGGAGGCGATAGCCCAGCGGGTAGGGAGTTTGCCCTACATGCGGCCAGCCCATGCCAGCCTGGGTTCGATCCCGGCATCCCATATGGTCCCCCGAGCACCGCCAGGAATAATTCCTGAGTGCAGAGCCAGGAGAAACCCCTGAGCATTGCTGGGTGTGACCCAAAAGAAAAAAAAAAAACAGCAAAGACTGGAAAGGAAAAAATGAAAAAAAAAGTGTTAGTAATTAACAATTCTATTTAGCAGAGCTGTTCAACAATGGAGGTCAGCACTGGTGTACAGGTATAAAGAGGCTGAAAATCACTGTTGTGCAGTACCACAAAATAATGATGTAAAAACCCCAGAAAAGCATCAATGGAAACACTTTTAATTTGCAGAGCTATTTGAGCATTCTGCAAATGCTGGTGAACTTTGACCGAGAATGTGGAAAGATAGGTCTACAGCTGAAACTCAACAAAACTATGTTCATGAGAAATGAACAAGTTCCAGAGGCACCATTCACTCTCAATAGAACAAACATCTCTGAATGCAGCAGTTATGTATACCTAGGTTGAGAACTCAATATGATGAATAACCTAAAACCTGAGCTGCGCAGGAGGAAGAGAGGCGGCATGGAATGCCTTCAAAGGCATCGAAGAAATAGCGAAAAAGACAAAGAACCTCCAGCTTCGGGCATATCTCTTCGACTCCACCATTCTCCCTGCATTAACATACACGCCTCAGAGACCTGGGCCCTACGAAAGCAGGATGAGAATGCTATTCGGGTCTCCCAAAGAGGAATCAAAAGAGCTATGCTTGGAATATCACTCCTCACTCAAGTGAGTGAATCCGGAGTTCTGACCTCCATTGCTATTCCAGAATCAGGGATGCTTTCTCGTTTGCAAGGCATCGAAAATCAGATGGGCTGGACACGTAATGCGATTTGGAGACAACCACTGGACTAGAGCCATTACCGACTGGATCCCACGGGACATCAAAAGATCACGTGGCCGCCCACCTACAAGATGGTCAGACTTCTTTGTCAAGACCCTGAATGAATGGTTTGGGGTTCTTTGTATTCCTGAAACAAGCAGATGCTATTGGGCTACACTAGCATGTGATAGGGTCAAATGGAAATGTTACTGGCGCCTGCTCGAGCAAATCCATGAATAACGGGATGTTAAGTGATCAAGTGATCAAGTGATTTCTGCATGTGTAATAAAACAGCATGAAAGCAGATTAGATATCCTAGGGGCCTCTTACTCCCCTGACCCCTATGCCTTAGCCTGTGCTGTGGAATTTGCCGGGTCGGGGTTTCCAAGTAGAATTTCCAAGACGTAGTTTGTAGGTAGAGGAATCAGTGGTCCTCATTGTCCTTGCCTTGATAGGTTTAGGAAAACCCTTTTCCTGTAGCAAGTCTTTGATGAGTCAAGATGCTCTGGGTGCAGGAAAGAAGCAGAAAGGGATTACCTACAAACTGCGTCTTAGAAATCCTACTCAGAACCCCCGAGCCATGACTTCTGAGGAGAGCAAACGTCCTTGGGGTTGTCTGTGGGTGAATATGAAGGAGTAAGTTCTGTCAGCACGAGGAGGTCAATGCCCAGTGATCAGATGAGGGGCACGTCAAACTTTTTACGAACCCAAATGTGCTGTGACCTAAGAAGGATTAGAAAACTATCATGCTCTCTTTTTATCTGCACGGGGAAAAAGCACAAACAAGCATTTCTGCTTGGTTTCTGGGACAAGCAGACTCCCATGTGGAAATCTGAAATGAACTTTCCTTGTGATTAGGATGCCGGGATTGACAATCATGCTCAGAAATTCCCCCTGGAGGGAAGAAAACGCCAGAAAAAACAAAAAATCCATCCATACCATCTTGCAGATTTCCTTATTTGGCCCAGGACATCTTCAAAATTATCTTCTGACTCTTCTCTTTGTGTTTTGCTCGTCAGAGTGACATTTTACAAACTCTTTGATTTCTAGCAACTCATTAGTCTCCCACACAACCCTGAGAAAGTCACTTTAAAGAAGACAGAAAACAGAGCCTTAGCTCTGGCATGAATGAGATCTTGAGTTTGATCCCTGGCTCTGCAGGGTCTCTCTTGAGCACCCAGGGTTGTATCTCTGGTGGTCCCTGAGAAATACTGAGGCTGAGCATTGAAACATTAACTTCTGCTGGCTGAGTATCACGGAGAGTGGTGGCTGTGCTCCTTGAGTTCTGCTTGGAGGTCATGTCCCCAAAAGGAATTGATAATGTATAGGAAATCACATTGGAAATGTGCTGGCATTGGTGGCAAAGCCTTTGTCTTCTACTAAGTCTAACACACTTTCCAGTTTTGTGCCACTTTGCTTTCCCAAAGGAAAAGAAGACAACCAGCCCCCCATGACTGACTCATTCCTTTGGGAAACCAGAGTGGTATGTGTCTAGAAAATGTTTTGGACTTGACAGCTATTATTCGATGGACTGAACCCTTTGCATTCATGTTCAAGGAATGGACTAACATGTCTCTTTTTTTGGGCATTGAGAGGAGTTTGCGTCATACCCAGTGGTGTTAAGGGCTTACTCCTAGCTCTGTGTTCAGGGATTGCTCTTGGTGGTGCTTGGGAGAACTAATATGGTGCTGGGATCGAGCCAAGGTATAAACTGTATGCCACCTCTCTGTTCCCTAATGCCTCACTCTTTCTAACCCCTCTACTTTGTCTTTTTGGGTCACACCCAGCGATGCTCAGGGTTACTCCTGCTCTGTATTCAGGAATTACTCTTAGTGATGCTCAGGGGACAATATGGGGTGCCGGGGATTGAGCCCAAGTTTGCCATGTACCAAGTAAATGCCCTCCGCATTGTACTATCTCTCCAGCCCCCCTAATGCTTCACTCTTACAGAAGATAGCGTGTAGCTTCAAAGTGAGAATTTAGGATTATACATGCAGCAATTACTCAAAAGCTGTCAAACAAATGATATGGTTGACCAAAACATCTGGTGGAAAAGCCTGAACCTTTGTTGTCTTATCCAAAGTTGTTTTATGCTTTTTTTCCTTATAGATATTTTTGCCTACAACAACACCACCTTCCCAAATAAAAATCTTCCTACCATGCTTTATTTTTATTTCTTTATTTTTGACAACTCCGGTGGTGCTGAGGGAGTTTTTACCAGCTCTCAAACGGTTTAAGGCTCTTTGTATTCCTGGAGCAAGCAGATGCCATTGGGCTACATTGGCAAGTGATAGGATCAAATGGAAATGTTACTGGTGCCCGCTTGAGCAAATCATCAAATAATGGGATGTCAAGTGATCAAGTGATCATGTGATCAAGGTGGTATTGTTACAGCTTTATGGTGACCACTGGAATGGAATGTTGTAGTTGGGGAGAGAATTAGACTCAATATCAAATACATCATAGCCGAGTAGGAATTTATAACCCAGGGCCAGGGGAAAGGGGTCTATTCAGGGTCAACCTAACAGGATTCTTGCTAAATCCAGGTTAGGGTGATCAGATGTTAGCTGTTGGATGGTGGAGGTGGAGGAACCCGATTAAATGTTGAGGGTGACCAAGTGTGAGGATGAGGAATTTTCGATTACTAAATGATTGAGACTCTTGCTAAAATTGGACCATATACAGAGAGAAATAGTGAAGTAGGTTTGAGATGTTCAGCAATGCTTGAGTAGGTTAGTTAAGGAGAGGATCTATTAGTAACAGGATTATGTTTGATATTACATTTAGTCTGTACGCAACCTTCAAAGGTGAACAACCTGCCTATCATTTTCAAGTAAGAAAACAGGTCCAGAGAAGTCCAATAGAATTGGAATTTAGTCCAGGTCTGTTAACTTGCAATTCCACAATTTCATGCTTTTCTGTCCTCAAGATCTATGGGTCTCCCTCTTCCAGACACCTTCCTGTCTACATTCTCCTTGGTAGGGTCTGTTGCCTCTCAACTCTCATATTTCTGCATACTCCAGGTTCTTTGTCTTTTCTGTTTCTGTGCCTGTCCCGCCCAGGCAGTGAGAAGGAGGAACTATGCTTCGTTCATTCTGCAGCCTTTGCTGCAAAAGACTGGAGTAAGCAGGAACTGCAACCTTCCTGTGGAAGCAATGAAGTTCTAAGTCTCCTGGATTTTCCCTCCTTTCTTATTGCGTTTGACAGGATTGATCATTTGCCCCACACATCCACCTCCTGTCTGGTCTAGCAGGACAGGATGACCTTGCTGACATAGAATAGATACCACCGAAGGCCCCAGGATGGTCAAATTTTGGTCACATTTCCCTGAGTTTATGCTGAGCAGGGTCAGCACAGGGACATTGAACACTATACATTCTAGATTTACCAATCTATGTACAAAATCTTAATTGAGGTATCTTCTCTTTTCACTTTCTTTTTTTTTTTTTTTCACTTTCTTGTCTGATTTTTTTTTTTATTCTCCTTCCCACTCCCCAACTTGCCTACTTCCCTTCATTGTCGTTGTAATGACAAGGGCTTATACACACACCTGGCTGTGGTGATCACACATTTTTAGCAGAGGAGCTCTCTAAGAGTTATATCAGATTGGATGCTCGCATACTTCACTGTAGAGCACTCTTTTTTTTAAATTGCACATTTTTGGGGGTGATACTTCCATAACTGGCTGTGCTGCAGCCAGATATTGCTTTTGGTGCCAGAAATGGCAGATCAAAATGCTGCTGCTCAAACAGCAGTGCTGCTGGGATTGTGTTATGTGTTATGGTGCACCTAGGATTTCAACTCATGACCATATGCTCACAAGGAAGGTGCTAAGTCACTGCATGACCCTCTGGGCCTGGGTATATTTTCTTTAGCTGTTCTTCCTTTGGAATGACTTCCTCTTTTTTTTGTTTCTTCCTCCTTTTTAACTTTTATAAAATTAAGTGATTTAATAAAGAAAAAGCATTCTTTGTAATATGAATATCAAAACATCAAGGATTCCTTGATGTGCTCCTAGACTATTAAAAAGAAGCGTCATTCTGCATCACTAGTCACAAAGGAAATGGAATGAAAACCAAAATGTGGACCAGAGTGATAGTACAGTGGGTGGGGTGTTTGCCTTGCACCCAGCCAGCCCGGGTTCTATCCTTGGCTTCTTACATGGTCCCCTGAGAATACCCAAGAGTAATTCTTGAGTGCAGAGCCAGGGAGAAAACCCTGAGCAAAAGAGCTTTTGCTCCAGGTATGGAACCAAACAAACAAAAAAAAACAAACAAACAAACAAAAAACTCACAGTAAGTTATTACCTCATACTTTTGAGTATGGCTTATGTCAAAAAGGTGAGAAACAATGAAACCCTGAAATTGCATAATAATGTAAACAGATGATAATTTAGGAAAAAATACAACTATGAACAGATAAACAAAAATGTCAAGTTCTGATTACTACTGTGTCTCTTATGGTTAACAATTAGGGTCCAGAGCGATAGTCCAGTGGGTAGGACATTTGCCTTGCACGGCGCCAGAGCACACTGGCCTGGGTTCTATCCCGGGCATCCCTTATGGTCCCCTGAGCACCCCCGGGAGTGATTCCTGAGTGTAGAGCCAGGAGAAACCCCTGAGCATTGCCAGGTGTGACCCAAAAAAGCACTTGATCACTTGAATCCCATTATTCATTGATTTGCTCGAGCGAGCACCAGTAACATTTCCATTGGACCCTATCACGTGCCAATTTAGCCCAATGGCATTTGGTTGATTCAGGAATATGAAGAGCCTCAAACCGTTCCTTCAGGGTCTTGACAAGGAAGACCATCTTGTGGGTGGGCGGTCACATGATCTTTGGACATTCCGTGGGATCCAGTCGGTAACGGCTCTAGACCAGAGGTCATCTCCAAATCACATTACATGTCCAGCCCATCTGATTTTCGATGTCTTGGCAAACAAGACAGCATCCCTGATTCTGGAATAGCGACGGAGGTCAGAACTCCGGATTCCTTCTCTCACTTGAGTGAGGCGTGATATTCCAAGCATAGCTCTTTCGATTCCTCTCTGGGAGACCCGAATAGCATTCTCATCCTGCTTTCATAGGGCCCAGGTCTCTGAGGCTTATGTTAATGCAGGGAGAATGGTGGAGTCAAAGAGATGTGCCCAGTGTGCTAACAATTGTCGAGGGTACTAATGCCAACCTAGAACTGAGCATTAAATACAGGCAAAAAGATACACATAACAACCCTTTAATGTATGTTCTGTAATCCATAGTCTGGAGGGAAAGGAAAAGAGAAGAAGAGAGAAATGGAAAGAAATAAAGAACCTGACATGGAGGAGGGGCTGGGGGAGGGGGGGAGGGAGCCGGGGACGTTGGTGGTGGGAGATGGGCACTGGTGGCGGGATGGGTGCTGGAACACTGTATGACCAAAACCCAAATATGAACTTTTTAATTGTATATCTTTGTAATTGAAAAAAATAAAAAAAAAATAAAAAAAAAAAACCAATAAAACAAAGAGATGTGCCCAGAGCCGGAGGCTCTTTGTCCTTTTTAGCTATTTCTTCGATGCCTTTGAAGGCATTCCATGGCGCTCTCTTCCTCCCTGCGCAGCTCAGGTTTTAGGTCGTTCATCATGTTGACTTCTCGACCTAGGTACACATAACTGCTGCATTCAGAGATGTTTGTTCCATTGAGAGTGAATGGGGCCTCTGGAACTAGTTCATTTTTCATAAACATAGTTTTCTTTAGATTCAGCTGTAGACCTATCTTTCCACATTCTCAGTTGAAGTCAGCCAGCATTTGTGCCCCTTGGCTAATGTTTGGTGTTATTAGAACGGTGTCATCAGCGAAGTGGAGGTGGTGTAGTTGCCAACCATCTATCTTCACTCCCATTCCTTCCCATTCTAATTGTCGCATGATGTTCTTGAGGGTGGCACTGAAGAGTTTTGGTGAAATGGTATCACCCTGTTGAACCCCTCTTTTGACATCAATGATCACTTCTTTGTAGAATGGTGAGATCCTGGTGGTGAATCCATAATACAGCTCACGAAGGATCTTGATGTATTTGGTTTGAACACCCTGTTTGGCTAGGGCTTTGATGACTGCTTCAGTCTCCACAGAATCAAAGGCTTTCTTTAAATCAATGAACATGAGACAGAGCGGCATCTTGTACTCCCCTACAAACCTCAATGAGCTTGGTTACTGTGTGGATATGGTCGATTGTGCTGAATCCTTTCTGGAAGCCTGCTTGCTCGCATGGTTGTCCTTCATCTAGTGTTCTAACAATCCTGTTCAGGATGACTCACGTAAACTGCTTGTAGATGACGGAAAACAGGCAGATGGGGCGATAGTTGCCAATGTCATGAATGTCTCCCTTTTTGAACAGTAGAACTGTCCTGCTGGTTTTCCATTGGGAGGGCACCTTGCATTCAGACAGGTAGCATGTGAAGAGCCGAGCTAGTGTATTGATGAGTATGGACGGCAGGTTCTTCAGGTGTTTGGGTCTGACTTTGTCTGGGCCTGGTGCTGTTCCCTTCTTTACCGATGAAATGGCATGTCGGATTTCAGAAGGGAGAATGTTGGGAATGTCATATCCATCCTGTGGAATTTGGTATGTGGGCAGGTGGACGTGGCTATCAAAGAGATCTGAGTAGAAGTCATGGATAATCTTCTCCATTGCCTTTCTGGAAGATGTGATAGATCCATCAGGGCATCGGAGGGCAGTCATCTTGGTCTTATAGTTGGCGAAGGACAGGTGGGCAGTGCGAATGCTTTTCCCGGCTTCTGCTGCATCTTCCAGTATTTCTGATCTTCTGTCTTTGAGGTCTTCTTTTATCGCTTCTCTGTACCGTTTAGCAAGCTTGGACGTTAGCATTTGGCCTCCTGAGGCTCAGCGCTTTGCCACGTTGGCGAATGAGCTCGAGAGTCTCTGAAGACAGGCATCCTTTTGTGTCTTGCTCTCTCTCTCTCGGCATTTTTCGCACAATCATGGAGATGCTGAACCAGTTGGTTGTATTCTTCATTGATGTCGTCAATGATGGTATCTTCCCATGTTGCTGCAAAGGTGCCAAAGAGTTTCCAGTTGGTGGTCGTTCTGGGAGTTCTCTTATTAAACTTTGCAGCCTTTTCTCCCTGTTGCATGAAGTAGAATTTTGCATGAAGGAGACAGTGGTCCGATCCTGTTTGGAATTTGAGGACAACAGCAACATCGGTCAGACAAAACCGTCGATTGAAGATGATGTGGTCAATTTCATTGTGGAACTGTTCACAAGGAGATTCCCATATCCAACGTTTCGCTTCAGCTTTCTGGAACTGTGAGTTCCCATCAATGGTCATGGTGGACATGATGAACTCAGATAGTCTCTCACCCTGTTTGTTCCATTCTAGGCCATGGGTCCCGATGTGGAGTTCTTCAGCCGATCTTCTCGGTCCTATCTTGGCATTAAAATCATCGACTATGACCCTGTAGAAGGTGTGATCTTTTTTTATAGGACTCCTCCAGTTCCATGTAGAATTTCTCAATTTCATCTTCTTTGTATGTGGATGTTGGTGCATAGACAATGAAGATAGAAATTTCTGGCAGTGAGCCACATCTCTTCAAGTGTAATGGTCCTATCCGGTTTGTTAGGCATTCAAATGAATCAATGTTGATGGCCATGGTCGTGTTGACAAAGACACCAATGCCACCGCGCCGCCTCTTTCCTCGCATGTTCCAAGGAACAATTCTTCTCCGCAAAAAAAAAAAAAAAATTAGGGGCCGGGCGATAGCCCAGCGGGTAGGGGCGTTTGCCTTGCACGCGGCCGGCCCATGCCCGTCCCGGGTTTGATCCCCCGGCATCCCATATGGTCCCCTAGCACCGCCAGGAGTTATTCCTGAGTGCAGAGCCAGGAGAAACCCCTGAGCATTGCCGGGTGTGACCCAAAAAGCAAAAAAAAAAAAAAATTAATATTGGCTTAAGATGCAGCTGATTTGTATTTTCTCATTGGGCATTTTATCTTTCCTGTGTATGTGAACATTGATGATGTTGTTGAAGAGAAAAGGGACTAAACTTAAACATTTAATCTTTCTATTAAAGGCCTGGGAGGGAGCTCAACTGTAAGGTTCCACAATTCCTGGAAAACTAGATACCCAGACTCCCATAGAGGCCAGAAGGACTTGCTGACCTACGGTTTCAGTCATTAATTAAAAGATTAAACCTCATATCAACTCATAAACACACAGATACTTCCATGAGTATGTAGGTTACATGACGCAATATACACACCATTTCCTCCTCCTTTAAATCCCATACAGATAAATTATACAGACAGTTCTCCAAATGAATTGAGCCAGACAGCAATCGTTTATTTATTTTCAGTTCTTATCATTTATTTGTTTTCGTTTTTATTTTATTTAATTTTTTTATTATACCACCGCTAGATACACAATTACAAGATGTTCATGTTTGAGTTCTGGTTCTACAGTGTTCCAGCACCCATCCCTCCACCCGTGTCCATTACCCACCACCAATGTCCCCACTTCCCTCCCCCTTTCCCCAGCCTGCCTCCATGGAAGGTCTTTTATCTCCTTTCTCTCTCTCCCTCTTTCTCTCTCTCTCTCTCTCTCTCTCTCTCTCTCTCTCTCTCTCCTCGCTTCCCTTTCTTACACTTTGTGGATTGTAGTATATTCTAGGACATGATTGCTTCCACTAGTTTGATGTACAGGGGAGATTTCCCCCTGTCTGAGAATTTGATGGCTGATTGCCCTGATGCAGTTTGTGGGTGGGGCCACAGGGCCTCTGGGACAAGTCAGAGAGGAGAAGGGCAGCCCCAGTTTCATCTTGAGAATGCCAGGTGACTTTAGCCTCTGAGAACTGCCTACCTGGACTTGAACTCGGTTGCTTTACTAAGCTGGTGTTGATCATGTCTCACTTGGGTGGGTTTTGATGAGCAGTGATGTCCGGACTCTAAAATGGCAGCTATTATGGTGAGCAAGTCTCATCTGGCTACTTCTGAGGCCCTACAGAGGTGATAGGCCCACTCCCAAAACACATCTTGCCTCCTGGGAGGCCTCATGGTCAGCTGAGCCAGGGAAGAGCTGGCAGCTCTCCCCCCCATCTGAGTCTCTGATCTGTTTTTATTTTTAAACTAGGAATAATTTATTATTTATACTAAGTGGCTCATGAGTATGAAAACACAATATAGAGCACATTCACATAGAATTGTAATAATGTCAATACTGTGAGATATTAAATCTAGACCATTTTAATTCCACGTACAGCAGACACTGCCCACCTGCTTTCCTGCCAACAGAAGCTTGGGGTGTTGTGGCAGTAGAGGAGCATCCTTGAGCCCAGAAAGGGTAGGCTGTAATGCAGCTGATTAAAAAAAAGTGACGGGGCTAAAGAGATAGTACAGGGATAAGGCTCTTTTGCCTTGCATTTGTGAGACCTTGGTTTTATTTTTTTTATATTTTTCTTCCCTTCTTTTTGTATGTAGGGATTTATTTTTTAATATTTTATTATACCACTGCTAGATAAACAATTACAAGATGTTCATGATTGAATATTGGTTCTACAGTGTTCCAATACCCATCCCTCCACCCCCTGCCCATCTCCCATCACCAATGTCCCCACAACTCCTTTCCCCTCCCCCAGCCTGCCTCTATGGCAGGTTCTTTATCTCCTTTCTCTCTCTCCTTCTCGCTCCCCTTTCTTACACATTGTAGATTGTAATATATTCTAGAACATGATTGGTTCTACTAGTTTGATGTACTGGGTCCAGACCACAAAGCGGTGGCTATTATGATGAGTGCGTCTCATCCTTCTGCTTCCGAGGCCCTACAGAGGTGATAGGCCCACACCCAAAACCTATCTTGTCTCCTGGGAGCCTCATGGTCAACTGAACTAGGGGAGAGCCAGATGGCAGTTTTCCCCCCATGTCTCTTAGTCTCTGCATCATGGCCCAGAGCTCTGAGACAGTTTGTGGGCAGGGCCAGCAGGCCTCTGGGACAGGTCAGAGAGGGAATGGGGACCACAGCTCTATCTCCAGGAACGCCCTGTGACTTCCGCCTCCAAGAGCCGGCTACCTGGGCTCGAACTTGGCTGCTCTGAGCTGGTCTTGAGATCAGCATCTCTCTTGCATGGGTTCTGATGAGCTGTGGGGTTCAGACCACAAATATGGCGGCTATTACGGTGAGCGAGTCTCATCCGGCTGCTTCCAAGGCCCTACAGAGGTAATGGGCCAATACCCAAAACCCATCTTGCCTCCTGGGATCCTCATGGTCAGCTGAGCTAGGGAGAGCCTGATGGCAGCTCTCCCCCTGTGCTTCTGAGTCTCTGCATCATGGCCGAGATCCCGAGGCAGTTCGTGGTCAGGGTCACCAGGCCTCCAGGATGGAGACCTTGGTTTTTTTTTTTGTTTGTTTGTTTTGTTTTGCTTTTTGGGTCACACCCGGCAATGCTCAGGGTTTACTTCTGGCTCTGCATTCAGAAATTACTCCTGGCGGTGCTCAGGGTACCATATGGGATTCCGGGATTGAACCCAGGCCTGCACAGGCCGGCTGCATGCAAGGCAAATGGCCTACCCGCTGGACTCCGAGACCTTGGTTTTAATGCCAGCCCCAACAGAAGAAAAATGTATTTATGACCTCCACTTCCTTCTCTCTCTTATTATTCAACATCTGTAAATCATTTTATTATAATCTCTTCCAATGTCCATTTGATAAAGGGTGAATTCCAAAAGTAATTGCTGAAGTACTTGTAATATTAATAATAATTTGCCATGTTATTTGAATGTTTATTTATAACATTTAAATAACTGTTTGATTAGCTTTTGATTGGATTGCCACAGCCCTACTTCCATTCATTATCTTGCAGAAAGCAAGGTTATTTATGCTACTTATTGCACTCAAACTCCTGCAATAACAGCTCAATCACTGAGACTTGAGGAAACTACTCAAGTTGATTAAAAACTCTTTAGTCTTTAGACAAATGAGGTAATAATAGTCACTGGATGAAAGAATAAAATGAAAGATGAATGAGAGAAAGTAATATAATGAGAAATGAAGTGAGGAATGAATGAGAAAATACATGTAAAATTGCCAGTACATAAAAAGTGTGCAATATATTTGACAGTATCATCATTATTCTCTTACCATTGTTCAGCTCTCATGTAGCTTAGGTTTTGCGCTCTGTTCGGTCTCTTTCAGACTCCCTATTACTTGTCAGCATTCTTCAGAAGACAGAAACCCACATTGACAAGATGGGACCTGTGCCTGGGAACACTTCCCGAGTTCTGTACTCAGCAGTTTTATTACTATTATCTCCATTAGCTTCTTTGTCCCCACCCCCCATACTTCCTCATGATAATAGGACTTGAAGGCCCATGTCTGATCATCTATTCACTCATAAGTCAAGTTTCCCCATCCCATATTTATGTGAATTAAAAAGGTAATGCTCAATGCTTACCCTACTAAATTTCTTTTTCAGAGTGAACCATCAGTGGAGCCAGCTAGATTATATCTGACCCTCTTGCACTTCACGTTTCCCACTTCCTCCTCATACCCCTCTTCTCCTCTCCAGTTTGCCTTTTCTGTATAAATATAAATTTATATTCACTTCACATATCATATATATTTGATTTAGAGGAATGCACCCAGAAGTTCTCGGGGCTTACTCCTGGCTCTGTGCCCAGGGATCATTGCTGGTGCCACTCAGGGGACCATATGTTGAGTCAAGCTTGAACCATAGTCGATTAAAACAAGGCAAGTGCCTTGCCCCTGTGTTATCTCTCTGCCCCCACCTGCCTTCATCTTCACTTGTCACTTGTCTTTCCTAGTTCATTGATTTGCTTGAGCGGGCACCATAACATCTCCATACATCCTGTCACAAGCTAGTGTAGCCCAGGGACATCTGCTCACTCCAGGAACACAAAGAGACTCAAACCATTTGTTCAGTTCATGGGAATGAGGTCTATAATTGTTGCTGGTTTTTGGCATATCAAACACAACATGGGTAGCTTGCCAGGCTTTTGCCATGCAGGTGGTATACTCTCAGTAGTAGGCTCTCAGTTTGTGCATTTACTGATGAACCACAATGGGGAGAGATCGGCTTTTCTCTTGGGTGGCTAGAACCTGCCATACTTCCCTGGGCACCTCATGAGTGGCTGGGCACAGGGAGAGCCAGTAGCAGCTCTGCCCCATGTCTGTGAGTCTCTGGATCAGCATACCTGGGCCGGATTTAAAAAAGACTGCTGCAGGGTGGATCTCGATGAGCCGGGCTGTGATAGGCTGGTCTGCTGGGTGGAGTTCTGACAAGGGGAAGTCCGGATGTGAAAAATGGAGGCCCTCATGGAGTGCGGAGTTGTCTTGCTTGTTGTGAGGCTCTGCTGGGGTGGCAGGAGAGGGCTAGAAGCTGCCATCCTTCCCGGGCACCTCATGAGTGGCTGGGCTCAGGGAGAGCCAGTAGCAGCTCTGCACCATGTCTGTGAGTCTCTGGATCAGCATACCTGGGCCAGGTTAAAAAAGACTGCTGCAGGGTGGATCTCGAAGAGCCTCCTCACTTCTCGGCCTTATGACTAAGATCAAGTGTAGTATCTGCCTTCATCATATTATCTAAATTACAAATAATAGTCAGGGAAGGAAGGAAGCAGAGTTGTTCTACATTGATTTGCGGAATTTTCTCCAGGTTAGTTTTTTTTTGTTTGTTTGTTTGTTTTTGTTTTGGGCCACACCCAGAGGTACTCAAAGATTACTCCTGGTTTTGCACTCAGGAATCACTCCTGGCAGCCTCAGGGGACCTTATGGGATGTTAGGGATTAAATCTGGGTTGGCCACAAGCAAGGTGAATACCCTATACATTGTACTATGGTTCCAGCCCCTCTCCAGGTTAAAGTCTGAGGACAGTTGTTCTCTCAGGAGTAATGCCACCCAATGTTGGTGTCATTTCCTTCACTTTCCCCCATCTTAACTACAAATATGATTCATCCTTAACTATCCCTTGCTCAGTTGGATGGAACCCCCACTCTCTCTTCAGGTTTAAGTTATCGCATCATATTGGCACAATTAGGCATCTGTCTGTGATGCCCTCTCCATTGCTGCTAGAATAGGACTGAGTGTGACTTGCTGCTGAATCCTCAGTGTTTAGCATGCATACATGTGCCACAAGTGTTCATTGTATGTTACATGAATGAGCCTTTTGGTTAGGTGTGTAGATAAGGTTCAGATATATATTTCTATGGAATGTATTCTAATCTGTTAGTCTGACCACTGAACTAGAAAAAGAATGAGTACACCAGCAGGGCTAGTTCTTGGTACCTACCTGAGGGCTTTGTGGTGTCATTTACTGTTCTCCATCCAGCGGAAGGTTTAGGGCAATTCTTTCTGGAATAGTGCATCTGTTATAGGTATATAAAACCCAGTGGGTGTTGCCAGCCTGTTGCACAATTTGCTTGAACTAGTTACTCAGTTGAATAAAGGTTAATTTCATTTTATCGCTTGATTATCATGCACATATATTTCAGGTGATTCATATCATGTTAAAAGTCCAGAGACACTCTTGTAGTTTGGTCACTATTTTCAACAATGGGGCATACTAACTCTGCATAGAAGATTGGGTTAGGTTCTTCCTGGATCATTTCACTGTCCCAGAGAACAGGGGAAACTCCCAGCTCCAGGGTCATTAGATAGAGGTTTCCCTGATGCGTATTTCTCTCTCTAAAAGCCCAAGTCCAGGACTCACATGGCCTGTTACCAAGCACATGAACTCCTCTAACCCCTTTTCTGGCTCCTTGTGTAACTATTTTATAATTCCCAGGCACCAGTGCCATGTCCCACCACAGTGACCAACACAGGGACTGGAGAATCAGCTCCGATTCCTTTCCATCAATCATGACGTCCAATGGGGATCTTCTCTCAGATACTGCTGTTGAGTATTTAACAGCTAACTCTTTTAGGGGAAAATATATCCTCAATGTGTATTGTGTGCCCATTTCCATGGCTTGAATTCCTGCTCTGACTGGTTTTGAAGCTCGTAACATAGAGACCAACTAGAGGGAGTTGGAAAGAGACGTGCTCACACTCCCTGACAGTTGGCTCCCAGCACACTTGTGCACACTCTTCCCTTCCTGACCCTCCTTTGTTGCATCAGATCCAAGTTTCAGTCAAGATTCCAGGGTCTGTCCCTGCTGACAGTGTCAGTCTCCTGGGCCCTTATTCTGAGACCCTTTTCCTGGTACCTCTTTTGCTTCTGTTGAGTCTCTAGATGCTCTGAAATGCTCTGTGTACTTTGCTGTTGACACAACAATGTTGCTGTGATATGCTATGATGCCCTTCTTTCTCACTGACCTGTGAGCCTCCTGAGTACAGAAACTGAACATCATGGAGAAGGGGAGTGTTTACTGAGCTGGACCTGTGCTGGGCACTTGATATGCTTTATTTGCTGAATATTTACAGTAACTCAGTGAAATACGTGCTCTTAACAACTTCATGTTTAGAGCCTAATTTAAAGAAACAGGCACAGAGATATTTACATAGTTTGCTCAAGATTGTATAGTCAGGAAAGTTTCTCTACTAAATTTAACTTAGGCATGATCACAGAACCAGACCCCTTAACTAGTGATGACAACCTTCCTTCCTTCCTTCCTTCCTTCCTTCCTTCCTTCCTTCCTTCCTTTCCTTCCTTCCTTCCTTCCTTCCTTCCTTCCTTCCTTCCTTCCTTCCTTCCTTCCTTCCTTCCTTCCTTCCTTCCTTCCTTCCTTCCTTCCTTCCTTCCTTCCTTCCTTCCTTCCTTCCTTCCTTCCTTCCTTCCTTCCTTCCTTCCTTCCTTCCTTCCTTCCTTCCTTCCTTCCTTCCTTTCCTTCCTTCCTTTTTAAATTGAATCACCTTGATGCACAGTTGCAAAGTTGCTCATGATTGGGTTTCAGTCATACAATGTTCCATCACTTGTCCCTTCACCAGTTTCACCAGTGTACATTTCCTATCACTGGTGTCCCAGTTTCTCTCCCATACCCTCACTACCTGTCTCTAAAATGACACACTTTTCTCTCTCTCTCTCTTTTTTTTCTCTCTCTTTAGGCCTTATGGTTTGCAATACAGATCACTTGTTTCACTTGTCTTCCAGTTGTTCATTGATTTGCTCGAGCGGGCACCAGTAACATCTCCATACGTCCTGTCATGTGATAGTATAGCCCAAGGGCATCTGCTCACTCCAGGAACATAAAGAGCCCCAAACCATTCCATCAGGTCATGGGAATGAGGTCTATAATTGTTACTGGTATTGGGCCTATCAAATACGACACGGGTAGCTTGCCAGGCTCTGCCGTGCAGGTGAGATACTCTTGTAGTCAGCTTCTCATCTTGTGCATTTATTAATGAACCGTGGCTGCTTTGCAGCCGTGCAAGCTGGGCTTATGATAAGATCTTTCGCTGGGTGGAACTCTGACAAGCTGGGGAGTCTGGATGTGGAAAATGGTTGCCCTCATGGTGTGTGGGTTCCTCTGGCTTCTTGGGAGGCTCTGCTGGGATGGTGGGCCAGGGCTAGAACCTGCCGTCTCTCCCGGGTGCCTCCCTAATCAGCTGCAATCTGGTTTTTCTTCAGATCGTATAAATTTTAGAATAGTTTTGCTCCATCCTTCCTATACATCCATCTATATTGTATCTGCAATACAAATACCGAAAGGTTATCAGGTACATCCCTTTACCTACCTTCTACACTCAATTCCTTGGTGACAGCTTTGTCTCTGTCTCCAGTACTTGTCATGGTTCCTGCATTAAAATAGGGGATTTAATGTCTGTAAGAAGTGTCAGGAGAAGAGATTGTGTCCTTGACTAATCACTTTGGTTTTGCCTAGCTACTGTCCAATCTTCCAATAGCACTTAGAATAATCTTTTTCTGTTGTTTTAGATTATACACAGCATTGTTCAGGGGTTACTTCTTTTTTGTTTAATTAAACATTTTATTATACAGGGGTTACTTCTGACTCTGTACTCAGGAATTACTCCTGGTGGTGCTTAGGGGACCATATGGGATGCCAGGGAATGAACCCAGGTCAGCTGAACATATGGCAAGAACTATCTCTGAACTATCTCCCGGGACCCTAATCTTTTAAAAATAGAAAACTGATCATGATCACATGTGGCGGCAAGAATTAGACTGGGGTTGACCATGTGCAAAGCAGGCACATTACCTGTTGTACCAGCTCTCTGACCCCACCTCTTAGTTTTGACCAGAAAATCTGCACATTTTCACAAGATTCCTTTGCTGATTATTTAATTCATTTGCATACTCTTTGACATTTTTGTAATATTTTTGGTCACCCTATAAAAAGCTTAAAATTCCTCTCCAATATCCCCTGGAGGGAGCCCTTAACCAACTCCTTTTTGCCTTTAATTTTGATTTTATTTTCCCCTTACACCTTATATAAACACTGCGGTTTACAAAGTTGTTCATGGTGATTTGTTGCAGACATTCAATATACCATTACCAATCTCACCACCATTGCACTTTTCCACCACATTATCTCCAATTTTCCCACATACCCCTTAAGTCTGCCTCCGTTATCAGGTCCTCAAAAATTTATTTTATATTGTTTATTATAATTTGCTATAAGAATGATCAAAACATGTTTCCTCAGAAGAAACTGGTGAAGATTCTGTCTCACCATGGCACTATTAAGCCCTTGTATAAGCGATGAATAGATTACTATGATTCAGCCTTCTGTGTTGACATTTTGTAAATGAGGATTAGAGGTCTACATTTGCTCCCTTTCTGTCTGCCATGCTGCTCCTGGTCTATCTGTTCTGTTGTGGCTGTGTGCTTCAGGAAGTCCAAAAGTTTTAATGAGAAGATATAGCTGGAGTTAAGTTTTTTGACTGGGTGGTTTTTTGGGACACATGTCTGATTGTCATGGCCTCCAGAGGATAGGGAGAAGGTGGAATGTGACTCATACTCGGCTCTGTAAAAGCCACAAACCCCACATACCTGAGTTTTTCAACTGATTGCTTTCTGGATGAGGCTCATAGTGAGCGTGGAGTCCGGCTGGGAACACAGCAGCGATTGTGGGGTTTGGAGGCTTTGCTGTCAGGGCTGTCTTACCTAAGACCACTCTTGCCTAAGACAGAACTCTGCTATCTTCTCTCTCGGACCATCCTTACCCTTAATCCCCTGGACCACTCAAGCTGATTTTCTCTTTTTATTTTTAATATTTTATTATACCACCGTGAGATATACAATTCCGAAGATGCTCATGTTTGGGTTTTGGTCATACAGTGTTCCTGCACCCATCCCTCCACCAGTGCCCATTTCCCACCACCAATGTCCCGATTCCCTCCCCCTCCCCTAGCCTGCCTCTATGGTAGGTTCTTTATCTCTTCTCTCTCTCTCTCTTTCTCTCTCTTCCTTCTCTTACATATTGTGGATTGTAATACATACACTTAGAGGTTATCATGTGCATCTTTTTGCCTGTATTTAATGCTCAGTTCTAGGTTGGTATTAGCACTTTCGACAACTGTTCCCTTCTCTGTCTTACCTAACCTCTGACTTCCAGACATTTATGGTAATTACCACCTTTGACAAGACCTCCTGATCCATGTTTCGCCTGACTTTGGATATTGGTATCATACTATGTATATTTTAATATAAAATATTAAAACAATTTAATCTGCCGTTCTTTTTAAGTTTTATGAACCAAGTAATGCAAAATAAATTTGTTCTGTGCCTGCCAAGGTGGCATTCTAGGGGTGGGATGGAACCTGGGTATATTAGTGGAGGGAAGGGAACATTGGTTTTAAGAATGGGTCTTGGAACATTGTATGGCTGAAACCCAATCATGAGTAGCTTTGTAATCATTTGATCATTTGAATCCCGTTATTCATCGATTTGTTCGAGCGGGTGCCAGTAACATTTCCATTGGACCCTATCACGTGCCAATGTAGCCCAATGGCATCTGGTTGATTCAGGAATATGAAGAGCCTCAAACCGTTCCTTCAGAGTCTTGACAAGGAAGTCTGACCATCTTGTAGGTGGGCGGCCACGTGATCTTTTGACATCCCGTGGGATCCAGTCGGTAATGGCTCTAGTCCAGCGGTCATCTCCAAATCACATTACATGTCCAGCCCATCTGATTTTCAATGCCTTGGCAAACGAGACAGCATCCCTGATTCTGGAATAGCGACGGAGGGTCAGAACTCCGGATTCCTTCTCTCACTTGAGTGAGGCGTGATATTCCAAGCATAGCTCTTTCGATTTCTCTCTGGGAGATCCGAATAGCATTTTCATCCTGCTTTCATAGGGCCCAGGTCTCTGAGGCATATGTTAATGCAGGGAGAATGAGTGGAGTTGAAGAGATGTGCCCGGAGCCGAAGGTTCATTGTCCTTTAAGCTATTTCTTCGATGCCTTTGAAGGCATTCCGTGCCGCTCTCTTCCTCCTGAGCAGCTCAGGTTTTAGGTCGATTCATCATGTTGACTTCTCGACCTAGGTACACATAACTGCTGCATTCAGAGATGTCTGTTCCATTGAGAGTGAATGGGGCCTCTGGAACTAGTTCATCTTTCATAAACATAGTTTTCCTTAGATTCAGTTGTAGACCTATCTTTCCACATTCTCGGTCGAAGTCCAAATGCAAGGTGCCCTCCCAATGGAAAACCAGCAGGACAGTTCTACTGTTCAAGAAGGGAGACATTCACGACATCGGCAACTATCGCCCCCATCTGCCTGTTGTCCATCATCAACAAGCTGTTCACTAGAGTCATCCTGAACAGGATTGGCAAACACTAGATGAAGGACAACCTTTGCGAGCAAGCTGGCTTCCGGAAAGGATTCAGCACAATCGACCATATCCAAGCGGTAACCAAGCTCATTGAGGTTTGTAGGGAGTACAAAATGCCGCTCTGTCTCACGTTCATTGATTTACAGAAAGCCTTTGATTCTGTGGAGACTGAAGCGGTCATCGAAGCCCTAGCCAAACAGGGCGTTCAAACCCAATACATCAAGATCCTTCGTGAGCTGTATTCCGGATTCACCACCAGGATCTCACCATTCTACAAGGAAGTTTGATCACTGGCATGGCAGATGGCTGGTTCTCTGAACAGAGTCAGGCATGACCCCTGAGTGCAGAGTTAGGAATAAGTCCTAAGCACTGCTGGGTGTAACACCACCCCTCCTCCCCCACAAATAAAACCCATGTGTTATTTTCAGGAAAGAGTCAAGACAAAAGCATCATTGGCAAATGAGAGTGGAAAAGTAAGAAGAATACCCGGTTTCTCCCTCTTATTCCCTGCTCCCTACCTTATTCTTTGGAATATCCATGAGCATTTCTGCTTTAATTTCTCATATGCCCTGGTTTACCAGAAGGAAAACTATATGCTTAAATTCAAAGCACAACTATTCTAGGGATTCTCCTGATGACTTTATTTATTTTATTTTATTATTTTTTTTGTTTTTGGCAGGCACTTATGACTCTATGCTCAGAAATCACTCCTGTCAGTGCTTGGGAAATCATATGGTATTGAACTTTGTTGGTTGCATGAAGGGCAAGTGCTCTGCCCACTATACTATTGCTCTGGTCCCACCTGATGACTTTTAAGAGTCTTCTAAAAACCCGGAAGTAGTCCTAAAAGACCAGTTTTTTTCCTCCTGTCTGCTCTTTGGTGATGTACCTCTAACAGTGAACAAAGGGGGCTGGAGTGATAGTCCAGTGGGTAGGGGTTTTGCCTTGTATGCAGCCGATCTGGGTTCGATCCCCGGCATCCCATATAGGGGTTTTGCCTTGTATGCAGCCGAACCGGGTTCGATCCCCGGCATCCCATATGGTCACCCAAGCACCTCCAGGAGTAATTCCTGAGTGAAGAGCCAGAAGTAACCCCTGAAGTATAGCTGGGTGTGACCCAAGAAGCAAAAAAAAAAAAAATAACAACAGTGAACAAAGGGTGAAGGGTCCACAAAGGAAGAAAGGAGGAGTAGAGTGAGGGAAGCGAGCCTAATCTGACCAAACGGGGGAGTATGGGTAGAAAGGAGATGGAAGTCCCTGTGGAATCCACCCTTCTGAGACCTTTGGGAAAGCCCCGTTTCCCAGCAGCCATGCTGCTGTTTGGCTGATGCACCTCAAATATATTTGGGGACTCCCATCTGGGTTGATCTTCAAAACTTGCTTTTCTCTTGCCAGTTCTGGCCACAGGCAGAAGGACTGGCCACCATACTGCAGCTGTCCTTTGGCTGGAAGGGGAGTCAGAGAGGTCAGAGAAGGAGATTTTCAGCTACAGACAATGAAGTGAGGTTTTCGGCCCACTCTGGCAGCTCAGTGGTCGCAATGTTCCTTTTCATCAGTAAGATGGTGACAGCTTTTCCAAGTCACAAGAGAGAAGTGTGGGGGAAAGGCCGGCATATAGGTTTGATGTCCAACAAGGTTTTATGTCCCTGTAGACTGCAAGGAGATGCCCAACAAGGCTCTTGGCAGGTTTCGGAGGAATAAATAAGTGTTCAAAGCATGGAGAGCAAACCAATGATTATGAAAAGCACAAGATTCATTTTAAGAGCTATTTGAGAGTTGCCCTCGGTGGCAGGCCTCTTGTAAACAAATTTATCTGACACTCACTAAACTTGTTGAGTCATTTCCTTTGGCTCTGGAAGGCGCAGATGTGATTTTGGTATCCTGGAGAGAGCTAGTTAGAAGGGAACATTTTTCCCTATTCGTAAAGGTATTAGATGAACTACTGGGGCAGGTCCAGGAGTAGTGGGCCCTCTTCTGGGGCTAGATGATGAGAAGAACTTTCGATGAAGCCATTGACATATCAGCCAGGTCTTAGAATCTCTGGGCCACCCCTCTTCTGCCTGGGTGATTGTGTGCTGCTTCATGAAGCAGATGGGACTCCAGCAGGGACTGCAGTAGGAAACTAAACAGTCCCTTCTGTCCATCTGCTTCTCTTAGCAATCACTTGACCGAGAGTCCAATGAAGTAGCGCAGCGAGTCAGTCTCTCTGCTGTCGGCATCGTTGGTGGAGGTGGAAGAGCAGGCGGTGGGTGCCTGTTTTTGGGTGGGGTGGGACAGAGACTGTGCTCTGAATCAGACAGGCCTCATTGACCTTTCTGCACGCCACTAACTGACAAACTCTGTGACCCTGAGCAACTCATGTGGTCACTTAGCCTTTTCTGTAAATTAGCCGTAAGTTCACCTCCTAGGGCTGTTTTGAGGACTAGTGGGTCCAAACAGATAAGGGGGGTATTCTTTGACTTGGTCCTAAGTAAAAACTGCAGCTACCTGTGACCGTGTAAAGAGTTTAAACTGATCGTCCTTTGTCTGTTTATTTTTTAATTTTTTAATTTTATTGAGACGCAGATACACCAGGCAGACTAGTCAGAGCAGCAACCAGCTCTCCCCATTGCGATTTATTTCCCCAGATTTATCTCCAAATTACCAAGAATCTTCTACCCAATAATAACATTTTTTAAAAAAATTTTACCACCATAAGATATACAATTACAAAGATGTTCATGGTTGGGTTTCAGTCATACAGTGTTCAAGCACCCGTCGCTCCACCAGTGCCCATTTCCCACCACCAATGACCCTGATTCCCTGTGTGTTTTTGGTCTCCCTGGGTATATTCCCAGGAGTCATATAGCTGGGTCAAATGGGAGCTCAATTTCTAATTTTTGGAGGAATGTCTATGTTTTTTTTTCCAAAAAAGGCTGTACTAGTTGACATTCCCGCCAACAATGGATGTCTGTTTATGTCTGTGTTTTTTTTTCCCACAAAGCAGCTAGGCTGAATTTTTTAAAATGGGCCAGGATCAGAGGGAGAAAATAGTATGTAAGATGCTTGCCGTGCACACAGCTGACCCAGGCTTCATCCCTGGAATTACATATGATACCTTGAGCACCACCAGGAGTGGTAATAAGTACATGAAAGAAGTCTAGCCTATCCTGGGAAGGGAATAGTGTGGCCAATTCTAGGAATTTGGGTGCAATGGCATAGAATGGATATCTCGCTGGGCTGAATTTTTAGCAGGGATGGTTAGGCCAGTTCTAGGAACTGGGGGGCAGAATGGAGCAATGGTGGGCCCTGTAGAGCCTCCTGGGCACAGATGATGATCTTAGCAAGATAGTTAGCCTGCCAGGCCTTTGAAATTGAGATTTAAACCGGGCATCTTTTTAGAGAGACAGACATGGGGCAGAGCTGCTACTGGCTCTCACTGTGCCCAGTTGGTCATGAGGCACCGGGAGGGATGGCAGGTTCTATCCCTGGCCCGCCACCCTAGCAGAACCTCACAACAAGCCAGACGGCCCCCCCACTCCATGAGGACCTCCATTTTTCCACATACGGACTTCCCCCTCGTCGGAACTCCACCCAGCAGACCAGCCTATTACAGCCTGGCTGCGCGGTTCATCAATAAATGCTGGATTTTTGAGATGACTACAAGACTATGCTACCCGCATGGCAGAGCCTGGCAAGCTACCCGTATTGTATTTGATATGCCAAATACCAGTAACAATTATAGACCTCATTCCCATGACCTGATGGAATGGTTTGAGGCTCTTTATGTTCCTGGAGCAAGCAGGTGCCCTTGGATGAGACAGGTCATATGGAGATGTTACTGGTGCCCACTCGAGCAAATTGATGATGAACGGGAAGACAGTGATACAGTGATACAGTGATCTTTTTTAGAGTGCTTTTATTAAACCACTTGTGCAATCTCTTCTCTTTTCTGGCATTTATTTATTTATTTGTTTATTTATTTATTTATTTATTTATTTATCTTTTGCCTTCCTTCTACCTGTCTTGGGATGCCATTGATTTTCCCCTTAGGAGGTATTCCAGATTAATTTTTTTTTTGGTGGGGGGCATACCCAGTAGTGCTCAGAGATCACTCTTGGCTCTGAGCTCAGGGTTTATTCCTGGTGGTGCTCAGGGGACCATATAAGGTACTGAGGGTTTATACTGGTCTGCCACATGCAAGGCAAGTACCTTAATCTTTGTAATATCTCTTGGGCGTAGGTTACATTTTCTTATACTAAAAAGAATGGATCAAAAAAAAAATAAAAATAAAAAGAATGGATCCCCTATGGTGAACTCAGAGCCACGGCAGAGCCTGGCAAGCTACCCGTGGTGTATTCGATATGCCAAAAACAGTAACAATAATGGACTTCATTCCCAACTAATGGAGACATTACTAGCGTCCACTCGAGAGCAAATCGATGAACAATGGGAAGACAAATGAGACAAGTGATCCAATGTTCTTGGATGAGATATCAAACTCAAAGCTAAATACCAAGTTCCCTTTCTAGAACTCATGCAGCAAATCATAACTGGGAATAATACAAGGCACTGAGTTACACAGGGGTAATAATATAGGGGATAGAAAGTTGTAGAATTACATCCTTTAAAATATACTTAGATGGGGCTGGAGTGAGAAGGGCATTTGTTTTGCAAGTGAGTAGGGTGTTTATTTTGCAAGCAGCCACCCCGGGCTCGATCCCTAGTATCTCATATGGTCCCCCAAGCACCCACAGGAGTAATTCCTGAATGCAGAGCCAGAAGTAACCCCTGACCATCGCCAAGTGTGACCCCACAAAATATATGTGTTATGTATACATATATATGTATATATACATACATACATATACATACATACATATATATGTATACACACACATA
The DNA here is from genome assembly GCA_021461705.1 of Cryptotis parvus. Lineage (NCBI taxonomy): Eukaryota > Metazoa > Chordata > Mammalia > Eulipotyphla > Soricidae > Cryptotis > Cryptotis parvus. The sequence continues at coordinate 42,710 of JAJIBD010023283.1, read as the reverse complement.
TATATGCATATATATATATATATATATATATATATATATATATATATATATATACTCAGAAACATTTCCACAAAGTTCAAGAAAGGTATCATTTAATGATCTGTCTCCTATTTCAGATTTCAAAATTAAGATGGGAGTTGGGATGTGGGACAAAAACTCATCTTTTTGTTTACTGTGGTTGATAAAAGCAAATCCAAGTTGATTAAGATTCTATGGATGTGAATATAGTAATCTGTGAACAAAGCATTTTACATAGCAAAGTGTGCCTGGCAGAATAGAGACTGGGGGCCGGGGCGATGGTCCAGCGAGTAGGGTGTTTTCCTCACTGCGGCCGGCCCATGCCGGCCCGGGTTCGATCCCCGGCATCCCATATGGTCCCCGAGCACCACCAGGAGTAATTTCTGAGTGCAGAGCCAGGAGAAACCCCTGAGCATTGCTGGGTGTGACCCAAAAACCAAAAAAAAATGAATAGAGATTGGGACTTGCCTGAGGTAACACCTGCACTATGCAGCGCCCTTTGAACCCTTCTAGGAGAAGTTCTAGTGCATTTGCTCATCTGTGACACCTGAGAGAACACTTGTTTCCAGCAAAATTGGCTCTCTTCCACAGTTGGCACAATAGTTGTTTTAGTTTAACCCTTGAACATTGGTTTCCTGATATGGCTACTAAAGCAAATGTTGATCAGAACTGCAATGAAGCAGTCATTAGGAGGAGGCATTTAGGCTGCTCAAACAAGGCGTAACCGGAAGCTCTATCAGAAGGAAGCTGAGTTGCAGATTTTAAGACCTTTTGTGTCTAGAATGAAAATGTCTTTCTCCAGGACATTCGCATAATGGGTAAAGTAGGGTAGTCACCGCAGTATGCCCCTTTTATGGTATTCAAGGATCCTCCAGTCTCTGATAGTGGAGACTTTCATTTGCTCACTTATTCATTCAGCAAATACTGTGTGTTAGGAAAAGGGGTACAGAGGCAGAAATAACTCCTGAGCATCGCCAGGTGTGGCCCCCAAACCCCTCACAAAAAGAAAAGGTACAGTGATAAGACAACTGATTTTTGCCTCCAAGTAGGAATCATTAAGATGTTTCAAATTAGAATTATTAACCAAACCTTTAGAATACCTGTATTGACATTTTGTTTGTTTGTTTGTTTGTTTTGAGACCACACTGAGCAGTGCTCAGGGCTTACTCCTGGCTCTGTGCTCAGGAATCACTCCTGGCTGGTTCCAGGGACCACATGTGGTGCAGGCATCAAAGCTGACTCATTCTACTCACTGTACAATCTCTCTAGCCCCCACTAGCTTTTTTTTTTTAAGTGTAGTTTTTTAAAAAAATCCAATTTTAATGAGGCCAAATAAATAGAACTTTAAAACCATTTTTGTTTTGTTTTGGGGCCACACTGGGTGGTGCTCAGGGTTTGTCTGTGGCTCTCTGCAGGGGACCATCCTGAGTGCTGGGGCTTGGACCTGGATAGGTCTAGTTCACACTTAAATATTGCTAGATCAGTTCCAGCCCACCAAGCATCATTGAGAAAGATCACTTACCTTCTACACAAAACATAAAACTCATTGTTTTTGTGAACAATTAACAATAAATAAATTTTAAACAGTAGAATTTGATATGCCAAATACCAGTAACAATTATAGACCTCATTCCGAATGGATTGAGGCTCTTTATGTTCCTGGAGCAAGCGGATGCCCTTGGGCTCTACTAGCATGTGACAGGACATATGGAGATGTTACTGGGGCCGCTCGAGCAAATCGATGATGAGCGGGAAGACAGTGATACAGTGAAACAGTAGAATAAGTATCCCTGACTCCGCACTCAGGGATCACTCCTAGCAGAAGTGGAGGGACTAAATAGGTTTCCAGCAATCAAGCCTCAGTTGGCTGCGTGCAAAGCAAGCTCCCTACCCACTATTCTATCTCTTTGGCCCTTTTTCTGAGTTTTCTAATTTTCCCTGTTATTTCATCACTAAATAACACTTGAGGTGTTGCAGATGTGGTTGCAGTGCCTGGCTGTGTCAGCAGGTGGCAGACAGGAGACAGGCTTGTCTACACCCAGGGCTCTGCCATGTGGGCCCTGGATGGTTGATGGTCTGACATAAAGACTGGGCCCTCCCTGAGATGAACCAAGAGCCACAGCAGAGCCTGGCAAGCTACCCATGGTGTATTCGATATGCCAAAAACAGTAACAATAATGGACCTCATTCCCAATGAATGGAGACATTACTGGTGCTCGCTTGAGCAAATCAATGAACAATGGGAAGACAAGTGATACAAGTGATACAAGTGATAGAATAAGTATGGTATAACTAGAATAAACTTTGTAAGAATCACTAATAAAATGTCTATACATCAACATAAACAGGATACAGTTTCAGCAGTGCTAAAGAAAATTTTCAAAGTTACTTGTATCAATAAAAATTAATATTCAAAATAATGTTAGATTATAAAATTTTTTTTAATATATAGCTATTTAGATAACAAAAGAAAATTCTAAACATATGTTAATCATAATAATTTTTTGGTACACAAATACAAAGCTTCAAACCTTGACCCAGAAAATTTACTCTTGGCAATTCCATAAAAAGTAATTAAAAGCATTTCCATATTAGTGTTAAAGTACAAAAATATACACGAACATCTAAATTCTTATTTGTTCTGGGGTCTCACTGACAGTGTTCAGGATTTACTTATTGTTATATACTCAGAGATCACTCTAAAGTGTGCTCAGGAGCCCAAATAGAGTACTGGGAATGGAATCAATGATCAGGAAAATAAACATTTTTGTTCCTAGTTTTGGCATATCGAAATTTTGATCATTGATGTCAAAAGAGGGGTTCAACAGGGTGATACCATTTCACCAAAAACCTTCAGTGCCACCCTCAGAGAACATCATGGCGACAATTAGAATGGGAAGGAATGGGAGTGAAGATAGATGGTCAGCAACTACACCACCTCCGCTTCACTGATGACATCATTCTAATAATACCAAACATTAGCCAAGCGGCACAAATGCTGGCTGACTTCAACTGAGAATGTGGAAAGATAGGTCTACAGCTGAATCTAAAGAAAACTATGTTTATGAAAAATGAATTAGTTCCAGAGGCCCCATTCACTCTCAATGGAACAGACATCTCTGAATGCAGCAGTTATGTGTACCTAGGTCAAGAAGTCAACATGATGAACGACCTAAAACCTGAGCTGCTCAGTAGGAAGAGAGTGGCATGGAATGCCTTCAAAGGCATTGAAGAAATAGCTAAAAAGGACAAAAGAACCTCCGGTTCTGAGCACATCTCTTTGACTCCACCGTTTTCCCTGCATTAACATATGCCTCAGAGACCTGGGCCCTACGGAAGCAGGATGAGAATGCTATTTGGGTCTCCCAGAGAGGAATCGAAAGAGCTATGCTTGGAGTATCACTCCTCACTCAAGTGAGAGAAGGAATCCAGAGTTCTGACCTCCGTTGCTATTCCAGAATCAGGGACGCTGTCTCGTTTGCCAAGGCATCGAAAATCAGATGGGCTGGACATGTAATGCGATTTGGAGATGACTGCTGGACTAGAGCCGTTACCGACTGGATCCCGCAGGATGTTAAAAGATCACGTGGCTGCCCACCTACAAAAATGATCAGACTTCCTTGTCAAGACCCTGAAGGAATGGTTTGAGGCTCTTCATGTTCCTGAGTCAATCAGATGCCATTGGGCTACATTGGCACGTGATAGGGTCCATTGGAAATGTTACTGGCACCGCTCAAGCAAATTGATGAATAACGGGATTCAAGTGAGCAAGTGATCAAGTGAATGGAATCAGGGTTGGCAGCATGCGAGCAAATGCATGTCACTTGTCTTGTCACTTGTCTTCCCATTGTTCATCAATCTGCTTGGGTGGGCACCAGTAATGTCTCCATTCATTGGGAATTATGTCACAATAATGGATAGGTCTAGTATAAGGAAAATTTCTGATCCATCATACTATCATTCCTAGGCTGTAAATTATGTATTTTTTTTTGAATCTTCACCATGATTAGACAGACAACTTATCCTTCCAAAACAGACAAACATTCATACCCATTTCTTTATTTAATTTTTTGGGTTTTGGACCATACCTGGTGATGCTCAGGGGTTACTCCTGGTTCAGGAATAATTGCTGGCCATGCTTGGGGACCATATAGTGTGCCAGGGATTGAACTCAGATCCATTGCATGCAAGACAAATGCCCTACCTGCTGTATTATCATTCCAAATCCTGTACCTATGTTTTCTATTAATATTAAATTTTATTTAAGTCATCAATATATTTAGGAATTAATTATTTTTTTCTCTTTGGGTCACAACGGCAATGCTCAGGGGTTACTCCTGGCTCTGTACTCAGGAATTACTCCTGGCAGTGCTCAGGGGATAATTTGGGATGCTGGTGATTGAACGTTAGTTGGTTGTGTGCAAGGCAAATGCCTTCCCCGCTGCACTATTGCTCCAGCCCCTGGAATTGATATATTTTTTTTCTTTTTTGGGTCACACCCGGCGATGCTCAGGGATTACTCCTGGCTCTGCACTCAGGAATTACTCCTGGCGGTGCTCGGGGACCATATGGGATGCCGGGGATCGAACCCAGGCCAGCACAGGCCGGCCGCGCATGCAAGGCAACGCTCTACCCGCTGGGCTATCGCTCCGGCCCCAGGAATTGATATTTTTTTATGTAGAAATAAGTATAGACTATAACCTATCTTTTCATTGAAATATAAAATTTTCCAGAAACTATATTTTAATAGTCATATTCAGGTTTACTCTGGCTTCTCTTCTGTTCCAATAGTTGATCTTATATGGTAATGGAAATTTATATTTGCTTTAAAAAAAAAAACTCCTCACTCCATGAGGGCCGCCATCTTCCACATCCGGACTTCCCCCTCGTCAGAACTCCACCCAGCAGACCAGCCTATCACAGGCTGGATCATCAACACCCACCCTGCAGCAGTTTTTTTTTCAATCTGGCCTAGGTATGCTAATCCAGAGACTCCCAGACATAGGGCAGAGCTGCTACTGGCCTCCCTGTGCCCAGCCGCTCATGAGGCACCCAGGAGGTATGGCAGGTTCTAGCCCTGGCCTGCCACCCCAGCAGAGCCTCACAACAAGCCAGACGACCTCACCCCCCCACTCCATGAGGGCAGCCATCTTCCACATCCGGTCTTCCCCTTGTCAGAACTCCACCCAGCAGACGAGCCTATCACAGCCGGACTTGCGCTGCCGCAAGTGGCTGCGCAGTTCATCAATAAATGCTTTATTTAGAGGTGACTACTAGAGTATGCCACCCGCATGGCAAGCCTGGCAAGCTGCCCTTGTCGTATTTGATATGCCAAATACCAGTAACAATTATATTAGGTCATTCCCATGAGGAATGGGAGGCTTTTTATGTTCCTGGAGGCTCTTTATGTTCCTGGAGCAAGTAGATGCCCTTGGGCTCTACTAGCATGAGACAGGACATATGGAGATATTACTGGTGCCCGCTCCAGCAAATAAATGATGAACGGGAAGATAGTGGTAGTGATTTTTAAATATATGGTGTAAATATCCTTTATCTATTCTATTTTGTATTTTCCCAGGCATTTTCGCTGATTATTCTTTGAGATACAACTTTAGAATCATCTTGTATTTAATGACTTTTTATTATGATGTTTAAATTTATAGATTAATTTAGGAATGCTTTTAATTTTTAAATTTTTATTAGCCTTATAAACTTGAAAATCTAGCTGTTCCTAAATTTGTAAATCCATTATATAAGACATATTAAAAGTCTTTAATGGAGAAGCTACAATGTACATCCTTTTTTTTAAAAAACATTTTATTATACCACTGTGAGATATACAATTACAACATTGTTCATGTTTGGAGGTTTTGGTCACATAGTGTTCCAGCACCCCGCCCTCCACCAGTGCCCATTTCCCGCCACCAATGTCCCCAATTCCTCCCCCCCCCATAGCCTGCCTAAATGGCAGGTTCTTAGCCATACCACCCTGAACGCACCCGATCTTGTCTAAATGGCAGGTTCTTTATCTCTTTTCTCTCTCCCTCTCTCTCTTTTCCTTCTCTTACACAACTTTTTATAGTATCTGTAGAATTGTGCGATACTATGTTAAAGTAGGTGTTAAAAGTATGGAAAGTTTATTAAATTTTATGCTTTATTTTTTTTTTATATTTTCTAACTTTTCTAAATGATCACTTTTTACTTTATTAAAAATAAAATAGATTTTATATCTTTATGACTTTGACCCCACATATACAAAATATATTCTTTATTTTCCAAGTCTTATTTAGATATATTAATAGAATTTTAGTTTTTTTTTATTATATTAAGTTGATTGATGAATCTCTAAATCAAGCGTTTATTGATGAACCACACGGCCACAAGTGGCTGCGTGAGCCAGGCTGTGATAGGCTGGTCTGTTGAGTGGAGTTCTGATGAGGGGGGAAGTCCAGATGTGGATTTAGAGATGACTACAAGAGTCTGCTACCCACACGGCAGAGCCTGGAAAACTACCTGTGTCGTATTTGATATGCCAAATACCAGTTACAATTATAGACCTCATTCCCATGACCTGATGGAATGGTTTGGGGCTCTTTATGTTCCTGGAGCAAGCAGGTGCCCTTGGGCTCTACTTGCATGAGACAGGACATATGGAGATGTTACTGGTGCCCGCTCGAAGCAAATCGATGATGAATGGGAAGACAGTGATACAATGAAGTTTATTACTAAAAGAGTAAATTGTATTTGTATTATGAGATTCTTTTGCATTAAGTTTTCTAACTAGCTATATTTGAATAAGGAGATCTATTGTTTTTCTATATTACTTTTGAAACAAACATATTGGTGCTGTCCACTATTTGTAGTGTATTAGTTTGCTTTTTTTTTAAAGTTCTGTACTTAGATTTTATGTTCTGTACAAGTATAGAAGTTCTGTCTTTGTGGCATTATGTTCTATTTTCTCAATAAACTGCATTTAGTGCTGTTAAATAGTTAGATAATGAATTACATGATAAGGCTTATCTTATTTCTAATATTACTGGAAGCTGTTATAATTTATTTTATCATGAAACATGGCATTGACTGTAAGTGCATGTGGGCTTTCTAGCACATACACATATATGAGAAATAGCTATGTATTTGTGTGTGTGTGTATCATCTTTTGGGATGTACTCATAGGGATCAATGTTGAATGTTAAATGATCGTTTGCACACTCGAGAAGGTGAAACTATACTTAACTTTAAGATATTACTCCCAGTACTGAATTGTTCTTCCTTTTTTTTTTTTTTTTTTGCTTTTTTGGGTCATACCTGGCAGTGGTCAGGGGTTACTCCTGGCTCTGTGCTCAGGAATTACTCCTGACGGTGCTTGGGGACCATATGGGATGCCGGGAGCGAACACAGGTGGGTCACGTGCAAGGCAAACACCCTACCCACTGGACTATTGCTCTGGCCCCCCTGAATTATACTTGTGTTCCATGATGTATATTTCATTTAATGGAAATGTTGAATAATACTAAAAAAACTTTAATGTAAGCTTCTTTTTAACAAATAGTATTAGTCTATAATTTTCTTAATGAATCTCATTTTTTTTTTGGTTTAGTGTATGCTCTCTCATAAAAAGGACTTGGTTCATTTTTTTCTCCCCAGAGTTGTGAAACTGTGGAGGAAATATCTTGCTAAAGATTTGAAAAGGATGGCCCATCATGACACTAGTGACTTTGTATTTTATGCAAGGTCAGGGTTCACTGTATCACTATCTTCCTGTTTGTCATCGATTTCGCGAGGGCACCAGTAGCATCTCCATATGTCTTGTCTCATGCAAGTAGAGCCCAAGGGCACCTGCTTGCTCCAAGAACATAAAGAGCCTCAAACCATTCCATCAGGTCATGGGAATGAGGTCTATAATTGTTACTGGTATTTGGCATATCAAATATGACACGGGTAGCTTGCCAGGCTCTGCCGTGTGGGTGGCATACTCTTGTAGTCATCTAAAAAATCCAGCATTTATTGATAACCGTGTGGCCGCAAGTGGCTGCACGAGCAGGGCTGTGATAGGTTGGTCTGCTGGGTGGAGTTCTGACCGAGGGGAAGTCCGGATGTGGAAAATGGAGGCCCTCATGGAGTGGGGGTTGCCTGGCTTGTTGCGAGGCTCTGCTGGGGTGGCGGGCCAGGGCTAGAACCCGCCCTCCCTCCCAGGTGCCTCGTGAGCGGCTGGCCACAGGGAGAGCCAGTAGCAGCTCTGCCCCATGTCTGTGAGAAGGTCAGGGTTAAAGGCATAAATTAAATGTTTCTCAATTCCAGGGTGATTGGTCACTTTAGATTTTTGTTCATTTTTGAGACTGTTTGGCAATATTTTACACTTGGTTTTTGAAAATAATTTTACTTATTTTTAGTTTTTATTTGTTTATTTTGCTTTGGTTTGGTTTGGGGCCCATACCCAGCTCTGCTCTGGGCTTACTCCTGACTCTGCACTCAGGTCCTTGGGAGACCATCTGGGGTACCAAGGACAAAACCAGGTTGGACATTTGCCATATTATCTCTCCAGCCCTAGAAAATAATTCTAAACTTGAAATTCAAAATTTTTTTCACAAAATTTCAGAAAATATTTTTCAAACTATAATGAGGATTAAAAAATGATCAGTCACTAAATCCTTTCATAACATTAGTGTCACTTGTAGGGAAATCTCATTTCTCCATGAATATCTGCAGATAGGATAGACCCAAAAAAATAGATAGAGGAAGGAAACAGTTTTATAAGAACAGCCTCCCAGGGGCTGAACAGATAGAGCAGCTAGCTGAGAGGATGCTTTGCATGTAGGGAGGCCTGAGTTTGATCACCATCTCTTTGTGGCCCACCGGATCACTGCTGGGAGTGAACTTCCAACCCCGCAGCCCCCAAAAAAAGGGGCAAAAGGAAAAGAAAAGAAGTAGAGGAGAGAGAGAGAGAGAGAGAGAGAGAGAGAGAGAGAGAGAGAGAGAGAGAGAGAGTATACAGGGGTTAAGGCTCAGAACTGGCATGTAGCCAATCTTATTGTTTCCCAGCACCAAATGTTCCCTCGAGCATGGGGCAGTCCTATAGGCTCCCTAGGCACCTCAAGGGTGACCCCGTAATGTCCAGCACTACTGGGTCTATGCTGCACTGCAACCTTGGACCCTCTCATTGAACCACCAGTACCAGAATTGTGGGAAGCTTACCTAAAGTAATAAAACCTACATGTTTAAATAAAATATTATTGTTTAAATAAAATGTTGCATTCAATTTTAAAGCATTGTTTTTACTTGAATTTGCCAGATTAAACCAAACAAACAGAAAAACCTAGAGAAGAAACTGTAGGCTATCCAGAATTTTAAGTAATTGTTTACCGCAGAGAATTAGTTCTGAAGGATTTTTTGTGAGTTTCTAAAAGGAGATTTTTTAAAAGCCATAAAAACATTGAAGTAGTTAATTTTTAAAAATAACTGGAATGGTTCGGTGAAGCTGTGCATTGAGATGTGGAAGATGTGATATTTAATATTATATCTCTTTCCATCTCTTCTTGCCCTGACTTCTAATTTTGTGGCTTATATTTGTTCCATTTTTCAAGGATTATTAGTCTTTCATTTTGATCTTTATACAGAAATTTCATCTAAATCATGTATTTATGAATTCCCTCTTTGCTCATTTCCTACATTCGATGTCTATATTATGGTGTTCTTTTTCTTGCCCCTCGTTTTGTTTGACTGAATTTCATTGTCTAAGAGTTATTTCTACGAGTGACTCAGTGACTTTGTAAATGAAAATGTGCGTTCGGAAATTACAAAATGCCTGTTGTCTTTATATTTCAAGTTAAATTGGGTGGGTGAGTATAAGTTATTTTTTACCCACTTCTTTTCTCTAGAAGTGTAAAATGTATTAGATGGCTACGTTGTGTTTTGCTGACCATTGGCAATCAATGGTCATTTGCGATCAGTTTTCTATGATTACAAATAGCATTGTGATCACCTTTATGCACACACCTTTTTCAAAAAAAGTATTGACTCTTATTTTGAAAATTTTTCTCTTTTTAATGGGGTACACTTGGACTATGTCATCCTGGGGATTGTTCCAGGGCTCCTATGCACAAAGCATGTGCTTCAGGCCATTAAGTCATCTTCCTGATCCCAAACTCATCCTTTTGGGATGATAAATCTTAACGTGTATCTGAAAGAATGATATTTGGAAACATACATAACTATTGGATTCCCCTTGCTCTCAGCCCTCTGTCTCCTACTTGCCAGTCCTGGGTTTTGTATTGTAAATTAAAGGTTGTCTCTTTCCTGTATGCATTTACATATCCATATGCTAGTACAAAGGTTTTTTGTATACACACAGAAAGATAGTTAAGGCTATGCATTTGTGATATAGGAGCTAATTAACTCTGAATTGCTTACTCCTGAGCTCCCATCATATTTCCTAACTTAAAACCACAGTTGTCCACAGATTGATTTTAATTCCTTACACCCAATAGGAGGGTATCATCATGGGACTGGGTGGGCCCAGGGCAAGCTGTGAGTAAGCTACCCTGTCCTTGACATGGGATGGACTAAATGTCCTGAGCAATATAATAAACTATGAGTACGGTCATGCAACAAACTCTGTCGTGACTGAAAGATAAGCAATAGGTTAAAAGGACCCCGTGGGGATAGGAATAAGCCCACCTGGCCAGAGGAATGTAGTCTGGGATATATGGCAAGATGTCCCCAGGAATAGCTGCCCTGTAAGTTTAATCCTGAGTGTAGAGAAATGTCTGTATCTCCTATTGTGTTTATACAAAATGACTAGAAATATTGTCACTCAAACCTCAGTATATGTGGTATTCCTTGAGATTTGAGACATTTGTCTTCATTTGATGTGTTAATTTGTGTTTTTAAATACTTATTTATCCTGTCACATTTTTTTCATGTATTTGTTCTTCCAAAATAATTTCAGAATACCATAAACTGGGGATTATTGAATTTCAGGTATCATACAAATTCTAAAAGGCTTATATGAGATTTTGGTATGTAATATGGGTACAAGTAGAGCAAACAAGTCTCAGCGAGGGTAAAATATCAAGAGACACGTATAAATGTGGCAGAAATATTCAAATGTTCTGCTTTCCCTATACAACTTAATCTCAACTACTAGCAGAACTATTGTCAAATTACTGGGAAGAATAATTGCTGGTCTCTTTCTTATATACATTTTAAATTAAAAAATAATTACAGTGAGATACATAATTACAAAGTTGTTTATGATTAGATTTCAGTCATATGATGTTCCAAAACCTGTCTCTTCACCAGTACACATTTCCTACCACCAATGTCCCCAGTTTCCCTCCTGCCCTACCCCCTGCCTCTGTGGCAGGCACTTTTCTTCTTTCTCTCTATCTCTTTCCTTTGGGCACTATGCTTTTCAATAAAGATATTGAAGATTTATCATGTATATCCCTTTACATGCTGTCTGCACTCAGTTCTTGTGTCATTGCCAGTTATTCTCATTCTGGTCCCTTCTCTATCCTAACTGGTCTCTGCTGACCTCTCCCCTGTGCCCTACCCCCACTTGTGGTAGTTTCTGATCATTGACCAGTCCTCCTGGTTTCTGTTTTCTCTGGCCTTGGATATTAATTTCAAAATATTTTTTATATCCCATAAATGAATGCAGTAATTGTATATCTGTCCCTCATCTTCTGACTCATTTCACTCGGCATGATACTCTCAATGTCCTTCCATTTATCAGCAAATTTCATGACTTCATTTTTCCTAACAGTTGCATAGTTCCATTGTGTAGATGTACCAGAGTTTCTTTATCTGTTTGTCTGTTTGTCTTATTTGTCTGTTCTTGGGCACTTGGGTTCTTTTCAGATTCTGGCTTAGTGAATAGTGCTGCTATGAACATAGAAGTGCAGATAGTGTTTCTGCTGTGAGTTTTTGGACACCCAGTATATATTCCCAGAAGTGGTATTACTGGGTTTCAATGGGAGCTCTATTTCTGCACTGTTGAGGAAAACCCATGAAATGGATGGTCTCTGATCATCCATTGGTTCTCTCTCATTCAGGTGTTTAACAAAGCTGTATGTTATAAATAATTGCTAGAGATGATTTTTATAAAGAGAAAGTAATAAAAAGTGAGTATGTGGATTTGGCAGACATCCTAAAAATGTGTAGTAATAGAACTTGCAAAATTGGGTCTGGAGAAACAGCTCAAATGCATGATTTGCACTTGGGAGCCCAGTTTGACCCTGGCACTGCGTAGTATCACTGTATCACTGTCTTCCCGTTCATCATCGATTTGCTGAAGCGGGCACCAGTAACATCTCCATATGTCCTGTCTCATGCTACTAGAGCCCAAGGGCATCTGCTTGCTCCAGGAACATAAAGAGCCTCAAACCATTCCCTCAGGTCATGAGAATGAGGCCTATAATAGTTACTGGTATTTGGCATATCAAATACCACACAGGTAGCTTGCCAGGCTCTGTCGTATGGGTAGCATACTCTTGTAGTCATCTCTAAATCCAGCATTTATTGATGAACTGCGTGGCCATAAGCGACCGTGCAAGCCGGGCTGTGATAGGCTGGTCTGCTGGGTGGAGTTCTGATGAGGGGAAGTTCGGATGTGGAAAATGGAGGCCCTCATGGAGTGGGGGAGGGGGGTCGTCTGGCTTGTTGGCAAGGCTCGGCTGGGGTGTCGGGCCAGGGCTAGAACCCGGCATCTCTCCTGGGTGCCTCGTGAGCGGCTGGGCACAGGGAGAGTCAGTAGCAGCTCAGCCCCATGTCTGTGAGTCTCTGGATCAGCATACCTGGGCCGGATTTAAAAAAGACTGCTGCAGGGTGGATCTTGATGAGCTGGGCTGTGATAGGCTGGTCTGCTGGGTGGAGTTCTGATGAGGGGGAAGTCCGGAGGCACTGCATAGTGTCTGGTGTAATTCTTGAGCACCAAGGGAGTAGCCGAAAGTTTTGGGGGTATGATTCACAAACTAAAAGAAAAAGTTTTACCATATATAGATTTTAAGTTTAAGAAAAAACGTTGCCTTTCCACCAACTGAAATCTCTTCCAATGGATTATCTTGGAGTTTTTAAAGCTAAAAAAAATCCCAGGATATTTTTAATCCTGGGACTGGAGCATGGTACATTGGGTAAGGAGCTTGCCTTGCATGAGGCCAACCTGGGTTCAATCATTGGCATCCTATATAGTCCCCTGTGCATTACCAGGATTGATTCCTAAGTGCAGAGCCAGGAGTAACCCCTGAAGATTGCCAGGTGTGGCCCAATAACAATAATAACAAAAAGATAAACAAAAAAGTATTATCCTCAGATATATTTACAATATAATACAGCTATATTAACAGCTATATGTAAATACATTGTAAATATATATATATATATTTAATTAAACATTTTATTATACCACCGTGAGATATACAATTACAACGTTGTTCATGTTTAAAGGTTTCGGTCACATAGTGTTCCAGCACCCCGCCCTCCACCAGTGCCCATTTCCCACCACCAATGTCCCCAGTTCCCTCCCCTCCCATAGTCTGCCTAAATGGAAGGTTCTTTATCTCTTTTCTCTCTCCCTCTCTCTCTTTTCCTTATCTTACACATTGTGGGTTGCACTACATACACTTAAAAGCTATCATGTGCATTTTTTTTTGCCTGGATTTAATGCTCAGTTCTAGGATGGATATAAATATATTTACAATATAATATAATACAGCTCCTTCGTGAGCTGTATTACGGATTTACTACCAGGATCTCACCATTCTACAAGGAAGTGATTATTGATGTCAAAAGAGGAGTTTGACAGGGTGATAACATTTCACCAAAACTCTTCAGTGCCACCCTCAAGAACATCATGCGACAATTAGAAGGGGAAGGAATGGGAGTGAAGACAGATGGTCAGCAACTACTCCATCTCCGCTTCACTGATGACGTCTTTCTAATAACACCAAACATTAGCCAAGCGGCACAAATGCTGGCTGACTTCAACCGAGAATGTGGAAAGATAGGTCTACAGCTGAATCTCAACAAAACTATGTTCATGAAAAATGAACTAGTTCCAGAGGCCCCATTCACTCTCAATGGAACAAACATCTCTATATGCAGCAGTTATGTGTAACCTAGGTTGAGAAGTCAACATGGTGAACGACCTAAAACCTGAGCTGCGCAAGAGGAAAAGAGCGGCATGGAATGCCTTCAAGAGTATGGAAGAAATAGCTAAAAGGACAAAGAACCTCTGACTCTGGGCACATCTCTTCGACCCCACTGTTCTCCCTGCATTAACATACGCCTCAGAGACCTGGGCCTCACGAAAGCAGGATGAGAACACTATTTGGGTCTCCCAAAGAGGAACCAAAAGAGTCATGCTTGGAATATCACACCTCACTCAAGCAAGAAAAGGAATCTGGAATTCTGACCTCCATTGACGATCCAGAGTCAGGGACGCTGTCTATTTTGCCAAGGCGTCGAAAATCAGATGGACATGTAATGCGATTTGGAGATGACCACTGAACTAAAGCCGTTACAGACTAGATCCTACGGGATGTCAAAAGATCGTGTGGCCGCCCACCTACAAGATGGTCAGACTTCATCAAGACCCTGAACGAACGGTTTGAGGCTCTTCATATTCTTGAATCGACCAGATGCTATTGGGCTACACTGGCACGTGATGGGGTCAAATGGAAATGTTACCGGCGCCCACTTGAGAAAATTGATAAATAACGGGATGTCAAGTGATCAAGTGATCAAGTGATATTTACAAATTTATGCTTTGTTACTTTGATGTAATCTCCCTTTTCCCATTTATTTATCTGAATAGTTGGTTGGTTATTTTATTTATTTATTTATATATTTATTTTTGCTTTTTGATCACACCCAGTGATGCCCAAGGGTTACTCCTGGCTCTGCACCCAGGAATTACTCCTGGCAGTGCTCAGGGACCACATGGAATGCTGAAATCGAACTTGGGTCAGCCCTGTGCAAGGCAAATGCCCTACCCATTGTGCTATCATTCCAGCTCAGTTGATTGGTTTTTATTTGTGTATAGGAAAGGAATTAGTACTTATATTTAATTTTGACCAGTGACTCTATTAAATTTTTCAATCATTTCTAATTTCTGTCAGCTGTTTTCCTCTTGATTTTGCTATTTTATTATAGTATCTTCAAATAAAAATTGTGTGTTTAAAAATATATTTTACATTATTTTAAAATTCTTGCTTTTTGTCATGATAAGAAAGAGATCAATGAATTTTCTGTTGTAAACCAAGGAGGGTGGAAAACACAAAAAACAACAAAATCACTTTTTGTTGGTCTAACAATATGTTCTTGTTGAATTTAGCTGGAAATCACCTTTCCTTTTTTTTTCCTTTTTTTTTTACAGTTACAAAGATATACAATTAAAAAGTTCATATTTGGGTTTTGGTTATACAGTGTTCCAGCACCCATCCCGCCACCAGTGCCCATCTCCCACCACCAACGTCCCCGGTTCCCTCCCCTACTCCCCAGCCCTCCTCCATGGCAGGTTCTTTATTTCTTTCCCTTTCTCTTTCTCTTTGGAAATCACCTTTCCAACCAACAAAATATCTAACCATCTACCTGCCCGTCTATCTACCCCATCCATCATCCACTTCTCCATCCATCCATCCATCCATCCATCCATCCATCCATCCATCCATCCATCCATCCATCCATCCATCCATCCATCCATCCATCCATATATATATATATATAAATATAAATTTTATATTTATAATATATATAAATATAAAAATTATATATTTATAAATATATATATATATATATAAATATAAAAATGTTATCAATATCCAAGGCCAGGCAAAACATGGATCAGGAGTTCTTGTCAATAGTGGAATCAACTGCAAGGTGTGGGGGAGTTAGAGGTTAGAAAGACAGAGAAAGGAACAGTGTGCTAATAATCGGAAATGATAATACCAGCCTAGTACTGAGCATTGAATGTAGGCAAAGGGATATACATGATAACCTCTAATGTATGCATTGCAAGCCACAATGTGTAAGAGAAGGAAGACAGAGAGAAAGAGAAAGAGAAAGAAAAAGAGGTAAAGTGCCTGTCGGGAATTTTAGTCATTATCTGTTATGAGGTCTTCATGCATCTCAAGATTTCAATTTGCCTTTTTCACAGCACAGGAAGCCAGCGGCGCTCTGGGGAACCCGGTCCTCGACACAAGTCTGCTGGAGGAGTTCCTGGGCGCTGATTTGGATTTGGGGGCCTTGTGAGTACGGATAGCAGTGCTCTGTTTTCTGTTGTGAGTACAGATAGCTGTGCTTTTTTGTTGTGAGTACGGATAGGTGCTCTTGTTTGTTGTGAGTACGGATAGCAGTGCTTGTTTTCTGTTGTGAGTACGGATAGCAGTGCTCTCTGTTTTCTGTTGTGAGTACGGATAGCAGTGCTCTCTGTTTTCTGTTGTGAGTACGGATAGCAGTGCTCTGTTTTCTGTTGTGAGTACGGATAGCAGTGCTCTCTGTTTTCTGTTGTGAGTATGGATAGCAGTGCTCTCTGTTTTCTGTTGTGAGTACAGATAGCTGTGCTCTTTTTGTGTGCGTGTGTGGTAGAGTGTTGTTCGTTGTGAGTGAGCTGGCTTGTTTTGTTGTGAGTACGGAACGTGCTTGTTTTCTGTTGTGGTCGGATAGCAGTGCTCTGTTTCTGTTGTGTCGGAGCAGTGCTGTCGTTGGGAGTTTTGGTGTAGGGCTCTGTTTTCTGTTGTGAGTACGGATAGCAGTGCTCTGTTTTCTGTTGTGAGTACGGGATAGCAGTGCTCTGTTTTCTGTTGTGAGTACGGATAGCAGTGCTCTCTGTTTTCTGTTGTGAGTACGGATAGCAGTGCTCTCTGTTTTCTGTTGTGAGTACAGATAGCTGTGCTCTGTTTTCTGTTGTGAGTACGGGATAGCAGTGCTCTCTGTTTTCTGTTGTGAGTATGGATAGCAGTGCTCTGTTTTCTGTTGTGAGTACGGATAGCAGTGCTCTCTGTTTTCTGTTGTGAGTATGGATAGCAGTGCTCTGTTTTCTGTTGTGAGTACGGATAGCAGTGCTCTCTGTTTTCTGTTGTGAGTACAGATAGCTGTGCTCTCTGTTTTCTGTTGTGAGTATTGATAGCAGTGCTCTGTTTTCTGTTGTGAGTACGGATAGCAGTGCTCTGTTTTCTGTTGTGAGTACGGATAGCAGTGCTCTCTGTTTTCTGTTGTGAGTACAGATAGCTGTGCTCTTGTTTTCTGTTGTGAGTACGGATAGCAGTGCTCTGTTTTCTGTTGTGAGTACGGATAGCAGTGCTCTGTTTTCTGTTGTGAGTACAGATAGCTGTGCTCTGTTTTCTGTTGTGAGTACGGATAGCAGTGCTCTGTTTTCTGTTGTGAGTACGGATAGCAGTGCTCTGTTTTCTGTTGTGAGTACAGATACAGTGCTCTCTGTTTTCTGTTGTGAGTACGGATAGCAGTGCTCTCTGTTTTCTGTTGTGAGTACGGATAGCAGTGCTCTGTTTTCTGTTGTGAGTATTGATAGCTGTGCTCTCTGTTTTCTGTTGTGAGTATGGATAGCTGTGCTCTCTGTTTTCTGTTGTGAGTATGGATAGCAGTGCTCTGTTTTCTGTTGTGAGTATTGATAGCTGTGCTCTCTGTTTTCTGTTGTGAGTATGGATAGCAGTGCTCTGTTTTCTGTTGTGAGTATGGATAGCAGTGCTCTGTTTTCTGTTGTGAGTACGGATAGCAGTGCTCTCTGTTTTCTGTTGTGAGTATGGATAGCAGTGCTCTGTTTTCTGTTGTGAGTACGGATAGCAGTGCTCTCTGTTTTCTGTTGTGAGTATGGATAGCAGTGCTCTCTGTTTTCTGTTGTGGTACAGATGCTTTTGTTTGTTGTGGTACGATAGAGTGCTCTGTTTCTGTTGTGAGTACGGATAGCAGTGCTCTGTTTTCTGTTGTGAATACGGATACAGTGCTCTGTTTTTGTTGTGTACGGATAGCAGTGCTCTCTGTTTTCTGTTGTGAGTACAGATAGCTGTGCTCTGTTTTCTGTTGTGAGTACGGATAGCAGTGCTCTCTGTTTTCTGTTGTGAGTACGGATAGCAGTGCTCTGTTTTCTGTTGTGAGTACGGATAGCAGTGCTCTCTGTTTTCTGTTGTGAGTATGGATAGCAGTGCTCTGTTTTCTGTTGTGAGTACGGATAGCAGTGCTCTCTGTTTTCTGTTGTGAGTACGGATAGCAGTGCTCTCTGTTTTCTGTTGTGAGTACAGATAGCTGTGCTCTGTTTTCTGTTGTGAGTACGGATAGCAGTGCTCTCTGTTTTCTGTTGTGAGTATGGATAGCAGTGCTCTGTTTTCTGTTGTGAGTACGGATAGCAGTGCTCTCTGTTTTCTGTTGTGAGTATGGATAGCAGTGCTCTGTTTTCTGTTGTGAGTACGGATAGCAGTGCTGTTTTCTGTTGTGAGTACGGATAGCAGTGCTCTCTGTTTTCTGTTGTGAGTACAGATAGCTGTGCTCTCTGTTTTCTGTTGTGAGTATTGATAGCAGTGCTCTGTTTTCTGTTGTGAGTACGGATACAGTGCTCTCTGTTTTCTGTTGTGAGTACGGATAGCAGTGCTCTCTGTTTTCTGTTGTGAGTACAGATAGCTGTGCTCTCTGTTTTCTGTTGTGAGTACGGATAGCAGTGCTCTGTTTTCTGTTGTGAACGGATAGCAGTGCTCTGTTTTCTGTTGTGAGTACGGATAGCAGTGCTCTCTGTTTTCTGTTGTGAGTACGGATAGCAGTGCTCTGTTTTCTGTTGTGAGTACGGATAGCAGTGCTCTGTTTTCTGTTGTGAGTACGGATAGCAGTGCTCTGTTTTCTGTTGTGAGTACGGATAGCAGTGCTCTGTTTTCTGTTGTGAGTACGGATAGCAGTGCTCTCTGTTTTCTGTTGTGAGTACGGATAGCAGTGCTCTCTGTTTTCTGTTGTGAGTACAGATAGCTGTGCTCTGTTTTCTGTTGTGAGTACGGATAGCAGTGCTCTCTGTTTTCTGTTGTGAGTATGGATAGCAGTGCTCTGTTTTCTGTTGTGAGTACGGATAGCAGTGCTCTCTGTTTTCTGTTGTGAGTATGGATAGCAGTGCTCTGTTTTCTGTTGTGAGTACGGATAGCAGTGCTCTCTGTTTTCTGTTGTGAGTACAGATAGCTGTGCTCTCTGTTTTCTGTTGTGAGTATTGTAGCGTGCTCTGTTTTCTGTTGTGGTACGGATAGCAGTGCTCTCTGTTTTCTGTTGTGGTACGGATACGTGCTCTCTGTTTTGTTGTGAGTACAGAAGCTGTGCTGTTTTTGTTGTGAGTACGGAAGCAGTGCTCTGTTTTCTGTTGTGAGTACGGATAGCAGTGCTCTGTTTTCTGTTGTGAGTACAGATAGCTGTGCTCTCTGTTTTCTGTTGTGAGTACGGATAGCAGTGCTCTGTTTTCTGTTGTGAGTACGGATAGCAGTGCTCTGTTTTCTGTTGTGAGTACAGATAGCAGTGCTCTCTGTTTTCTGTTGTGAGTACGGATAGCAGTGCTCTCTGTTTTCTGTTGTGAGTACGGATAGCAGTGCTCTGTTTTCTGTTGTGAGTATTGATAGCTGTGCTCTCTGTTTTCTGTTGTGAGTATGGATAGCTGTGCTCTCTGTTTTCTGTTGTGAGTATGGATAGCAGTGCTCTGTTTTCTGTTGTGAGTATTGATAGCTGTGCTCTCTGTTTTCTGTTGTGAGTATGGATAGCAGTGCTCTGTTTTCTGTTGTGAGTATGGATAGCAGTGCTCTGTTTTCTGTTGTGAGTACGGATAGCAGTGCTCTCTGTTTTCTGTTGTGAGTATGGATAGCAGTGCTCTGTTTTCTGTTGTGAGTACGGATAGCAGTGCTCTCTGTTTTCTGTTGTGAGTATGGATAGCAGTGCTCTCTGTTTTCTGTTGTGAGTACAGATAGCTTTGCTCTCTGTTTTCTGTTGTGAGTACGGATAGCAGTGCTCTGTTTTCTGTTGTGAGTACGGATAGCAGTGCTCTGTTTTCTGTTGTGAGTACGGATAGCAGTGCTCTCTGTTTTCTGTTGTGAGTACGGATAGCAGTGCTCTCTGTTTTCTGTTGTGAGTACAGATAGCTGTGCTCTGTTTTCTGTTGTGAGTACGGATAGCAGTGCTCTCTGTTTTCTGTTGTGAGTACGGATAGCAGTGCTCTGTTTTCTGTTGTGAGTACGGATAGCAGTGCTCTCTGTTTTCTGTTGTGAGTATGGATAGCAGTGCTCTGTTTTCTGTTGTGAGTACGGATAGCAGTGCTCTCTGTTTTCTGTTGTGAGTACGGATAGCAGTGCTCTCTGTTTTCTGTTGTGAGTACAGATAGCTGTGCTCTGTTTTCTGTTGTGAGTACGGATAGCAGTGCTCTCTGTTTTCTGTTGTGAGTATGGATAGCAGTGCTCTGTTTTCTGTTGTGAGTACGGATAGCAGTGCTCTCTGTTTTCTGTTGTGAGTATGGATAGCAGTGCTCTGTTTTCTGTTGTGAGTACGGATAGCAGTGCTGTTTTCTGTTGTGAGTACGGATAGCAGTGCTCTCTGTTTTC
The DNA here is from genome assembly GCA_021461705.1 of Cryptotis parvus. Taxonomy (NCBI): domain Eukaryota; kingdom Metazoa; phylum Chordata; class Mammalia; order Eulipotyphla; family Soricidae; genus Cryptotis; species Cryptotis parvus. Next base: position 22,122 of record JAJIBD010023283.1, on the reverse strand, counting down.
TGTTGTGAGTACAGATAGCTGTGCTCTCTGTTTTCTGTTGTGAGTATTGATAGCAGTGCTCTGTTTTCTGTTGTGAGTACGGATAGCAGTGCTCTCTGTTTTCTGTTGTGAGTACGGATAGCAGTGCTCTCTGTTTTCTGTTGTGAGTACAGATAGCTGTGCTCTCTGTTTTTCTGTTGTGAGTACGGATAGCAGTGCTCTGTTTTCTGTTGTGAGTACGGATAGCAGTGCTCTGTTTTCTGTTGTGAGTACAGATAGCTGTGCTCTCTGTTTTCTGTTGTGAGTACGGATAGCAGTGCTCTCTGTTTTCTGTTGTGAGTACAGATAGCTGTGCTCTCTGTTTTCTGTTGTGAGTACGGATAGCAGTGCTCTGTTTTCTGTTGTGAGTATGGATAGCAGTGCTCTGTTTTCTGTTGTGAGTACGGATAGCAGTGCTCTGTTTTCTGTTGTGAGTACAGATAGCTGTGCTCTGTTTTCTGTTGTGAGTACGGATAGCAGTGCTCTGTTTTCTGTTGTGAGTACGGATAGCAGTGCTCTGTTTTCTGTTGTGAGTACAGATAGCAGTGCTCTGTTTTCTGTTGTGAGTACGGATAGCAGTGCTCTGTTTTCTGTTGTGAGTACGGATAGCAGTGCTCTGTTTTCTGTTGTGAGTACGGATAGCAGTGCTCTGTTTTCTGTTGTGAGTATGGATAGCAGTGCTCTGTTTTCTGTTGTGAGTACGGATAGCAGTGCTCTGTTTTCTGTTGTGAGTACGGATAGCAGTGCTCTGTTTTCTGTTGTGAGTATGGATAGCAGTGCTCTGTTTTCTGTTGTGAGTATAGATAGCAGTGCTCTCTGTTTTCTGTTGTGAGTACGGATAGCAGTGCTCTGTTTTCTGTTTTAAAATACATTAAATAATTCAGCAACCTGGGAAATGTATACTCATATTTTCTGTAAGAATGGGTGTTATTTCTTCTACAAGTCTTTGACAAATTTCACTAATGAGGCTAGCTGGTGCATTTTATTTCCATGGGGTTTCTTTTCTACTTTTCTGGTTTGTTTTTCTGTTTGTTTTTGTTTTGGCAGGGAGATTTGTTTTTGAGGGCTTGTTTTGAGGGAGCCACACACACTCAGAGATGCTTAGGGGTTCTTCAGGTTCTGCATTCAGGAATTACTCCTAGCGGTGCCCTGGGGAGGAACATCTAGGTGGGATGCTGGGGAATGAACCTGGATTGCCCGCATGCAAGGTGTGCTCTCTACTCACTGTACTGTCTCTCCAGCCCTGGATTTTTCTTTATTGGAAACATCTCCCAATATTGTATATACTAGCTATAGGGCTAGTCAGATTTTTTTTTTCTTTTTGGGTTATACCGGCGATGCTTAGAGGTTACTCCTGGCTTTGCACTCAGGAATTACTCCTGGTGGTGCTCAGGGACCATATGGGATGCCGGGGATCGAACCCGGGCTGGCATGGGCTGGCCACATGCAAGGCAAAATGCCCTACTCGCTGGACTATCGCTCCAGCCCCTAGTCAGATTATTTTATTGGTAGTTAATAAGCTTAATTGCAGTTTGCCTTCCAATGAATTTTTTCACTTTCTCTAAGTTTCTGAAATCTTGCATGGCATTTTTCATGACATGCATGAAAATGACATTGCAATGACACTGGCATGACATTTTCTTCATATTTCCTTATTTGACTTTTTAATATCTATAAAGCTTAAAGTGATGATTTTCTTCTTGTTCCTGATGTAATTTCTGTTTTTTTTTCTATCCGGTGAGAAGTTTATTATCTTTTTTTTTAACTTTTGAGAAGCTATCTTTTGGTTTTTTTTTTAAGTTTCGGTTTTAGTTTTTGGGTCACACCCAGTAATACCCAAGGGTTACTCCTGGCTGCACTCAGGAATCAATGCTGGCAGTTCTTAGGGGACCATATGGAATGTCAGGGATTGAACTCCAGGTCCTCCTTGTGCAAAGCAAAAGCCTTTACTGTTGCTCCAGTCTGTTTTTTTTTTATTTTTTGTTTTTTACTCCATTGATTTTGGCTTGTATTTTCTAATACTAACATAGCTACTTTATCTTTCTTTTCATTTTTCATTTACACATATTGAAATTCCAATTCCTCTTCCGTTGTTTTATGGTTGCTGACTTATTCAGAGCAGGGTGCCGAGGGATTCACCTTCAGTTTCCTCACCTGTGACTTTGCTTCCACACCCCTGGCGAGCACTGCTGTTTGCTCCTAGTTTTGCTTTGGAATGTCATGTAAATAAAACCGCACGATAAATAATAATTTGAATCTGGCTCTTTCACCAAGTCTTTGCTCAGGAGTTCATCTTTTTATTACTCAATAACATCCCGCTAGATAATTGATCTAGTTGCCCATGTAAGGACATTTGAATTATTTCCAGTTTTTGATAACTATAAATAGATCATAAAAATTTCCCCTCATAGGCTTTTTTGCGTATGTGATCAAGAGTTTAAATTTTCTCTATGGCAGCACCTAGCATAAAGACATTTGGATAGAGACCAGAGTGGAGCTAAGGCACTTGCTTTGACAGGGTTGCCCTTGTTGGAGTCCCTGATCTCACCTACGGGTCCCTGCATATGGTCCATTCAGCACTGGCAGGACTCATCCATAAGCCTGAGCACTGCTGCCTGTGGTTCCCATCCTATTCCCCCCCCCATAAATAAAAGGCTGCTGGGTCATGTTTCAGGTATAATTTAGCTTTGTAAAATTGTTAGATTTGCATTGTTGCCACAATGTATGAAACATCCAATTTCATTTTTTCCCTGTCAGTTCTTGGTATTATTGTTTTAAATAATTTTATTACAATGATTTTAGAATATAAATTCATTTTAAAGAAAGTTGTATATCGCTATTTTATTTACTTAGTCATTTATTTTTTGGTTTGGGGGCCATGCCCAGGTGCTCAGAGGCTACCAGAACTTTGGGGCTGTACTGGCAGTCCTCAGGGGACTATGTTGTGCCAGGAATGGAACCTGGCTCTCCAAGAAGCATATGCTTTAGCCCAATTAGTCTCCCTCTCTGACCCCTCACTGTGTTTTATTTGGTATATTCATTGATTAATCACTTGTCTTCCATTGTTCATCGATTTGCTTGAGCGGGCACCGTAACATCTCCATACATCCTGTCACATACCAATGGCATCTGCTCGCTCCAGGAACATGAAGAGCCTCAAACCATTCGTTAAGGTCATTGAAATGAGGTCTATAATTGTTACTGGTTTTTAGCATATCAAATTCGACATCGGCAGCTTGCCAGGCTACCTGAGCATCACTGAATGTGACACTCAAAAAGCAAAATGATAATAATAATAAAATAAAAAATTCACCAGCTATTGGAAGCCTGGCAAGGTACCAGTAGCTGGCGAATTTTTGACTTTATTATTATCATTTTTCTTTCCAAGGGTCACACATTGATTAATATTGTTCAATTTTTATGTGTTTGTTTCTAGTCATATAATTTCTTTTGTGAGGTTTGTCCAGATATTTCGGTTCATTTTTAAAGTTTAGAGTTGTTTCTTATTTTTAAACTGATCAGAGTTAATTTTCATGTTTTTGTTTTATTTTTTTTTCTGCAGGGGCCGGGACATACCTAGCAGTGCTCTGAGCTTAGTTCTGCTCTGTTCTCAGGAGTTAAGCTGAGAGTCTTTAAAAATAGTTTTTATAATAGCTTGTTGTATATAAGAATATTTTCATCCATTCGGTAGCTTATATTTGCATACTCTTTGGGTTTGGGGGAGGCATTTTTTGGAGGGAGTGCCAAACATTTGGCAGTGCTTAGGGTCTTCTGAGTCTGCACTAGAGTAGCCCCAGGAGATGATGGGGAGAGGGCGGTGGCAAATCAAGTGACATTCCACGCACTGACCCAGATCAACCACATGCAAAGTATGCGCTCACACCATTGAGCTATTCCTCCAGCCCAATGATTTCGTTCTCTTAAGAGTCTCTCTCCCAAGGCTGAAGAAAAAGGGCAAAGCCACGAGTTCGTAGTGTTCAGAGCTAGGAGTGGCCCCTGAGTATCAATGGTGGGGTCTCCCAAACAAAACAAACAAAAAGAAATATTGCTGGGGCTTAGCGGGGTCAAATAATATCTCTGCAGTTGGTGATATTGAAGGAGAACCTATTCCAGTCACAAAACAGTCTCATGTGTTGCTCCAAAGTATCTTTGTCAGAGAAAAATATTTGAATTTGTATAATGTTTAATTCATAAAAATGTTCGTAGGCGGGGCCTGGGGCCTGCATCAACCAGGCCTGTGTTCAATGCAAATGCCTGGAGTGTGTGATGTTGCTTGGGCTCTTCGGTGCAAGGGATTACTTAGGGGCAACCTGGCCGTGTTGGGGCCTCCATGGTACTGGGGCACCTCGTGGTTCTGGAAATCAATCCCAGCCAGAACACACTATACATCTCCCTCACCACTCTACCGTCTACTGGCCCCTATAAAACTTTTCTTTTGTGCTCTATGCTGACTATATAAAGAAATACAGATGTTGCTTAGTTAAAGTTCTTAAAGACTTCATTCCTTTTTCTTCCGAAATAAAGTTTTAGAAATATGTATTTTACATTTAGACGTATGATCAACTTTGAATTCTTTGTATGAAATTGAGAAAAGGCTGAAATTAATGTCTCTTTGCATGGATGTCCACTTATTCTACAATCACTCATTGAATAACCTTCCTCCATTGAACATCCTTTACACTGTTATTAAAAAAATCATTTTGCCTATTATTGTGGATGTTTGTGATTATTTTGGACTGTTAGTCTCTGTGCCTGTCATTTTGCCAGTATCTTGGGGCCAGAGAGAGAACTCAATGGACTGAATGCATGCTGTGCCTGTGGTGTGCCAGGGTTAGCTCCTCGCACTACAAGGTAACCCAAGCAGCACTGGGAGCTCGCCTCATGCAGCATTGCCAGATTTGACCCAAACCAAACAATAAACTAGCAAAATATTATAATATCTTGTTTACTATACTTTTATTATAAGTTTTACTGTAACGTAGTACAAAACCTTCACATTTTTCTTTTCTTTTTTTTAAAATTTCTTTTGGCTAGTCTAATTCCTCTGACTTCTCTCAAAAATACTAGAATTAGCATTTTGCTCTCTTATATATTTTTCTGGCATTTTGGTTAGAACTGTAGTAAGTCTAGAGATTCATTTGAGAATTTATATCTAAAACAAGTTGACTCTTCCAATCCATTAGCATCATATATTCATTTATTTATTTAGTCTTTCTTTGATTTCTTTCATCAGTTTAATAGGTTTTTTGCATACAAAACCTATATTTATTTTGATAGATCAATTTTTAATTATTTCTTTTTGTGCTATTCTAAATTTTATGCTCCAATTATTTATTGCCTGTGGATTTGGGCTCTATAATCTTTATGAAGCCATATATTAATTCTAGGAACTTTTGGGGGTAAATTTCCTAAGTTAAAATTATGTTATCTGTGAATTAGGACGGTTTCTTTTATTGCCTTATTGTACTGGGTAGGACTTTGAATCTAATGTTGAATAAAAAGTAATGAAAGCATTAATCTTTGCCTTATCCCTGGTCTTAGGAGACCATCCTTCATTTTTTACCAGTAAGTGTGGTGCTTGCTATAAGTGTTTTTCTTCAGTTCCCTTTATCAGCTTAAGAAGAGTCTTATATTGTAAGAATATTGAAAATTTCTATCATACATAGCTGTTGATTTTTGTCAAATGTTATTTACTGACAATATCGTGGGTTTTTCTGTCTATTCATATGGATGATCACTGCTAAATTTTTTGAACTTTGAGTAAGTTTTGTTTTGGGGTGAAAACCCTTGGTTGTATATATTATGTTTAAAATATTGCTATTTTCAGTTTGCTAAAATTGGGCTGAGAATTTTACATTATGTATATGAGAATGTTGTTTTGCAGTTCTCTTCTGTGTTATTTTTTGACTTTGGCATAATAGTAATTATAGTGTACTAAAATTAGTTGGAAAGTGTTTCTTCCTCTTAAAATCACAGCATGAGATTATGGAATTGCATTTATTTTTTCCTTAAATGTTTGGTTGGATTAACTAATGAAAGTATCTGGGCTTGTATTTGTTTTGTTGAAAGATCTCAATTTCAAATTAATTTATCCAATAAATTTTCGTCTCATTAATGATACCTCTGCTTAAGTGAGTTTTAGAAAGTTCTCCAAACTTTCAGGGAATCAGTCCATTTCAAATTTGGGGATCTAGAGTTGTTTGTAATATTCTGGAGTCTATAATAATATATCTTCTTGTCCTCAGTTGGCAATGTATTTCTTTTCACTTTTTTTTAGTCAGTCTAGTTTCGTTGATGTTTTCAAACAATCTCTGCTTTCATTTATCTACTCCTAATTTCAGGTTCTCTGACTTTTTTTCTTTTGTTTACACTATTTCTTTCTTCTTGCTTGATTTGGGTTTAATTTACTCTATTTCTATCTTCTTAAATTGGAATCTTGATTTGAGGACTTTTTTATGGGATTGTCTCTGGTTTTTTAATTTAAGTATTATATTTTCTCTCAGTGTATGCTCTTTAGCAGCTTATCTTCATATTTTATATGCTATATATACTTTTATTTCATATCAAACTATTTTACAATTTTCCTTGAACTATGTTCTTTGAGTTATAGGTTACTGGATTTGTATTTTTCCCCCCCAAATGTTTGGGGATCATTTTTCTACTTTACTAATTTCTAGTTAAATTCCATTTTATACAGACAACATGGTTCTAATTAGAACGATGATTCTAATTAGAAATTTATGAAAGTTTTATTTATGACACAGAATACGGTCTATCTTGGTAAAGGATCCACATACATAAAAATATGCATTCAACTGTTAAGTGTTCTTTGAATGCTAATTAGGTAAAATTTGTTGACACTGTTATTCATATCTTCTATATTATTTGTATTTGTTTATTTAATTTAATTACTCCGATTTGCAATACAAAAGAATTTTATGCATTCAAGGTTCCATTACCACATTTGCCCTTGATGTTTCCTTCCCTTCCTCTTTGTCTCTGGGTCGTCTACCCCAGCTCAGACCCCTCTAGTCTTCCCAAAATGGTAAACTCATTTCTCCAGATCACTTCATAGATTCTGTTGCTTTGGACCAGTTTTCATTCCCTTTGCTGTGCTTTCTTGTATCCCACACATGAGAAAGATCATTTGGTATCTATTCCTCTTCTTCTGGCTGACTTCACTAAATATGATATTCCGTAATTCCATCTATGTTGTAGCAAACTGCACGACTTCATCTTTATTTATAATTGAGTAGTATTTCATTGTGCATATGTACTATAACTTCTTCATCTAGTCGTATGTTCTTGAATACTTGGGTTGTTTCTAGGTTTTGACTATTGTGAATAGTGTTTCAATGGACACAAGAATGCAAATTTCTTATCTTCAACAAGTGGTGCTAGGAAAACTAGGCAAGTACATGCAGAAAATGAACTCAGACCTCTTTCTAATGCCAGCACAAAAGTCAGATAAAATTGAAGATTAAAGACCTCAATATCAGACCTGAATCTATAAGTAACAGGGAGGAAAATGTAGGCAGACCCTCCATTACATTGAAGCTAAAGGCATCTTCAAAGATGAAACACCACCGACCAAGCAAGTGGAAGTAAAGATAAACAAATGGAACTGACTACACTAAACTGAAAGCTTCTGATCCCAAAAAGAAATGTGACCAAGATCCATAGACAGTATCCAAAGTATATAAGGCTTTGGTAGAACTTTACAAAAGAAAAAACATCCAACCTCATCAAAAAATGGGGAGAAGAAATGAGTAAAAACTTCCTTGAAGAAGAAATGCAAACGGCCAAAAGACACATGAAAAATTTTTCCACATGCTCTTCATCAGGAGATGCAAATCAAAACAATGAGACATCATCTCACACAACAGAGACTGACACACATCCAAAAGAACAAGAACAACCAGTGCTGGTGCTGTTGTGGGAAAGAAAGGGATTCTCCTTCATTGTTGGTAGGAATGCCGACTGGTTCAGCCTTTTGGGAAAACAATATGGGTATTCCTCAAAGAGCTAGAAATTGGGCATCCATACTACTCAGAAGTATCACTTCTGGGAATATTCCCTGGGACCCAAAAACACACTGCAGAAAAGCCATCTGCACCCATTTCAGCACAATAGCAAGAATCTGGAAACCTGAGTATTGGAGAACAATGATTGGTTAGAGAAACTATCTTTCTTTCATTGTGTACATCTACCCAATGAAATACTATGCAACCACCAGAAGCAATGTAGTCATGAAGCATGATACACGAGAGAGTATCGTGCTTAGTAAAATGAGTCAGACGGAGAGGGAATGACATGGAATGATTAGACTCATTTGTGGGATCTAAGGAAACATAGCATGAGACTAGTATCAAAGGACAGGAGGAATGGTCCACAGTTGGGAGCGTGCCACTGTGGTGGTGGGGGGGAGGGCAGGTAGGATGAGAAGGGACCACTATTGTTGGGGAATGCCGCCGGGGTCCCCAACAGTGTCGGGACAGAGGTTCTCTTCTCTGAGGATGCCGAGAGAACAGATGAAAACTCATGAGTCCGGTGCAGTTCCAAAAATGGCTTTTAATAGTACAAAAGCTCTTCCACAGCAATCCAATATAATGAACAAGCTCTAGCTCTGGTCTGAACTTAGGCCATACAAAAGAGCCTAAATCTCCCACCAAAGAGAGAGGATCTCACCTGAGCTAAGTCCTACCCAGAAGGAGTAAAAGGCCAAAGAGCAAAAAGCCAAAAGCCAAAAGCCGCAAGGCTGAGGAGCCAAAAGCCGAAAGCTAAAAGGCCCAAAAGGCAAAAGTGAAGGGGCCTCAAGTCAGCCCCTTATATACACCAAAAGTAATCCAACCGGGAGGGGCATGTCAACAAAGAACTCTAAACAGAGTGTAGTGCCACACCCTATTGCAGGTATAAACAAAAGTTATGCCAAGGTCTAATCCTTTTTACCAAGATTATCTCTTATGTAAAACACTGGAGAGAGGGGGCTGATATAAAGTAATGCATCTTAACTTCATGGGCTTCATGTAATCTAGATGGTACCCACAAGGTCCTTCTTATTATTATCTGCACCAGGGTGATTCTGAGTATCTTGTTCTCGTGTACTGAAAGGGTCACACTCTCCCTGCTTAGAGCAAACTAGTATGATCCTTCCTATAGTCTTCCTATAGTCTCAGCGTAGCCAGGGTGGTAGTCTCCTGGTAAATTCTAACTGTCCCACGCTGGGTGCAGTGGGTATAAAGAGGAGCTGTGCCCAATCTAGAAAACATAGAAGTCTTAGTAGATGTATAAGTCAGAAGTTATTCAATCAAGGTGACTTCTGTAACTGCCACACCCTCTAGCAGTGTTTACATAGAAGAGAGTTCTCATTAGAATGAAACTTGACTTAAGTAGATTAAGCTGGGAGTGGGCAAAACAACAAAGCCCCCAGAATAGCTAAACCTGTCCTCCAACAACTATGACAAAGATAGTTGGAAATATCACTCTGACAATAATTGAATGTTGAACATAGGTAAAGGGACAACATGATAACCTCTCAGTACCTGGATTGCAAACCATAATGACCAAAAGGAGGGAGGGAGGGAGAGAGAGAGAGAGAGAGGGAGAGGGAAAGAGAGAGAGAGAGAAACTGGGGGAAGGGGCAGGACGGAAACGGGATATTGGTGGTGGAAAATGTGTACTGATGAAGTGATGGGTTATAGAACACTGTATGACTGAAACTCAATCATGAACAGCTTTGTAACTGTGTATCTCAGAGGGATTTAATAATAAAAAAGAATTTAAATTTCTTTTTGTTTGTTTTAATTGAATCAGGAAGAGTGATGTTTTATTTATTTATTTATTTATTTATTTATCTGTTTATTTTCTGGTGTGTGTTGAGGGAACTAGGGAGTTCTCTCATTTCTCCCTTACCTTTTCCTTCCTTCCTTCCTTCCTTCCTTCCTTCCTTCCTTCCTTCCTTCCTTCCTTCCTTTCGTCCTCCCCTCTCCTCCCTCCTTCCTTCCTCCTTCCTTCCTCCTTCCTTCCCTCCCTTCCTTCCTTCCTTCTTCCCTCCTTCCTTCCTTCCTTCCTCCTTCCTTCCTTCCTCCTTCCTTCCTTCCTCCTTCCTTCCTCCTTCCTTCCTTCCCTCCTCCCTTCCCTTCCGCCTTCCTTCTTCCTTCCTTCCTCCTTCCTTCTTTCTTCCTTCTTCCTTCCTATTTCCTTCCTCTCTTCCTTCCTCCTTCCTTCCTTCCTTCCTTCCTTCCTTCCATCCTTCCTTCCTTCCTTTCTTCTTCCTCCTTCCTTCTTCCCTTCTTCCTTCCTTCCTTCTTTCCTTCCTTCCTTCTTTCCTTCCTCCTTCCTTCCTTTCTTCCTTTCCTTCTTCTTCCTTCCTTCCTCCTTCCTTCTTTCCTTCCTCCTTCCCTTCCTCCTTCCTTCCATCCTTCCTTCCTTCCTTCCTCCCTCCCTCCTCCCTTCCTTTCTCCTCTCTTTCCTCCCTTTCCTTCTTCCTTTTTTTTCCTTCCTCCCTCCCTCCCTCCCTTCCTTCTTTCCTTTCTTTCCTCCTTCCTTCCTCTTTCCTTCCTTCTCCTTCTTTCCTTCCTTTCCTCCTTCCTTCCTTTCTCCTTCTTTCCTTCCTTCCTTCCTTCCTTCCTCCCTTCCTCCTCCTCCTTCCTTCCTTCCTTCCTCCCTTCCTCCCTCCCTCCCTCCCTCCCTCCTCCCTTCCTCCCCCCTTCCTCCCTTCCTCCTCCCTTCCTCCCTTCCTCCCTTCCCTCCCTCCTCCCTCCCCCCTCCCTCCCTCCCTCCCTCCCTCCCTCCCTCCCTCCCTCCCTCCATGTGATACAGTTCCAAGGCTCTTCATGATTGGGTTCTGTCTTCTAGAATGTCTTAGTCACCTGGATTCCTTTTATAGCTGTTTGAATAAAGGTTGGGGATTGGGAGAATGAAAAAAAGTTCTTCTCAAAGGACTGTCTTCTAGGTCTGAAGCCTGACATTTGATGTTAGTCTCACAATGACAATGGCTCTCCCTGAAGTACCAGAGCTATTATCCACCCAGGAATTGAGTTTCACTCCTGCTCCAAAGGATTCACTTCCTGCCTTTGAGGCAGGGTGGGTGGGGTGTATCAGTGAGGTCAAGGAGGGAGTTCATATTTTGAGCATTTCCCAGTGTGGGGCATTGTTCTTTGCACTTTACATAGTTACTTATTTAATCACATAGTTGTTCAGCTCATTCTTTCACCCATGCTGCTAATAAGCGGCCTATTTCCATATTTTACAGATGAGAAGGCCAAGGGACAGAGGTTAGGTAATGGTCCATAGGGAACCAAGTGGCCAAGCTGGAATTCGTATTGCTTTGAGGGATAACTTGGAGGAAGTGAGACTCAGGGAAACACCTGAAGTGTGTCAAAAAATATTTGCCAAAAGGTGTGAGTCAACGAAGCTGAGGCAGGGCCGCAAAGATTGTCAAGTTCATGCACATTCAGGAAAAGCCCCGTGATCCGATAAGGAGTCTGCATGATAAAGGCTGCTCAGGTGAGTGCTGTTCAGTGGAACTGCAATAAAAAGTGGGCGAGAACAAGTGGCAGCAGGCCACGTCCGAGAGTGCAGGGCAGGGGCTGATTCAGTGGCCTGTTCATAAAGCAGGCCCTTTCAGCAGGTGGGCGCGTTTCTTGCAACAACCCTGGCATGTACAATTATTTTGGATTTACTGGACTTACGCAGCCAGTAAGAGGCTGTGATGAGATTCAAACGGCAGTTTATTACAAATCCTATACTACTTCTTCTCTACTATTTTGTCCAGGACTTGTGTATTTTTTTCCAAGGGTGGGCCTCCCAAGTAAGAGTTAAGAGTCAGGGACCCCCCCAGCAATTCTTGGCTAATTAGATGATGGTTTAATGCCACGGCCCCAGGATGCAATGCTGCCAGGGAGACCTAGGCCAGTCTAGTGGTGTTGGGGAATCTCCGGGTCTGCACCTCATGTTTTGACGACCATGTGAAGCTGGTCATCGAACCTTGGGGGGGGGGGTATATGCCTAGCGTGAGCCCTACTGCTATATTATCTATCTCCTGCTCCCTCTGACTTGTGTTTAAAAAGGAATGTCAGTGGAGCCAGAGAGATTGCCATCATGTCAGCATTTGAGGACATCTGAGAATTGCCCTCAGCACTGCCAGTGAGTGAGCTACTAGGCAGACAGGTGGCTCTCTCTCTCTCTCTCTCTCTCTCTCTCTCTCACTCACTCACTCACTCACTCTCTCAAGTGGAAGGTTATGAACAAAAGACTAGAGAATCTTGAAAACAACCTTCGGCTCCCTTTGAATATGCCCAGAAGCAATAGGGGTGATGTTAAAATTTTGTGCCTGAGAAACCATCATTAACAATATTGTAAATCACAGAACTTAAGTTAATTAAAAAAAAGGAAGAAGAAAAAAAATGCCCTGGGGGTTCACCTGTTTTCTTTCTTACTCAAAGTGTAGGCCAGAAAGAAGAGCATCGGCTCTCCAGGAGCTAGGAAACAGAAAGCACTTCTGCATAGGTTTCCTGAGGGGTTCCCATGCACAGTTATGGAAGCCCTTTTTTAGGTCCCCAATACCTCCCAAGGCCCAAACCCAATAATGTATAGACATCAGTTGGGTGTAGACTCGTAAGTGTGTTTGGTGGGAAACAAACAGTGTGGACGTGGGGTAAGTGTGTTTGGTGGGAAAGATGCCGTCTAAAACAGTCGTCTTCAATTGCATATTGGTACTGGCCCACAGTAGAAAGACTGAAAGCCACTTGTCTACTGACTTGGTTACAACTGTAGGTCCACAGACCAGCATGTAGGACAGATGCTGATCTATAGGCATGGGAAGGTTGAAGAACACTGACCCAGAAAGTTAGGCTGTTGTGAGACCCTGTGGTGAGAAGGAATTAACTGAGGTGGCTCAAGAGAACCCTGTCCCTAGTTTGGGTCAGGGGGCTTCACTGGAGGGTATTTTAGGGACAGATTAGGTCTGAGGAATCTACTCCAGTTTCATTTTGTTTCATTATAATGGTTGGGCTTAGGTGCCTGATATTCTGGGTTTTACTGAGGCCCTGGCATCTTTGAATCAGACAGGGTAATGAATGAGAAACCAGCTTAACTTAACTTGCCAGCTAAATGTTTTAGTTCTGCTGTTGGTAAAGGGCGCTGATTAGCCCTTCACTGAGATGTTGTGAAAGGGAGTGAGGTTCATTGTTTTATGAGAAGAGCTTGTTAAAGGCTGTTTGAGTTCATTGACCGATTTGACTTCTGGGTTCAAACTGATACGGCTGGAGAAAGGCTCAACATCACTCTGGGCTAAAAGATTACTGGTGACTTCCTGTTCTTAAGTTAACTGTGCTGAACGAAAGAAATGACAGCCCGGTAAAGAGGTGCTGGCCTTACATACGGCCAGTCCCCAGTGTTCCATATGATTCCAGTGTGTTGGTTGGCATGGTCTGCTTGTTTATTTATTTAGATGTTGATGTGCCATTGCTTTACAATGCTGTGTGTCTCAAGAGCACAACTTCACATCTTGATAAGTAGAACTCACTACTATGTCGTGAGTGATAAGTTTGACACACCAAACCCACCACCAATGATTTGGTACCATTAATAACTGTCAAGTGGAGCCTCTCCCTTGCTCTCTGATAACCACGATTGATGTGTAGTGTGTGTGAGTGTATGCGTGCTGATTTGTTTTCTGGGCCATAACTGGTAAAGTTCAGGGGGTTACTCTCTAGATCTGCACCCAGTAATTCCTGGCAGTGCTCAGGGAACCATATGGAATGCTGGGGATCGAAGCCAGGTTAGCCCTATGTAAGGCCAGCACCCCTTATCGGCTTTACTATGTCTCTGACCCCTCAGAACCATAGTGAGCTGGAGTTGTTTATGTTATGTTTTTGTTGATTCTTTGCTTTATTTCCTTTCTTTATATTTCACATATGAGTGAAACAGTCTGCCATCTGTCTTTCTCTTTCTGACTTTGCTTCACTTAATCACCCCAAGTTCCATCCATGTCATTGAAAAGAGCAATATTTGAGGGACCAGAGAACAGTACATGGGGTAAGGTGCTTGTATTGCATATAGCCAACCCCAGTTCTAACCTTTCGTGCTGTATATAGGCCTTTATGGCTTTGAGCCTTTACCAGATGTGACCCCTAAACCTCTTGCACCCCTCAAAAGTCAAGAAACAGCAAGACTGTATCTTTTTAAATAGCTATCAGCTATCTAGTGTTCTTTTGTGTTTATATACTTTTTTTTTTTTTTTTTTAAATCTTTGCTTTGGGCCACATCCAGCATTGCTGGGGGCTTAATCCTGGCTCTGGACATGGGTATAACTCCTGGCGGCCTCCAGAGACCACATGGCACCTGGGGATTGAACCCGTCGCCCTGCAAGAGAAATGCAAGAGAAATGCCCTGCCTAGTCCTGTCCTATCTCTGTCTACAACAGAGATAGGCTGCTGTCTACAGCTTCTTTCTTCACTCATCTGTCAAAAGACTTGAAGATTGTTTCCGTATCTCAACTTTTTCTGACTTAGTGCTGCCATGAATAAAGAGATGTAAATACCTTTTCAAGTAACTGTTTTCATATTCTTCAGATAAATACCTAGAAGAAGAATCCTTAAATCATATGGTGGTTCTAATTTTAACTTTGTGAGGAACGCCCCTGCTGTTTTTCATAGCTAGTGGCTGCACCAGTTTACATTCCCACATGGTGGTTTGAAAGCGACGTGTTCTTTAGGGTGCATGCTTTGCTGATTGACCAGTTGATTCCAGTGTGAATCAAATGAATCCTCTTGGGTACGTTATTTAACTGTGCCTTCTGTTTGGTTGCCTGTGGAATGGGGCTACATCATTCCTGTTGCGACAGGGTGAAATAGAAATGGAGCGAGACAATGTGAGCCTTTCCTGCTTCTACTGCTCTGTTATGAAATGGGTTTCCTGGGCTACTTTATCCACTGCTGATATTTATGCCAGTCCCTTTCCCATTCCGATTTCCAGGTGGTAGATTCAAATCTTAACCAAGTTTGATCAAGTACCTATCGAGTGGCCGTCTCATGTTTACCCTGGGACACTGTGAACCACACACATCCACTCAATATTAAGACGAGCCATTAACGGGACTATCCGTGTAGGAAAACAAATCACACAAATGGCAAATTGGATAAAATATTTTCAAAAACAACTATTTTTATAGTTAGTTGATGGTGGTACAGAGTGAATAAAAATAAAATTCTTTTTACTAATTTGCCAAGAACAGTATGATAAGAAGCAATTTGTCCTGGCAGAGCACCCAGGGGGTTGTTTTCTGGTTTCGAGGTACATAGTGTTAATAAAAAAAAACAGCTAGAAGTTTTGCAGATTTAAGTATTATCCTTGAATTCTCTGTGGACAATGAATTTCTTGTTTCCTGTTCTTGGGGTGACTCATTCCCAACTCATCTTGACCCTTGCTTGGATCTTGGTATTCTGTTGCCATGTCACTTTTCTGGGAATAGGAGCGAGAGAAAGAGAGACAGACAGAAAACAAAGTGAGAGAGAGACAGATAGACAGAGAGAGAGAGAGAGAGAGAGAGAGAGAGAGAGAGAGAGAGAGATCAGTCCTTACAACGGATATAAACAGGAGTAGGATAAACAAAGCTTAAAAGTGACGAGTGGAAAAATCACTGTTTTCGGTGGAATGATGAGGAAAAGCCTCTCTTGATGCAATTGTTTATACACAATTTTTTTTGTGGTTTGTTTGTGCAAAATTTACCAGTTCGAAGAGATAGTTTAGTGGATAAGGATCTTGTTTTGAATGTAGCCTACCTGGGTTTGATGCTATAGCACTTATATGGTCCCATGAGCACTGCCAGGAGTGATCCTTGAGTGTAAACCAGGAGTAATCCCTAAGTACATCTGGGTGTACCCAGTATTCTTTTAAAAGAAGAAAATATTGCATTTTATAAGTACTAGCTCTGCACCAGTCACTATGCTGAGTTGGATTCAGAGCTATAGAACAGCGACCTTTGGTGTGTGGAAGGCACCCGGAAGTCACTAGAACAGAAAGGGGTTAGAACAACTGAATTATGAGTAACACCCTGAGGGTATTCACCGGAAGCCCATCTTTTAATCCTGTGAGGTGCCCTGCACACTGCTGAGGAGAGTTGTGAGGAGACAGCCAGCACTCAATATTCACCAAATCTGATTGCCCTGGGAAGGAAAGATGCTTCCGCAAGCAGCAGGAAGTGACCTCTTGCACCTCCACCCCTGGGGTTTGCAGTGCTCTCAGCCAGAAGGCGGCTGTGCTTCTCTGTCAGAACGCAAAACCTAGTGGGGTCCCTGAGGAAAAGGGGCTCGGAAGGCAAATTGTTCTTTCTTTCTTTCTTTCTTCTTTCTTTCTTTCTTTCTTTCTTTCTTTCTTTCTTTCTTTCTTTCTTTCTTTCTTTCTTTCTTTCTTTCTTTCTTTCTTTCTTTCTTTCTTTCTTTCTTTCTTTTCTTTCTTTTCTTTTCTTTCTTTCTTTCTTTCTTTCTCTTTCTTTCTTTTCTTTCTTTCTTTCTTCTTTCTTTCCTTTCTTTCTTTCTTCTTTCTTCCTTTCTTCCTTTCTTTTCTTTTCTTTCTTTCTTTCTTTCTTTCTTTCTTTTCTTTCTTTCTTCTTTCTTTCTTTCTTTCTTTCTTTCTTTTCTTTCTTTCTTTCTCTCTCTCTTTCTTTCCTTCCTTCTTTCTTTCTTTCTTCCTTCCTTCTTTTTCTCTCTCTCTTCTTCTTTCTCTCTCTTTCTCTTTCTTTCTTCTTTCTTTCTTTCTTTCTTTCCTTTTCTTCTCTTTCTTTCTTTCTTTCTTTCTTTCTTTCCTTCCTTCTTTTCTTTCTTTCTTCTCTTTCTTTCTCTCTCTTCCTTCTTCTTTCTTTTCTTCTCTCTCTTATTCTTTATTTTTTAATCAGTAGCTAAGGCTGAAGAGATAATAAGGTAAGGAGGGTACTTGCCTTGCACTGTCAGATCCAGCTTGAGCCCTGTCACTCCAGGAGGGATCCCTGAGCATAAAACCAGAAGTAAACCTTGAGCTTCTGGTTGCTAAACAAAACCAACCAAACAGAAAAATCAGCAGTGATGTATTTCTTGCTATTTATGTCTCTCTTCAACAGAAGTTAGATCATGGGGTGGCTGCTTAGGGTGCTAGTCACTTTTCAGAGCCACTTCATGGAAATCCCTTTAGCATAAGTAGCTAAATCCAGAATACAGAGGCCAAAACCCATGTCAGGTTAAGTAGTGGGATTCTTGACGTGGTGTCTGTGCATCAGGACGAGCCGAGCAGCTCAGAGATCCCCTCAACAGCACTGCTTTCCT
The DNA here is from genome assembly GCA_021461705.1 of Cryptotis parvus. Classification (NCBI taxonomy): domain Eukaryota; kingdom Metazoa; phylum Chordata; class Mammalia; order Eulipotyphla; family Soricidae; genus Cryptotis; species Cryptotis parvus. Next base: position 4,804 of record JAJIBD010023283.1, on the reverse strand, counting down.
CAGAGTTAATGATTTGCTTTGACTTGAAGCTGGGTGCCATTGGGTCTTCCCTTAAATCTCATTAATGAGAACATGATGTGGTAAGGCCAGCTTGGAATTAAGCACGGAGGGCCGTAGAAGGGAAACAAACTACACTGTAAGAAAGGTCTCTTACAGCTATTTTCATTGAAGCGACTCACACATGTTGCTGCTGTTCAGTACCCGGCCTTTGCTTCTCGGGCAGGGCTGCTGCATGGAGCATGAGGCCCTGTTTATAGAGGCAGAATTCTATTTCTTGAGCAAATACATCATTTATTTGTGATCCTCACTTTTTATTAGTATTGTCGAGTTCAGGGCACTGTTAATATAAAGGTCACTAAACAACTGCCTGGAACCTTGAGTGTAGACTTGTGGGGTCGCAGGGTCAATCACAATTTTCGTGGCCTTTCTTGGAATGATACACATGCAGAATTTAAGCCATCAAATGGTGTCATGTAGCGCGGCTTATGATGAAGAGCAATGACTCACTCCTTATGGACCTGTGTTGGCTCAGACGGCTTTTCAATTCTTTTTTTTTTTTTTTTGGGCCACACCGGCAATGCCAGGGGTTACTCCTGGCTCTGACTCGGAATTACTCCTGGCAGTGCTCGGGGACCATATGGGATGCCGGGATCGACCGGCGGCCGGCCCGCAGCAAACACCCTACCGCTGGACTCGCTCCAGCCCCGCTTTTAATTCTTTTTAGGTCTTTCACCACCTTTTGTCTAAATGATGCTTTTTTGTATTGCTGCTCTTACTTTAGGTATTTTAAGATCTTAATGTCACTTCCAGAAAAGTAATTTTTTTCTTTAAAAAGTGATTTTTGGTTTTTACAATAGTAACAATGTTGTTGTTTTACATGTGCAGCACTTGTATGTCAGGCCCAGCGCTAGAGGACCAGGGTTCCTTCACCATTACCCCAAGGTCCCTTCCTTTCCAACCCCAGTTTGCACCCTTGGGTCACACCATAGTGCCATATTTCAGGGCTTGTTTCCAAGGGATTGTGTAAGCCCTCAGGCTGTTTTCTTTTACACTTGCCAAGTGCTCCTCTGGCGCATGTTTTTCCTCTCTGACTCTGACCTCGCTTAGCATAATTTTATGCGGGTTGCAGCAAACTGCTGGATTCCATCTTTTCTAATAACTGAGTAGTGTATGGATATACCAGTTTTTATTAAATCCACTTATGTTGTTGGACACTGGGGTTGTTTCCAGATTTTAGGCACATAATATTTCAACACCCGTCCACCAGAAGTGTCAGCTTCCCCCACCGGCATCCTGTATCCTGTCCTCACGCCAGCCCCACCCCATCCCTGCCTGCCAACTTGACAGGCACATTACAGAATTTTAGTGGTTGCAGCTTACATCTCATCTTTTCAATTTTGTTGAGTTTGTGTTTTGTATATAAGGGTACACTACTCTCCCATATCACCAGCATAACTGAAGCCCTGATGCCTGTTCACCTATTATTTCCCATTCTCTTCTTCTCTCCTTGAATTCTTTCCTTCTCTGTCGTTCTCCTTTCTAAACTCTAGGACCAAGGGTTAGGGTTAGGGTAGGATCCCCTTTTACTACAGCTCCTCACTCAGTATCTTTATACCACAGATAAGTGAGATCATCCTGTTTGTCTTTCTTCTGCTTACTGCATTCAATATATCTTCCAGTGCCAATCACACTGCAGCAGATTGTATGATTTCATCGTTGGTTGCAAGCTGTGTCGGTGTTACATTGTGTATATAGCCTGGTTATTTGTTTTATGAGTATTTTTCTTTGTATCTTGAACATACATTGTATCTGGGTTCTTTTATATACCTCTGAGAAGCATTTCTTTGACCACTTTCTTATGCTTAAATAGTAAATCTCTTTCTTTTGGGTAATAATTTAAATTTCAGTTCATTTTTTTTTTTGCCTAGACGGTGTGCAATTAGCATAACATATTGATAGCTTAGCCAGACTCCTGACTGAAGTTAATACACAGATTCTTCCTGCGTTTCCCTTCTGTGTCTCTTTCTCAAGAATCCCTTTCATTTTTAGCATCTGCATTTGTCCCAAATGTTGTTTTGTTTGTTTAGTGCAGGAACACCTGGTAGTTCCCTAGATTTTACTCCCAGCAGTGCTCAGGGGATCTAAGCATGTAATTTATTTTATGCAATTACCTCCACTTTCAATGCTGTTTCCAGTCACTTTTTGGAATTTGCCAGTGTCTTCGGGTAGATTTAAAATTCCCCCCCACAGATGTCATAGTGTTTAATATGTGACAGTGTGGCTGGACCAAATCTAATGACGGCTTTTTTGTGTCATTGTGAAAAGTCTTTATTTACTCATTGTTGTTTATTTTATTGAGTCACCATACAGTCAGGAAGGCTGTTCGTGATCAAGGTTCATTCAGTCACAAAATGTTCCAACACCCACCCCTCCACCAGTGCCCATTTTCCCCACCACCATTGTGCTCCTTTCCCTCCTGCAACCCTCCGCCCCCCCAGTCTATCTCTATGGCAGGCCCTTTCCTTCTTTTCTCCCTTTCTTTCTCTCTCTCCCTTTGGACATTATGGTCTGCAATGCAGATACTGAGAGGTTACCATGTTTGTTTCCTTACCTATTATTCTGTACTCAGTTTTTACAGCAGTCATTTACCACTGCCCTTGTCATAGTGGGCCCTCCTCTACCCCATCTGCCTTTCCCCCAAGAGGTTGAAGCAGGATTCCAACCATGGACCAAATCTTTTGGCCCTTATTTCTGCTGTTCTTGAATATTGGTTTCATATTTTGTTTTTCACACCACACAAGTGAGTAGAATCATTCTATGTCTCTCCCTCTCCTTTGGACTCGTTTCACTCAGCATGGTACTCTCCATGTCCATCTATTTATAGGCAAATTTCATGATTTCATTCTTCCTACCAATTGGGTAGTATTCCATTGTGTAGGTGTACCATAGTTTCTTTATCCAGTCGTCTGTTCTTGGGCATTCAGGTTGTTTCCAGATTGTGGCTATTGTCAATATTGCTGCAATAAATATAGAAGTGCAGATGTTTCTTCTGTGTGTGGTATTGCTGGGTCATTGAAAATGAGATGGGCTGGACATGTTATGCGATTTGGAGACAACCACTGGACTAGAGCCGTTACTGATTGGATCCCATGGGATGTCAAAGATCACGTGGGCCGCCCACCTACAAGATGGTCAGACTTCCCTGTCAAGACCCTGAAGGAACGGTTTGAGGCTCTTCATATTCCTGAATCAACCAGATGCCATTGGGCTACATTGGCATGTGATAGGGTCCAATGGAAATGTTACTGGCGCCCGCTTGAGCAAATCGATGAATAACGGATTCAAGTGATCAAGTGATGGAAGCAAACGCTCAATTGAGGAATGCCAATATTGTTCTCCAAAAGGCTGGACCAGTCGGCATTCCCACTAAGGATGGAGGAGAGTCCCTTCCACTCTGCATCCATGCCAGCACTGGTTGTTCTTGTTCTTTTGATGGGTACCAGTCTCTGTGGTGTGAGACTATACCTCATTGTTGTTTTCAAAAAGTCTTTTATTTTAAGGAAAAAAATCGCTAACAAAAATTTTTAACAAGTTTTACTTAGCAAAATACACCCAAAACAAAATCACAGTACAAGGAAATTTTAAGTCAAGGCCTCATCAATTCCTACAGTATTGGTATTACGTCTCAATTTTCTTTTTTTCTTTTTTGGGGGTCACATCCAGCAATGCTCAGAGGTTACTCCTGGCTCTGCACTCACTCAGGAATTACTTCTGGTGGGGCTCGGAGGAGTAATTCCTCTGAGCACCATATGGGTGCTGAGGATCAAACCCGGGTTGGCCGCATGCAAGGCAAATGCCCTACCCTCTGTACTATCATTCCGGCCCCTCAATTTTCAAAACTAATTTCCTCAAAAGCTTAAACTTGACCTAAAGGATTTTTAATGAAAATAAAGTAGAAGAACAAACAGGAGAAATGTTTCTCTTTGAATTAGAGATCCAGCACCTTGAGTTTTCAAAACCCAGGAAACAAAGCTTGTCTCCCCCAATGTGCTCTTGGGGATGCAGTGTAACAGAGCTATTCTGACGTACTCAAAACTACTTTATCGAGTGAGGTTTTGTTTCTGTTCCTGTTTACTGTGGTGCTGGGATGGAGCCCAGTTCTTACCTATGCAAGACCCACTTTTCCACAGAGCCACATCCGGCCCTGTGGCCGCTCTGTTAGGAGCTCATGAGTCACAGAGAAAGCAAAATCTTTTTGTGATTCTTTTTTATTTCTTATCATCTAGTTGCTCAGCCTCTGACCTTCATGTAAAAGGCTTTCTATAAAAATAAATCAAAGCATGCTGTCTCATCTTCCTTTGTTCTTCTTTATGAAGTTCTGTGTGGTAAATCATTACCCTCAGAGGACGAGCTTCACCGTAGAGCAGCCAAAGAGGGACTTGCTATTTCCTTAGATGACTTCCAAATAGCATCCTACCTCCTGAGGACATATGCTCTTTTTTTCCTGGAAAATAACCTTCCAGTTTCTTACTGAGGTAAAGCCACACAAATGCCAAGCAGAAGGACCTCGTGGTTCAGCATTTAGAACCTGCATTAACCCTAGGGTTAACGCCAGCACCACTGTGCCTGGCTTTGGTTTCTCTGGAGTAAACCTTCCCGACTTCTCAGGCTGGTGGAGGGTGCTGATGGCCGTGCATAGGGTTCAACCAGCTGTTCCTAAATCAAATCCAATTGTTTCCAGTTCCGCCTCATCCCTGAGTTCAAAGGCTTCTGGCAATGCCAGTGCCCTGGGTTTTCAAAGCTG
>JAJIBD010023282.1:0-27373 GCA_021461705.1 Cryptotis parvus | reverse complement strand
TTCCCTTTTTTTTTTTTTTTTTTTGATTTTTTTTATTATACCACCAAGTGAAACATACAATTACAAAGGTGTTCATAATTGGTTCTTGGTAATACAGTATTCCAGCACCCATCCCCTCCACCAGTGCCCCATTTCCACCACCAATGTACCCCCCCCTCCCATCCCCCCACCCGCCTTAATAGCAGTTACCCCAGTTTCCTCTCTTTCTCTCTCTCTCTCTCTCTCTGTCTCTGCATCTCTCTCCCTCTTATTTTACACATTGTGGCTAGCCCTGCAGATAGTTAGAGTTAATCACTTAAGTCTCTTTGTGTATATTCAGTGGTGAGTTTTAATCTGCCATTACAATTTCCCCATATTTATTAAAACACTGGTATCTATATCCTATTAATGAATGCAGTCATTCTATATCTGTCCTTTTCCTTCTGACTAATTTCACTCAGCATGATAGACTCCATGTCCATCCATTTGCAGGTAAATTTCATAATTTCATCCCTTTCTGACAGCCGCATAGTATTCCATAGTGTAGATGAACCACAGTTTCTTTAGCCAGTCCTCTGTTGTCGGGCATTTAGGTTGTTTCCAGATTCTAGCTATAGTGAATAGCGCAGAGATGAATAAAGAAGTACAGATAGTGTTTCTGCTATGTGTTTTCGGTCTCTAGGGTATATTCCCAGGAGTGCTATTGTTGGATCAAATGGGAGCTCAATATCTAGCTTTCGGAGGAATGTCCATATTGTTTTCCAAAAGGGCTGGACCAGTCGGCACTCCCACCAGCAGTGAATGAGAGTCCCTTTTTCCCCACATCCACGCCAGCACCGGTTGTTCTTGCTGTTTTGGATGTGTGCCAGTCTCTGTGGGGTGAGATGGTACCTCATTGTTGTTTTGATTTGCATCTCCCTGATGATCAAAGATGAAGAGCACTTTTTAAAATATGCTCATTTGAAAAAAAAATTTTTTTTCTCTTGTAAATATGTGCAATTGCTCAATTGCAGGCAGTTCAAAGGTGCCAAGAACAGCGGAAAGTATCTGTGCCTCCCACGTAGCTCCTAACAGAAATCAATCTCACCCAGTTCTCTCTGTCTGGGCCACGCACCAGACTCTTTCCAGAGTCACTCATTCCAGGCTGACATGAGTCACATTGGGCCAAGGACAACCTGATGTTCCTGTGACACTGACCAGGGGCCTGTGACACTGACCAGGACACCTAGGGGCCATCAGGAAAAACAGTCCCTGGGTCTCCCTAGGACCACCTAGCCTGGGGCTAATCTCCCTCCCCTGGGAAATCACTGAGGCGTATAGAGAAGGACACAGAGTTCCAGGCCCTTCCAGCATGGCCTTTATTGGAGGCGCCCAGTAGGCGGGGGAGGCTGCCATTCCAGCTAGTGCAGCCCAGTGTGAAGCTATCAGGAATGTTGTGAGCTGGTTGCTAGAGGCATGATTAAACAGACATTGTTAGAAACCCAAAACAAAGAAAACACCATCAGATAATCTCCTATTTTCTCTGCACTTACTACTATGGGTGATCTTGAGCTCATCTCTTTCCACTGTATCCGCCAGGGAAAATGATGTTACATCTTGAGTTAGTACCTTGAAATTGATCATTGGGGAAGTTTCCTTCCACTGGGATCAGCAAATCTATTTACCAAGACCTTCTCCTGTATCCTCCCAAGAGCTGGTTTGGTCTTTTAGTCCCAGCACCTGATACTCATCTCAGAATGGGCCCAGAGTCACTCAGATTATTTGAAAGACACCAGTGCCACAAGTATGAGACTGGTGTCCTCTTGCTTTTGTGCAACTCACCCCTCACCATGTCATACAGCCAACCGAGTCCCCCGCAAAGTCCTCCTTAGGAGCACTGCTCTTTGGAGTGAGACTCAGACCAATAGCCTGGAGTCAGCCTGGCTGCTCCCTTTCCATCACTACCACATTCAGGTACCAAATCCTGTTGGTTCCAGAACAGACTCATCTTTGCTCACGTCCCTCCTTCTTCCCCTTGTGGTTCTGGTATCTGAGTCCCTACAGCCACTTTACCTCCTTACTTGAGTCTGTTTCCTGCCAACCACTCCTCACAAAATACCAGAGGAGTCTCGGTCCATAAGTGGCATCCAGAGGGTAGCTCAAAGACCAGGAGCACATGTTTTGTATGTGGGAGACCCATGTCCCATCCTCAGCACCACATGGTCCCCGAGAACCATGGAGAGTGAACTCTGAATTCTGAGTCACAAGCTGCTCCCAGCACTGCTGGGTATGGCCCACAAACAAACAAACAAAAGGGGGGGAGGGGAATGGACCATTTTTTAAATAGGGGCCACACCCAACAGTGCTGGAGTGTCCAGGGCTATTCCTAAAGAAGTTCAGTCTGGCAGTACTCAGGGGCCACTTAGGTCACACCTATAGGTGCTAGGTATCAAACTCAAGGTCTCATGATAAGCATGTGTTCTACCTCTTGAGCCATCTCTCCAACTCCCATGTTCTTTCTTTGAAAATTTTCTGAGGTCTCCCTTACCATGAGATGTTCTAAGGCAAGATCCTAGTCCCTCTCTTCGGCCTCATATTTCTGTTTAAACCTTCAAATAAACTATGCTCCAAAACACACTGGTCCAACAGCAGCTCCACACACGTCCAGATTTTCATGCATGTTACTTATTTACTTTTCCTTATGCCTTCCATCCACTTTCTACACCTGATAACTCCCACTCAGCCTTGAAGACCTAGTTCAAATGTCTTTTCCTTCAATCAACCCTTCCCTTTACCCCAGGAAGTTTATCCCCTTCCTATTTCCTATCACTGCTTTATAAAATTACCATAAACTTGGTGTCATAAAACAACACAAGTTTATTATCATAAAGTTCTGGAGGTCAGTAGTCAAAAATCTTTGAGTCTCCCCAGCAGTGCTCCACCCTGTGGTGCTGGGGGTCCACCAGGGCCTGAGATAAGTAAGACGTGTGCTCCACCTCTTGAGACACATCCCCAAGCCTTCTTTCTCCTCTCTGACCTTTGCTCCACCCTCACAATTTCTTCTGCTCTGGCCATCTAGCCTCCTTCTTAGAAGGAGCCTTGGGATGACATCACCAACACCCCAACCCAAAGATAATCTCTTAGGTTCCTAATTTAATCTCATCTACAAATGCCCTTTTCACCATAAGGTAACAGATTCCCAGGCTTCACACAAACATGGTGATGGGAGGGGCCACGGAGGGTTGCCTGAGGCCCCACACTTGTCCATTCTTCCAGGGTACTGTGAACAGACCTTGACTCAGCTGAGCCCCAGCACCTCAAGGCCAGAGCCTCTGAACCATTCATATTCAATGAATATTGTAATTGATGATAATGTCATTCCCAGCAGAGGACCAAACACAGAATGGCCACTCAAGAAATGTTGAATGAATGAATGAATGAATGAATGAATGAATGAATGAATGAACAAATGAAACCATATGACTAACAATTACATTAAGAAGACTGCCTTCATTGACAACCAGCTTCTGTGAAAATAGGAATCCAGCAGAGGCCTCATTCCTGGCATCTCTGTGGATGAAATCAGAGTCTCATCCATCATTGCATCTCATCTACCAAGAGTAGTAGGCGTGGGAGGGATGGCACCCTCTCCTGGAGCAATGATTGTTCAGTTTGAGGGTCATGGGAAAAGAGCACTCCCTGTTTTCCAGATTTCCCAATTTATTTTTCAGGGAAAGCACGGAAGGGGAGGAAAAGTCTGCCATCCCCAAAGATGTCTTTCACAGAAGACTGATCTCATTGGAGTAGCTCTAAAAACTGGGGGAAAGTTTTGTCAGCCAAAGCCCTCTGATGGTACTAAGGACAAAGCTGAGTCCCTCAGGAAGTCTCTCTCTCTTCATCACAGAGCTGATACCCTGAACCCTGTTCTGCACACTTACTTTTACTCCATTCTTTGGTAACCACCTAATTAGCTTTCTTCTACAACCTATATCTCCACCTAGGGTTTTTAGCTCTGTTTGAGACATGTGTTTGCATGCCTCAGTTTTTCTCACTTGATCCTATGTGCACAGGAGGTATAAGTCCTTTATGAATCTCTGTCTCCTCTTAATCCCTTTGGATACTTGCTTGATTACGTGTTCAATTGGTGAAGAACCCAGAGAAACACAAAATCACTTCTTCTAGACCCCAACTTGCTAATGTGTGATCAAATTTCAAAAGTCAGAGTAAAACATGAGTTCTTCCTACTTTCAAGCATTAAAGCAAATTTCAAAAAGTCTGAGTTAAACACCACAGTCACCTCTGCAACCTCTGATGTATTAGAGAAAATATTCCTCTGGGCTTTTGTTGTGAATGAGTCTAGTTCACATCAAGTCTAACAAGCAGTGGGACCCTGAGCACAGCTAAGCAGAGACCTCTACCTTCTGTAAAGACAATCCTACCTGTTTTCTGGTGGGTTTCAGTTCTTGGTTTCCTGGATGCCTGAGGAGAAAGTACTTAGCCTGGAGGTGGCCTCTGTCATTCCTGGGAAGGAAGGTGAACTCCCACTGGGAGCAGAAGCACCTTCCCTGGGCATAGATTGATATCTTTAGTGAAGCATCAATTCAAACAGCCCAAGATTTGGCTGGTGGCTGGAGAGCAGTGGGGAGTTGGGGTGAAAGAGCAGAGTCTAGCCCAACTCAATGACTCCGGACTCAGATTCCTGGAGTCTAGCCCAGCCAAAATACCCTGGACTTTGGGTAAGTCCAGCAAGCCAGGAATCCCTCTGATCTGGCTGCCACTTGTATGATAGAGAACCTTGTCACTCAGGGTTGTTATAAATACAATAAGGCGCGAAACTCAGATAATGTAGACACCAGAGTTCTTTATTCATTTCTAAGAAAGAGAATGCAAGCGAGTGGGTCTCACTCAGCTATGTACTTCCCCTTAAATCATGTGTGCTCCATCCCACAGCTCCCAGGGCCTGATGTTCTGTGCATTTACAGCCCATGGAAGATTAATAGAAGCCATAAAAGACAACTGACCACAAGAAAGGAAGCAGCCACTCCCTAAAAGCAGACCTAAGCTCCCAGCTTGGCATAGACTCACGTCTATCCATCAGGGCGCTTCTTCTTAGCTCACTGAGCTCAGCCCTGCATGATGCTGGGCAACAGATCAGCAAACTCCAGACACTGGCTTCTTGGAAAAGAACAAATTCCACTTAGGATCGTCCCATCCCAAACCAGTCAGTACCTCCAGACTTAATGCTGTGTAACCACACAGTCATTTCCATTCACCAAATATGTAGATTGGGGGTGAAACAAATATGACAAGTCTACTTTCACTTAAAAACCATGAATGTTTTAGATATGTTTTATTAAACATGTAAATTGGTATATGGTATATTTATCCATGGGGCAGGGGAAGTTCAAAAGATTGAAAGATGTTATCTTTTTCTTATCTTAAGTGGTTTTCTTATCTAAATGGAATTATGGGTAGACACAAATATCTTAAATGTCTTATATCTATATATTGTTCTAATTTTCTGCATTGATTATGATTTATTTGCATAGTAAATAATGGAATTGTTAAAGGGGTGAAATGGATAGTCTCTTTAGTCTTAAAAATTGCTTAAAGAGTTTATCCCTGCTAACAGTCATCTATGTGACTTCAGCATAGATGATGTTTACTTCAGCCTAAGCTCGTCGAGGTTCTGAGCCTTCCTGTGGAATTTCCTATCTAGAATTCCCTGGCTGACTCATGCTCATCTTTTCACATATGTTCAAATGTTGCTTCCTCTGGGAAGCCTGTCCTGTCCTGTCCTCCCTCATCCCAGCTGCTGGCCTCAGTCAGTCCTGAGTCCTCCCTCCCCTGGGACTCTGCCACTTTGTCTAGAAATCATCTGTTTGCTGTGCAGTTCTTAATCTTTTTGCTACCCAGTCCCCCATTGGGTACCAAATTTCTATCAATAAGCAAAATCTCCAGGGAAGTTAAAACACGATTCTACTTTGAATTCAGTGAATTCTTAAAGATTCCCCAAATAGGCTGCTCTCTCCTCTCCACTCCAGCCACTTCTCAGGCACACTGAGTAAAGCTTTTGTTAGGCAGGGGATGGTACTCAGAGCTCACACAGGCAAGTGCTCTGCCCACAGCTGAACCATACTCCTGACCCCACATTGTATCAAGAATCAGATCCCGGCTGGTAGATGCCCTAATGGCAGAGTCAGCATATAATTCGCCTCTTGGAGCTTCTTGAATAGATGAGTGAGTGGTGGGTGAGTGAACAGTGAAAGAAAATGTGTCACTTACTCCATAACACAGAGGAGTCAAGAGCGCAAACTTCAAGCTGGACTACCATTGTCAAGGCACTTGCCTTGCATGTGGCCAACCCCTGTTCTCTCTCCCAAGCACCATGTATGGTCTCTAAGCACCACCTGTAGTGGCCCTGAGCAGAATCAAAAGTAAAGCCTGAGCATGTTGGGTATGACCAACACACACACACACACACACACACACACACAAAAGTAAAACTATTTATTGAGGAAGCCTATGGAAACCAAGTGAGTCCTCCAAGACCTATGTTCCCAGTCAAAACCTGGGATTCCTTCATTGAGAAGGAGGAAAGACTTTGGCTCCATTCATATACTGGAGTGACATGACTGTTCTCATCATGGTGCTGCAGCTGGGCTCTAACCTCCTTAAACAGGACAAAGCCTCCTCCTGGCCCTTGCCTGCTCACTGAGCATCCAGGAGGACTTGACAAGGGACTCTCAGAATTAACCTGTCAATGAGACTTCCAGCAGGAGGCACAGAGCTGTCCCACTGGTCCTTCTGGTTGGACTTGAACAGCTACCATATTGCTCTGGAAGTGCACAAGGGGCCAGGGAGGTACATCTGCCCTCAGATCTGCTGCCATAGTGCTTTAGGACCTCCTACTCCCAAACAGAGCAGAGCCCAGAGAGCTATAACCCATCACAGTCACAGGCACATAAACAAGGGAGTTGTTGGAGCAGAAGCCACTCATTTCAGGGGGAAACCAAGACTCATCTTGGTGGGCTTGAAGCCAGTCCTGCCCACATTACCAAGGCAGGGGATGGTAGGAGGACCACATTACCAAAGCAGGAGGAGTGGGGTAAGGAGTGGAATGACAAATATCTGTCATTAACCTTATTCCTTGGGTCTCTGGTCTCCACATCTCAAGACACGCATTCCTAAGATGAACAGAGTAGAGAAATACAAGAGGGTGAATCATCTAGAACATGATGTCTGATTGGAACAACCAGACCACGGGAGAAGGGATCAGGGTGGGATCAGATCCCAATCACCTTGAGAATCTTGATCCAAATAAAGTGTCCTTCTTAGCCATGGCTCTAGTTCATTGGCAGAGCTGATTCCTCACATCCAGCCCCTAAAACAGTGCATGTGCATATGCACCCACTCTCATGACGCGTGTGAGCGTGCCCACATACACAAACACACACACACACAGAGTGCACACATCTTCCTTGACTCACAACCCAAATAAATAAACAATGCTCTCGCTGCCAGTTCCTCCTCCCACTTCCACTTCTCTCCCCTCCCCTTCCCCACTTTGATTCTGGGAAGTGACCATCAGAGTGTATGTGTAGAAATAGGTTTGGAAAAGTGAGAGGGAAAGGTGTTCTCCCCAGTGGGCTTCTAAACCATTCAATAAAGTTAAGAAATATTTGTTGAATGGCTCTTTAGCTGCAGGGAACTGAGGCTCAGGGAGGGCACTTTTCAAGGCTATCTCTCCAGAAAGCACTCCCTGGCCTCCAGGAGGCCACATGCTCTCTGATCTATGAGAATATCTGCCCTGTCCGCTACAGAGTGAATTTTGTTTCTTGTATACTAATTGCATCAGCCAAGTCAGAGGATGCAGGGCTTCCTTTTGTGTCCAGTAACAGCACATAGCACAGCTCCAAGTCTAATGCCTGGTGAGGTTTTCCTATTGAAATCATGGGCTACAGAACGCAAAACTTGCTTTTGCTTTTTATATGACCTACAACATATTCAGCACAGTGGCTGAAATACATTAATTCCTGAACCCATTGGGTTCTGTGAGTAAAATATTTTATAGATGTAGAAACTGAGTCTCAGAAAGGTCGTGACTTTCCCCACCAGGAAAGTCAGGACTAAAACCAGGATCTCCTGTGCCCAAAATGGAGTATTCAGTCCTTCTCAGAGAAGAGCTCATTTCTATTCTGTTCTTCTCTTACCCGGTAGAGATAAGATAAGAGTACTGGGAGATCTTTACTGGAGTAGGAACAAAAGTAGGAGGACAAGGATCTTGATTGTCTCAGACGGTGGTCCTACCTCAAGCAAGAAAAGGCAACCCTAGCTGAGATCCAGATTTTCAAGCTCTTCTCACAACATTTTTCAGTGTGGAGTGGAGGCAGTATGTAAGGCAAATAGAAGTGATAGCATGGACGGAGCATGAGGCTCAAGTCTTAACCAGTTTATCTTTTCTGGGAATACTGGTTCTCAGAAACTGTGGGTGATCATAGACCCACAAATCTGTAGCTGGGCTGAGGGCAGATTTGGCCTAAGAGGTGTCAGAGGAGGTCAAAGAAAGAATTGCAGGCTCAGTGGCAGAGACCTTCCTGGGAATAAGAAGCAGAGATTGTAAAGCTTGCTTCCTGTGTGGGGATAAGTTTTCACCACTCGTTCTGTCTCCCCATTGCTACTGCTGTAGTCCAGGCTTGAGCCAAGTCAACAGTCATTCACACACTTTGATCCCATGGTTTTCTATAGAGCACAGTCACACAATCAGAAGTAAACAGCCCAGCTGGCAACCCCAAGGATGAAGGAAGCGAGTGGATGGCCTTGGATCATCTCATCCCTTACAGTGATTGGTTCAAAAGGTAAGCATGTGACCTGAACAGATCCAATAGGATGCAACAAGACTTTGCCAGCATCTTGGGTAAGAGATTCTTATTCTTAATTTAGGGCTGGGAGTGAAAACAGAGTCCTCCCTTGTGATGGTGAAGAACTCCTTTAAGAATGGAACCGGTGTGAAGAGAGCACTGTCAAGACACCAGATCTATCTGAAGGCTATCACTGAAGGCCCAAATCAAGCTATACTCTGGAATCCTTGTTTCAAGAACCAACAAATGCTTCTTTGGGCTTAAACTGACTTAAGTTGACTTTTCTGGATGAACAATAAAGAATCCCAGTTAATACAAATATTTAGACCTTTGTGATGCTACCTTTCTTTCTCAACACCAAAGACTTTTCTCACCTTTCTGTCCCACAGGAGAGTCTGAGCAGAAAAAAAAATTAGATCTAGAGTAAATGATTTTGTGATCTGTTTTTCCCCTAACTAAACCAGAGCCCACAAACCCTTTCCAAATCTACTCTTTTCGACTGACACATATTCAAAAGAGCAAGAACAACAAGTGCTGGCGTGGATGTGGGGAAAAGGGGACACTCATCCATTGTTGGTGGGAATGCCGGCTGGTACAGCCTTTCTGGAAAAACAATATGGACTTTCCTCCAAAGACTAGAAATTGAACTCCCATTTGACCCAGCCATACCACTCCTGGGAATCTACTCTGGGAAACCAAAAATACGCAGCGGAAACACCATCCCTACTTTTATGTTCATAGCAGCATTATTCACAATAGCCAGAATCTGGAAGCAACCAGAGTGCCCTAGAATCGATGACTGGATAAAGAAGCTTTGGTACATCTACACAATGGAATACTATGCAGCTGTTAGGAAAAATGAAGTTATAAAATTTGCCTATAAATGGATGGACATGGAGAAGATTATGTTGAGCGAAATTAGCCAGAAGGAGAGAGACAGATACAGAATGACTGCATTTATTTGCATGGCATAAATATATATGTACATATTATGATACCAATATCCAAGGTCAAGTGAAACATATATCGGGAGGTCTTGTCAAAGGTGGAAATTATCACAAACGTGTGGGAGTCAGAAGCTAGGTAAGACAGAAAATGGAACAGTGTGCTAACAATTGTCGAGGGTACTAATGTCAACCTAGAACTGAGCATTAAATAGAGGCAAAAGGATACACATGACAACCTTTTAATGTATGTTCTGTAATCCATAGTCTGGAAGGGAAGGAAAAGAGAAAGAGAGAGAAAAGGAAAAGAAATAAAGAACCTGCCATGGAGGTGGGCTGGGGAAGGGGAGGGAACCGGGGATGTTGTTGGTGGGAGATGGGCACTGGTGGAGGGACGGGTGCTGGAACACTGTATGACCAAAACCCAAACATGAACTTTTTAATTGTATATCTTTTTATTTGTATATCTCACGGTGGTATAATAAAATACTTAAAAAATAAAAAGAAAAAAAAAAAAAATCTACTCTTTTCTCTTTCTTTTGTTCTCATTGCCCCTATAGAGGTGAGTAGAGGGGCAGGGACAGTCATGGATCTTGACTTCTATTTTCTTCATTTTTTTTCACCAAGGGAAACTGAGCAGTGCTGCAATTACCATTTGGCCAACACAAAAGACGTTTCTTGGACAGAGGTTATGTCCCTGAGAGGCTGTGAGAAGCGTGCTAAAGCAAATGGCCCTTTACGCACAGATCTAGACAATTCGCTACAGGATTTGAGTCTTTAGACACAACTTGAGAACAGGACTGTGGTAAACGATGATGTGAAGAGGTAGGGAAGACATTGGAGAGAGCAACGCTGAGCTTGGGAATGAGTGTCCCAACAATTAACTCTGGTGGCCCAAGGCTCTGGCTGCAGAAGGCTCTGAGACAGGAAGCGACCATAGAGTATCTTCCCCAGGGGGTTCTTTTCACAGTGGAAGATGGGGAGTGCACAGAAGTCACTCAATATTTTTTGCACTAAATACCTGGTTTTTATGTCATCTTATTCAGACTTTCGACAGCTCTCCATGAAATGATTATTTTCATTTTCAGATGAGAACAGCAAAGCTCAGAGATGCTAAGTAATGTGCTCCTGGAATTACAGTTTCTATGCCCCTAAAACAAGCTCTGAGCTCAAAACAGTTTCACTTCAAGACCTTGGTCCTTGGGGCCGAGAAATAGCACAGCAGGTAGGGCATTTGCCTTACATGTGGCTGAGCCGTGTTCAATCCCCAGCATCCCATATGGTCCCCTGAGCACTGCCAGGAGTAATTCCTGAGTGCAGAGTCAAGAGCACCCCTGAGTATTGCTGGGTGTCATACAAAAAGCAAAATAAATAAATAAATAAATAAATACCTTTGGTCCAATCCCATACCCCAACCACAGTGAGATTTCTAGAGCAATAGCAGACACCCTGGTCCTGTCCCACACCCCAACCCTGGTGAGGGCTCTAGAGCAATAGCAGCAGCCTCAGCTGGCACCACCAAGTGGCCACTTTCAAAGAAGCACTGACACTGGACTGGCTGCAAGAACATTTTCTGACTGAGGAGTCAACAGCTAATCATGAAGAAAGCAACATTCTTGCTTGTGTGCTTTAGGTTTTGAAGAGACTCACCCTGCAAGACTCAGGGCCTAGTTACAAAGGCCATCTCTCCCATGGTGCTAAGGCCTCTGAGCAGGGCTAAGACAAACCTGGGACTCCTCCTTTTAAAGCAGCACTCCAGCCCACTCTCAGCACTCAGACCAGCTCTCTCTCTGGTCTGAGAAAATATTATTCTTTACATCATATTGACATACACTCTGTTTGTTAAATTATGGTTTCTTCTTGGTCACTCTTGGAGATACTTGGGGACCACCAGGACTGTATGTGGCCGTGCTGAGAGGACGGGGGCAGTGGTGCTGAGCATTGCTTGCAGAGCCTCGTCCCTGCACTGCATGTGCTCTGCCGGTCGAACCCTATAATGTCTGTTTACTGTTTGGTAAACAGCATAGAATTCAATCCAGGATTTCAGCTGAATCATTCTTGAAAAGTTTCTGGAAAAAATTCCCTTCTGCCTAGTTTCTTTCAGTAACTTAAATTGTTTAGTTGGGAACATAAACCATGAAGCCAAACAAGGTTGGGTTTTGCTCTGTAACTGCTGCCTCCTAACTCTTTGATTCTTACAACTCATTGCCAAAAATATGCATGAAAAAATATACATACATGATGCATTTCATAGACAAGGATCTAGCCCAAATAACAAGCAGAATATCTTTTCCATAATTACAATTAATATTTTATACACTGTATTAAAATACTACAATGTATTTTACCATTATTTGATACCTATTTTGATGACATTGTCCTAACACAATATGTTTCTAACTATAGCCTGAAGGCCAAATCTATACCAAACACAGTTTTATTGGGACATGGCACAATTTCTCATAGATATATTGCCTATGGCTGTTTTTGACTGTCAAGGCAAAGTTCAGCAGTTGAAATGATCACTCAATTATACTGTCTGACCTTTTGTGGAATAAAATTGGGCACAGAGGTGATGATTTATCTGAGGCTGTTAGCCATCCCTAAAATATAAGAAGAAAATTCTCTTTTTAATTGGGTGGGGCGCTTCCTGTTATATTCCAATTCAGCTATAGTCCAACCCCCTTCTGCAAGCCCTGCAGAGATTATGTGCCTGAGAGGCTGTGAGAAGTGTGCTAAAGGAAAAGGGCACTGCTCCTTTACATCCAGGTCTAGACAATTGTCGATCCGACCCAAAATCAGATCTTCGCATGTGTCTCTTGATCTCTTAACTCTCCTCATACCTGGAACTGTTCCTGACTCAGAGACAATCATCTCAGGTTTAAATTAGGCATTTTCTTCTTTTTAATATTTTATTATACCACCGTGAGATATACAGTTACAAAGATGATCATGTTTGGGTTTCAGACATACACCATCATCCATCCCTCCACCTGTGCCCATTCCCACCACGATTTCCCCAGTTCCCTCCCCTCCCCCAGCCTGCCTCTATGGCAGGCTCTTTATATCTTTTCTCTCTTTCTCTTTATCTCTCTGTCTCTCTCTGTGTGTCTCTGTCTCTGTCTCTCTCTTCCTTCTCTTACACATTGTGGTTTGCAATACATATATTCAGAGGTTATCATGTGTATCCCTTTGCCTATATTCAATGCTCAATTCTAGGCTGGTATTACCATTTCCATTTCCATTACCAATAACATTAGTACACTGTTCCCTTATCTGTCTTACTTAACTTCTGATGACACACACTTGCGGTTGATTCCACCTATCGACAAGGTCTCCTGATCAAAGTTCTGCCTGGCCTTGGATATTAGTATCACACTATATATAGTGTGATATCAAATATATATGTATATATATATACTATATATACGTACATATATATCCCTCAAATAAATGGAGTCATTCTGTATCTGTCCTTTTCCTTCTGGCTATTTTCACTCAGCAAAATCATGCATTTTCTTATTTGGCAGGATATTAGGAATTGCTTCCTGCCCAGCAAAGATAAATGCTTTGTTACTTTACTATTTTAAAATATTCTTTTCCTCTACTGGCAATAGTTCTAATTATATCTAAATTGGAGCCTGCTATGGCAGCACCAAGGTGGAAATCAGGTAATCACAACTCTAAGTGTTGGTTCTTCCTCCAAGAGGTCCTCAACTTAAACTCTGAAAATAATTTCTTCCCTTTATTTCATACAGCAGTGATATTTTTTCTTATATAACATTATTTTATTGAAATAAAATAATGCCAATATGCTAACATCATTGCAATTTTCTTTTTTAGGTTGATCTTCCTCATTTAGCTGACAGCATTCAATGGTCTTCATAAAAGACACCTACTCATCCTTCAAAACCCAGTCTCATCCTTGTATCCCCAGCACTTGATAGGGTTTGACAAATGTGGAACTAAATAAAATACTTAACACAATTTAAATGTACACATACTCCAGAAATGGAGGGGGCATGTCTTCCTGGAGGACCAACATGAGGTCATAGAGATGCATAGTTTGGGGAAACTGTGGACACCTGGGCAGTGAAGACAAGCAGTTGTGGGATGAGGTTTCCAGAGTGATACTTAGTGGTCATCTTCCTCCTGGGGCCAGGGAGGCACTGACTGGATGCCCCTCAGCTTGCTGCCTCCCACTGTCCAGTCATACACGCTGTACCTTGCTGTTAGAATATTTTGCTTGTTTTATTTGTTTTTGTTTGGGGAGGACACACCAAGAGGTACTCAGGGCTCAGTGCTCAGGGATCTCTTCTGGTAGTGTACAGGGAACTCTATATGCACCAGTGATTGGACTGGGGTGACCACATGCAAATCGAGTACCTTAGTACTCTTTGATCCAGTTAGAAAATTTTGATTAAAATGGAAAGGAAATTCCCTTCTAAGAAATTCTCCATTTAAAATAATGTGGACATTCCTCCAAATATTAGAAATTGAGCTCCCATTTGACCCAGCCATACCACTCCTGAAAATATTCCCTGGGAGGCCAAAAACACACAGCAAACACCACCTCACTTCTATGTTCATAGTAGCACTATTCACAATAGCCAGAATCTGGAAACAACCAGGGTGCCCAAGAATAGACGACCAGATAAAGAAACCATGGTACATCTATACAATGGAATACTATGCAGCTGTTATGAAAAATGAAGTCATGAAATGTGCCTATAAATGGATGGATATGGAGAGGATCATGCTGAGTGAAATTAGTCAGAGGGAAAAGAAAAGATATAGAATGACTGCATTTATTTGAGGGATATAAAAAATAGCATGATACCAATATCCAAGACCAGGCAAAACATAGATTAAGAGGTCTTGTCAGTGGGTGGAATCTACCACAGTGTGTGAGAGTCAGAGGTTAGGTAAGACAGAGAAAATAACAGTGTATTAGTAATTATTGGAAATGATAATGCCAGCGTAGAACTGAGCATTGAATGTAGGAAAAGGGATATACATGAAAACCTCTAAATGTATGTATTGCAAGCCACAATGTGTAAGAGAAGGAAGAGAGAGAGAAAGAGAGAAGAGGAAAAGTGCCTACATAGAGGAATTGCTTCCTGCCCAGCAAAGATAGAGGCATAGAGGCAGGCTGAGGGAGGGGGAGGGAATCAGGGGATGCTAGTGTTGGGAAGTGGGCACTGGTGGAGGGATGGGTGCTGGAACACCGTATGACTGAAACCCAAATATGAACATCTTTGTAATTGTATATCTCACGGTGGTATAATAGGAAGGAAGGAAGGAAGGAAGGAAGGAAGGAAGGAAGGAAGGAAGGAAGGAAGGAAGGAAGGAAGGAAGGAAGGAAGGAAGGAAGGAAGGAAGGAAGGAAGGAAGGAAGGAAGGAAGGAAGGAAGGAAGGAAGGAAGGAAGGAAGGAAGGAAGGAAGGAAGGAAGGAAGGAAGGGAAGGAAGGAAGGAAGGAAGGAAGGAAGGGAAGGAAGGAAGGAAGGAAGGAAGGAAGGAAGGAAGGAAGGAAGGAAGGAAGGAAGGAAGGAAGGAAGGAAGGAAGGAAGGAAAAAGGAAGGAAGGAAAAGGAAGGAAGGAAGGAAGGAAGGAAGGAAGGAAGGAAGGAAGGAAGGAAGGAAGGAAGGAAGGAAGGAAGGACTTTCAACTATCCAGGAGGGAATGAATGAGAATTTAAATGGTCTGTGGATCCTCATGGCCATTAGAGAGTTCTTTCTCTTTTCGTTCTGGGTTTGGGTGTTTTGGTTTGTTTTGGTTTGATTTGTTGTTTTTCTTTTTTTTTTTTTTTTTGGTGAGGTGAAATGGGGGTTGGTCACTTTCAGCAGTGTTCAAGGCTTACTCTTGGCTTGGTGTTCAGGAGTCACTCCAGGTGATGCTTTGGAGACCATTTGCAGTGCTGAGAATCAACCTCAAGATTGGCCACAAGCAAGGCAAGTGCCTTACCCACAGTACTGTACTGACTCCCATTCTTTTAATGGAATACATTGACATTTTTCTCCGTAGGTTTACATTTTTGAATTTTTTGACTACCTGCAGATCTGTATTTCCTCATCATAGGTCTCTGAGGAAAGTAAACGAGGTTTTTTAAGCAGGAAGACCATTTTTTGTGAGCTGGTTAAGGAACTCCTCTATGAACTTGGACCTGTCACCCCTTCTGTGTGCCTAGTTCCCGGCTTCTGTACAAAGCCTCTCTGTCCTGTACAAAGTCTTGTTCTGGGAGTTCTGGCCAGGCCCCCAACTCCTGGTGACGGCAGGACAGTTTGCAGGAGATCTATCAGAACCTTGGTGCTCCAGGCACCTCCACTGCCAGCCAGCTGGCCTAACAACTACAACAATGTTTTTCTCTGCCCTTGTTTGAGTCTAACAAGACTTCTTAGCTATGAAGCAGATCCTTCGAAGATAAGAAAATACCACTGATGTGGTTGGAAAAATTTGTACTGGATGAAATGGAAACACTGAGCTCTCCCTGAGGCCAGATGAGAAGTGCGTGGACGGGGGCCAAAGTGCATCCTTCCCTGAGCCTCTGGGAGCCACCCCCTCCCACCAGGACCCCCCACCCTTCCTTCTGTAGAGATACCCCTAGGGGCCCATGGATAAACCTGCAGGATCCTGGTTATCTGGGGGCAAATCTATCTTACTGTGGTTTCAACTAGTTTTTATGGATTTCCTTGTGGGTGATTTATTACTGCCTGCTTCCTAAAAGGGTTTGTGGCCAGATGTCAGTGAAAACACTCAGAGGGCACAAGAGTTAAAAAATAAAAGAGTGGCTGAAAAAAGGGAGCAGAGACTGCAAATGAAAGAGGCGAGAACTCAACCAGCCAACAGGAACAGGGCCCCCTGTGGGTAACCAGGAGGAAAATCTGGGGTTTTTTTAAAGTATTTTATTATACCACCGTGAGATATACAATTACAAAGATAAACAATTAAAAAGTTCATATTTGGGTTTTGGTCATACAGTGTTCCAGCACCCATCCCTCCACCAGTGCCCATCTCCCACCACCAACGTCCCCGGTTCCCTCCCCTTCCCCAGCCCGCCTCCATGGCAGGTTCTTTATTTCTTTCCCTTTCTCTCTCTTTCTCTTTTCCTTCCCTTCCAGATTGAGGATTACAGAACATACATTAAAGGGTTGTCATGTGTATCTTTTTGCCTGTATTTAATGCTCAGTTCTAGGTTAGTATTAGTTTTTTTTAATTTTTTTTTATTATACCACCGTGAAACATACAATTACAAAGGTGTTCATAATTGAAGAAAATCTGGGGTTTTGATGCCTGCTGACATAACTGATGGAGACTGACCATGTCTTACTTCTGGCTGTTCTAAGGATTCAGTTTCATATTCTGAAAATGACTGTGTGCCCCCAAGAGCACAAAATCAGGTGACATTTTTGCATATGAGAACTTCATTGTGAGCTGGAGAGATAATTCAGGACCTCTGAACCTTTGCCTTGCACATAGTTCGATGCCCCACACATCAGATGGTTCCCCCAAGCCCCATCAGGAATAAGTCCTGAGCACGGCTGGGTGTAGCCAAATCCTTCAACCTCCTAAAAAAAAAAAGAATGATGAAAGAAAGAAAGAAAGAAAGAAAGAAAGAAAGAAAGAAAGAAAGAAAAAGAAAGAAAGAAAGAAAGAAAGAAAGAAAGAAAGAAAGAAAGAAAGAAAGAAAGAAAGAAAAGAAAGAAAGAAAGAAAGAAAGAAAGAAAGAAAGAAAGAAAGAAAGAAAGAAAGAAAGAAAGAAAGAAAGAAAGAAAGAAAGAAAGAAAGAAAGAAAGAAAGAAAAAGAAAGAAAGAAAGAAAAAGAAAGAAAAAAGAAAGAAAGAAAGAAAGAAAAAGAAAGAAAGAAAGAAAAAGAAAGATAATGTTCGGTTCAGAGGACTTGTCCAAGTCCCAAGTCATCCTGCTATTTACCCAGGAATAGGTCTGCTGTGTTTTCTCCAACGGGCAATATAAATAGAGGCTCTGGGTGTGATGTCATCAACCCTCCTGAATGTGACTATAAGCTGACTCTGACCCAAATGAGCTCCAGGAACATGCAGAACCACCTCGAACCTCCCTTAGCTCACCAGTCTGGCTGAAGACTCTGTCAGTCAGAGGCCAGAGTCCAGCCTCATGAGAGATGAAGCCTCTCAGAGGAAAACCATCAGAGCTTGTAGCTATGGGCTGAGTGGTGGCCTCTCATGATTCCCACACTGAAGCCCTCATCTCCAGCATCTCAGAATGTGATTACATCTGAGTTCAGGACCTCAAAAAGGCAATTGCATTAAAATTAGGATATTAGAGAGGGCCCTAGCCAAACCTGAGAAGTGGTCTCAAAGAAGAAGAGGAAATGTGGATATGCAAAGACACCACAGAAAAGGCAGATCGAGGAGGAAGAGCATGTGTGAACCCACGTGCCAAGGACAGAGACTACAGGGGCACAAATCTGGCACCTTGATCTGACATATGACTAAGTCTCCAATAGTCCCTCAATGTGTGTGCTATACTCTATTGCAGCAAATAAACTGTAGCCACTAACCTAGTCATTGACAGAATTCCTTAGATAGGAGCTCATAGGATTTCTTAACCATGTCAGGTTCGCATTACGTCTGTCAGAAACACCCAACTGTGGCTCTGTGGAAGACCGTGTGCTTCAGGGCCCTGGGTTGCATTCCAAGCACCAGAACTACCTACTCTTTAGGACTGAGACCATGGATCAGGGGGAATAATGGTTTTGATATCTTTTTTCTCTGTGATTCAGGACCCTTCTAATTAAATGAACAAACTCTGGAACAGGCCTCAAGGATTCAAATTTTGAAGAAATACAAACACTTGTCCCCAAAGTAAGTGTGTTTAAAGGGTGCACCCCTTCTTCTGGCAACAAGCCAGACAACCCCCACTCCATGAGGGCCTCCATTTTCCACATCCGGACTTCTCTCTCATCAGAACTCCACCCAGCAGACCAGCCTATCACAGCCCAGCAAGCAGCCGCATGGTTCATCAATAAATGCTGAACTTAGAGATGCCTACAAGAGTATGCTACCTGCACGGCAGAGCCTGGCAAGCTACCCGTGTTGTATTTGATATATATGCCAAATACCAGTAACAATTATAGACCTCATTCCTGAATGGATTGAGGCTCTTTATGTTCCTGGAGCAAGCAGATGCCCTTGGGCTCTACTAGCATGAGACAGGACATATGGAGATGTTACTGGGGCCCGCTCGAGCAAATCGATGATGAATGGGAAGACAGTGATACAGTGATACCCCTTCTTATTGGAAGACTTTAGTAATCTGTTAGAAAAGGCATTTAAAAACGTTGGGTTTTTACAAAGCTGGGCCCCAGTGGAAACCCTGAAGTCTCCTTGAAAGGAGGCTTGAAAAGAGGACTGTACTGGTCGGTGAGGAATACAACTTGCTCCAACGCACCAGGCGAGGAATGCAACCAATGCCAACGCACCAGGTGAGGAATACAACCGACCCCAACGCACTACTCAAGAAATACAACCGACCCCAATGCACCAGGTGAGGAATACAACCGACCCCAACGCGCACAGTCACTCCTCTTGCAAAGCTGCGAGAACACATTCTCTTCTCCTCTCCTTTGCCCCGTCAGATCGGACCTGAAGAGCATCTGGGGAACCTGTGCTCCCTGCCCGACACCTCCTTGATACTACAAACAGGAGAGTGACTCAGCACAAAAGTGATTCTGGCCCCTGCCTGATTCTGCCAGTGTGGACAAAGGAAAGCCAGAGATGTTTTTAGATATGTCCTGCCCTGATCTCGCCTCTCCTGACATTGGACCTAGCCTGAGTCTACTCTGTACAATATTGGGAATAGAGCAAGCAGCCCCACCTGAGTTGATGCGTCATCCCTTCCTCAGAGTCTCTATGAAACTTGTACACAAGTTTCCCCATAGAGCAGAGGCGGTGGGCTCTTGGGGCATGAGTCCCAGCACACAACTAGGAAACGCACGACAGCCCAGAGTAGGGGAAATAAGGTGGACACTGGCCTGAAGATGCACAAAGGAAGCAGAACCAGAGCTGTGCTGGGAAACAGGCACTGGGCTCCCTCAGGGCCCTGGGCCGCAGGCACAGAGTGAACTAATGTGATCCAGGCTCCAAAAATAGTAGTGCAAGTATCTGAAATTGCCTTTCCGCCCGAGCTGGGCGGTCACTCTCCTGGGAATGTTCACATTTTCAAAACGTGCCTTTCACCCAGAGTGCCTTGTGTCATTCCCTAGTTGGCATCTGGGCAACATTATATTCTCTGGGTCTCCCTCACTCCTGCCCAATTTTTCTGACTCCTAATTGCACGGAGTCCCTAAAAGGAAATGCCTGAGATTTATGCCCACCACAACCAAGTCAGAGGTCTTGAACCTGGCACATGTCTCAGAAGGGCAAAAAGAGTCCCTGGTGGCTGTCATTAGCTTTGGGTTAATGCCTACAAACCAAATTCAGAAGCAGTTTCACCTGGGAGGTCCTGAACTTCTGGTTTGCCACTGATGCCAGAGGAAGTAATAAGATTGAGTCTTCCTCTGAGGAAGGTGTCCTGGCGCCTGAAAATCTTATCCTCCACTCCACTCCCTCGGTCACCCCGCAGGAGAGGGAGTCCCAATCTTTGGGCATGCTTCCTATTCATCAGAAACCTGTTTTTAAATACTAACAAGATTGGGGCAGGAGCGATAGTCCATCGGGTAGGAGCCTTTGCCTTGCACACAGTTCAATCCCGGCATCCCATATGGTCCCCTGAGTACTGCCAGGAGTAATTCCTGAGCGCAGAGCCAGGAGTAGCCCTGAGCATAGCCAGGTGTGACCCAAAAAGCAAAAAATGATAATAAAATAAATGAATAAATAAATAAATACTAGCAAGATATACTAATATTTTATAGTGTCGTACAGCATGGTGACTAGAGCTAATAATATTGTACTGTATATTTGAAAGTTGCTAAGAATAGATATTAACAGTTCTCATCACAAGAAACAATGACAACTATAATATTGAGGTGGATGTTAGCCAGAATTCTTGTGTTGATCATTTTACTATTAATATAAGTATCAAATTATGTGCCTACACACCTGAAACCATCTCTCTCAAACAATATGCGACTCAGTGGCAAGTACTGTGCTGTGTTTCTACCACCATGAAACAGTTCTAGAACTTTGAATCACCCCAATGGAAACCTCCGTACTCATTAAGTATCTGCTTCCATTCTTTACTCCTTCCTAGCCCAGCCTTGCCTCCAGACCTTAACAACCACCAATCTACTTTCTGTCTTTCTGAATTTGCCTCATCTGAAAATTTCACTTAAATTGAATAACGTCATATGTGGCCTTTTTGCATCTGGTTTCTTTTACTTAGATAAAGCTTTCCAGATTCATTCATGTTACAGCAAATACTAGCACTTCCTTCCTTCTTATGACTAAGTAATGTTTATTTGCCTGGATATACCACCTTCTACTTATCCACTCATCACTTGATGGACATTTGACTTGTTTCCACCTTTTGATTATTGTGAACAGTGATGCTACAAACATATTTACAGAGTTTTTGTTTGAATACTTTTTTTTCAATTCTTGATATATATATACATATATATATATATCAATCAAGATATATGAAATATCTCTCTATATGAGAGAAGTATATATATATACTTATATACAGACTCATATATATATACTTCTCTCTATATAGAGATCTCTCTCTACATATATATTTCTATATATATAGATATATATATATTTCTATATATATAGATATATATATATTTCTATATATATTTCTATATATATCTATGTAGAGAGAGAGAGAGAAGTAAAATTCGGGATTATCTTGTAATTTCTTATTTCCCAGGAAGACCCTTATTCTGTGCCATCTTTAAACCTCACCAGCATCCCAGGTCTACTGGTCTGACCTCACTGGGGGAGTCCACACATATTTTCAGAACTATTTTGCTCTGATTGGTCTCTCTTTTTTTTAATTTTTTATTACACCACAGTGAAACATACAATTACAAAGGTGATCATAATTGGTTCTTGGTAATACAGTATACCAGCACTGGTAATACAGTATACCAGCACCCATCCCTCCACCAGTGCCCATTTCCACCACCAATGTACTTCCCACCCCCTCCTGCCCACCCCCATGCTGCCTTAATAGCAGGTACCCCAGTTTCCTCTCTTTCTCTCTCTGTCTCTCTCTCTCGTCTCTGCATCTCTCTGCCTCTTATTTTACACATTGTGGCTAGCCCTGCAGGTATTTAGAGTTTATCACTTAAGTCTCTTTGTGTATATTCAATGGTGAGTCTTAATCTTGATTGGTCTCTCTTGATGGTAATTATTTGTTTTTCTTTTATTTGTGGACCATGCCTGGCTGTTCTCAGGCTTACTCCTAGCTCTGTGCTCAGTGATGGCATCTGGTGGGACTCAGGGGGCCATATGGGGTGCTGGGAATCGAACCTGGGTAGGCAAACATGCAAGGCCAGCACCCTACCTGCTTTACTATCGCTCTGACTCCAGATGAGCATTCATTTTTTTTTTTTTTTTTGCTTTTTTGGGTCACACCCGGCAATGCTCAGGGGTTTCTCCTGGCTCTGCACTCAGGAATTACTCCTGGCGGTGCTCGGGGGGACCATATGGGATGCCGGGGATCGAACCCAGGCCGGCATGAGCCGGCCACGTGCAAGGCAAACTCCCTACCCGCTGGACTATCGCTCCGGCCCCCAGATGAGCATTCTTAAGGCTATTCCTCACTTTTAATAACCTCTTGCTGTTTGGAGCGGTCTACCATCTAAGCAATCTAAGCAATTCCAGACCATGATTTAGTTGGCTCTTTTTTTTTTTTTTCTTTTTGGGTCACACCCGGCGCTGCTCAGGGTTACTCCTGGCTCAGCACTCAGGAATTACTCCTGCCGGTGCTCGGGGGACCATATGGGATGCTGGGGATTTAACCCGGGCCGGCCTGGGCCTGCTGCATGCAAGGCAAACGCCCTACCGCTGGGCTATCGCTCCTGCCCCTAGTTGGCTCTTTTGAGCAATCCTACAATGTAGGTATTATAACATGTGCTCTCAAAATGAGAAGACAGATTCATTGAGGCTCCACTGTCATTAGAGGCTGACTCCTAGCCCAGGGTCATCTCCTACCACAGTGACTCTCAATTAGTTTCTCCACCCAGGGTCTTTTGAAAAGTAACATTCTCCTAAAGCGTATTCTCAAATTCCAGATGTTTAGGAGCCCCCTGCTTAATGTCTGGGCAAGGCTGGCACAGGCTTCTTCAGATATTCTGCCAGTTGGCACTTCATTTATTATCAAAACATTTTCTAGGGATGACTCTGCCTGTACCAAGGAGATTAATTTTTGCCTTTTCTGGACTCCTGGGCCCTTCTGGAATCCCTAAGTTAATATTCCTCTTGATGTTAACATAAAATTGAATCTGTCCCACAGCTCAACTCAGCTCTGAAAGTCTCCTCCCTATTCTGATCTTAACCCAGCTTAATCCCCAGAGCATCTCATTCTCCTTTTCAGGAGGAAACAATTTCCTGCACTGGGGTAACCTCTCGATTCTCGGAAGCCAGAGAGAGGGATGATGATCTCCAATGGAACCCAGCCTGCTCCATGGATATGCCTCTTTCCCTATGTGGGACTGCATCAGAGTCTGGAAAAATAAGGCAATATAAGCACCTTTCATCAAAGGTTGACCTTGCACCTGACCTTTTAAGGTGTGCTCACTCAGGCCCTCAGCTGTGCCGCTATTTGATGATGCATTTTGCACATAAGGAAACTGAGGCACAGTGTTGTGACTTCTCTAGGGTGACAGAGCTGATGGGTGGCCAGGTAGGACTGGAAACTCGTGTTTTTCTCCGCATTGCTTCTCTGTCTTCCTCGGAGAAGCTTTGGGGCTCACCAGAACCCACACTGGCAGGTGTGTATGAAGCAAAGCCTTTCCAGATGACAGGTGATCCATCTTATGCCCACCAACACAAGAGCATTCTGAGTCAGCTTTTCTCCAAACACCTCTCAACATTTGTGCTAGGTGATGTTGCCAAGAGCTTTGAAAATACAAGTTTCCATTTTTAGCACTATTTTGAGATACTAATATGACAGGTTTCTATTCTGTAGTGTCTCTGAGTCTTTAAGAAGCAAATTTGGGGGCCCAAAAAACACACAGTGGAAACACTATCCCTACTTTTATATTCATAGCATTATTCACAATAGCCAGAATCTGGAAACAACCAGAGTGCCCGAAAATTGATGACTGGATAAAGAAACTTTGGTACATCTACACAATGGAATACTATGCAGCGGTTAGGAAAAATCGATCACGATCACGATCTTCCAGTATGTCATCTATTTGCTAGAGCGGGCACCAGTAATATCTCCATATATCCTGTCTCATACCAGTAGAGCCAAGGGCATGGGCTTGCTACAGGAACATAAGAGCCTCAAACCATTATATTAGGTAATGGGAATAACCTAATATAATTGTTACTGGTATTTGGCATATCAAATACAACACGAGCAGCTTGCTAGGCTTGCCGTGCGGGAGGCATACTCTTGTAGTCACCTCCAAATAAAGCATTTATTGATGAACCGCGGCCGCAGCGGCGCCAGTGGCAGCGTGAGCCGGGCTGTGATGGGCTGGTCAGCTGGGTGGAGTTCTGACGAGAGGGAAGTCCAAATGTGGAAAATGGCTGTCCCGTGGAGTGGGGGTCGTCTGGCTTGTTGTGAGGCTCTGCTGGGGTGGTGGGCCAAGGCTAGAACCCGCCATGCCTCCCGAGTGCCTCATGAACAGCTGGGCACAGGGAGAGCAATGAGCAGCTCTGCCCCATGTCTGAGAGTCTCTGTTAAAGTGCTTAGGAAAAATGAAGTTATGAAATTTGCCTATAAATGGATGGACATGGAGAGGATCATGGTGAGTGAAATTAGCCAGAAGGAGAGAGACAGATATAGAATGACTGCATTTATTTAACATAAATATATATATATACATATATATATATACATATTATGATACCAATATCCAAGGTCAGGCGAGTGTGGATCAGGAGGTCTTGCCAAAGGTTGAAACTACCACAAATGTGTGGGAGCAGAGGGTTAGGTAAGACAGAGAAAAGGAACAGTGGGCCAATGATTGTCGAAAGTCTATTATAATCCACAACATGTAAGAGAGGGAAGAGAGAGAGAGAGAGAGAGAGAAAGAGAAAGAGAGAAAAGAGATGGAGAACCTGCCATGGAGGCAGGCTAGGGGAGGGAGGGGTATCGGGGACATTGGTGGTTGGAGGTGGGCACTGGTGGAGGGGACTGGTGCTGGAACACTGTATGACTTTAAACCCAAACATAAACATTTTTGTAATTGTCAAAAATAAATAAATAAATAAATAAATAAATAAAAATTTAGGGGCCAAAGAGATAACACAGTAACTAAGGTTAAGGTGCTTGCCTTGCAAGTGACCTATCCAGGTTCATTTCTCAGTATCACATGTGGCCCCCTGAGCATTACCAAACATCTCTCGAGCATAAGGCCAGAAATAAGCAATCCTTGAGCATCACTGAGTGTTCTCTCTCCTGGCCCCCCTAAAATGTTCTCCAAACTTTTCTACAACTTCTCTGCTAGCAGTGAGCCTCCAGCTGTCTTGGAGGCCTTGACTCTCCCAGGAACAATTACTTGCCTCACCAAGATTCCTCCTGCAGCAGAGAAGGCGATGCAGCCCCTGATGCTGCTGTATCCCTCTGCATTTCCCAGTTGCCACTGGCCCTGTGAACTATGCCCCTATGCATAAGGCTATTTCTTGGCTGAGGTGACTTGAGAGGCCTAGTGCAAGTGTTTTAGGAAGCCTTCTCTAGCTATCACTTATCCAATAGGTGCCTTGCTTGCTCAGAAAAGCATGAACTGAGCAAGAGAAGACACTGGCTTTGGCCATGTGATCACCCAGGAATGATCACATATGACTTTCTGTTATGAAACGTCCTGGATTATTTGGGGTCACTCTGTGACTGTGATGCAGACATTCAAAGTTGTGTCAGGACTGTGTAAGCAGTGCATCTCCAACTCTCACGAGTCACCTCTGGGTCCTAATAACCTGCACCTGACTCTCTAAAGTCAGAGGCAGCATGAAAAGCAGCAATTCTCATAAACTCTCAGGGGATACTGAGGCTGCCAGCTCACAGACCAACCTCTGAACTCTGTATTATTAGAGTGGTAAGTCTTAGCCATAACCTGCTGTAGGAATAATCCTCGGTGCCCATGAATGGATTTTCATCTCATCTTGTTCTTTTAATTTGTTTTGTGATGGCAAGAGGGCCTCACCCCATGGATAAAGCAATCCTTGGGAAAAAGAAGATGGAAGGCATCACCTTTCCCAACTTCAAACTGTACTACAAAGCGGTAGTAAAACAGCATGGTATTGGAGTAAAAACAGACCTATGGACCTAGGAAGTAGAGTTGAGTATCCTGACACCCATCCTCAAATGCATGATTATTTAATCTTTGATAAAAGGAGCAAAAAAATACAAAATGGAGCAAGGGAAAGCCTCTTCAACAAGTGGTGCTGAGAAAACTGGGTAGCTACATGTAAAAAATGAATTTGAACCTCTGTCTAACACCATGCACAAAAGTCAGATCAAAATGGATTCAATATCTCAATATCAGACCTGAATCCATAAAGTACATCGGAAGAAATTATATGAAAAACCCTCCACAACACTGAAGCTAAAGGCATCTTCTTAGATGAAATACCACTAACAAAGCAAATGGAAGAAAGATAAATGTATGGGACTACATGGAAACTAAAAGCTTCTTCACCTCAAAAGAAATGGTGACCAATATACAAAGACAGTCCACAGAATTGGAAAGAATATTCACCCAATACTCATCTGATAAGGGTTAAAATATATCCAGGATATATCAGGTACTGGTAGAACTTTACAAGAAAGAAAACAGTCAACCCCATCAAAAAATGGGGAGAAGAAATGAACAGAATTTTGACAAAGAAGAAATTTGAATGGCCAAAAGGCATATGAAAAAAATGCTCATCACTAATCATCAGAGAGATGAAAATCAAAACAATAAGATATTATCTCACATCACAGAGACTGACATGCACCCAAAAGAGTAAGAACAAGTGCTGGTGTGGATGCGGGGAGAAAGGGACTCTCATCCACTGTTGATGGGAATGTCAACTGGTACTGCCTTTTTGGAAAACAATATGGACCTTCCTCCAAATACTAGAAATTGAACTCCCATTTGACCCAGCTATACCACTCCTGGGAATATATCCTGGGAGGCAAAAACATAAGTAGAAACGCCATCTACACTTCTATGTTTATAGCAGCACTATTCACAATAGCCACAATCTGGAAACAACCAGAGTGCCCGAGAACAGACGACTGGATAAAGAAACTTTGTGTACATCTACACAATGGAATATTATGCAGCTGTTAGGAAAAATGAAGTTATGAAATTTGCCTATAAATGGATGGACATGGAGAGGATTATGTTAGCGAAATTAGCCAGAGGGAAAAGGACAGACATAGAATGGCTGCATTTATTTTGCGAGATATAAAAAAAGATATGATACCAATATCCAAGAACATGGATCAGGAGGTTTTG
>JAJIBD010023279.1:0-50507 GCA_021461705.1 Cryptotis parvus | reverse complement strand
ACTCAAGAATGAAAAAAGAAACACTTAAGGCAGTCTGGGTAGTTTTAAGAGCATGAGTGAAATACAATACCAAACAGGATGTGCCCATTTCCTTTGAACTTGAGGCATCCCAAGGACCCCAAGCTACTGAATTCTCTGGCTAGTTATGTGGTGGCAGACATTCAGTGGCACTTAATGAAGATAAGTTTCTACCTTGTGTTTTTAAAGGTAATGGAGAATGAATCCTGCCTGACCAAACTGAATCCTTTATCAAGGTGCTTATAAATTTGGAGAAAACATGTTTATTCTTTTTGCATTTTTAAGCAATTTAAATGTGTTCTTTGTTTTGTTTTTTAGTTTTCCTCTGAATATTAATAAATAGTACTGTAATTAGATATAAGCATTATGAATGATGGATAGCTCAAGAAAAATTATAAAATGCTTGCCCTCTCATTTATTTCTAAAACATTCATAAGACTGTTGGGAAATAAAATTTAAATTTAATCATGGACAATTTATTTTATACTGTATTTTTTTTGATAAATGATATAATTTTTTGATAATTCCAGTGCTTAACTAAAACCTGTAACTACTATGTTTTTGGTTTCCATGACTAAACAGATATATTGGTAGTTTATTCATAGTTGTATTTTCAGTAGTACAAACTCCACACCTAGGAAACAGCCATTCATGTCTTTTGGAAATAATTGATAAAAAAAAGCAGATAAGCATAACATAATAGTACATTTTTTAAGACACATTGGGAAACCCTCTGAACAAACATTTGAACAAAAATGTGGGGAGCTGTTGCAGGACACCTAAAAGCCTAAAAGCCTAAAAGCCTCTGCATCTGCCCTGGATTGCCTCCTGCAGATCACTTTGTAGATAGGAGGGTAGTTTAAATGTGGCTGTTTATCTGACCATGTATTCTGTACTGGCTGGTATAAATATTCTCTCATGCTACCACAATCATCGTGGGACTAGCTAGATCATACCAGCATATTTGCCTTGCCACGTTGGATCTCTAAGTAATTAGACCAGAGAGAAATGCTGTTTTCCTCCAAGCAAGCATGGCTCCCTGATAACTCAAAGGCAGCTAAAATACAAAATTACCGTGAAGTAGATGAGACTCTTGTGAAGGCTTGGAGAAATATTTAACTGGCATTAGTGTTAGTCTTTGGTACAGAGACATGCCATCTCAAAAAACCCCCCTTTTCTACCCCTATAAAGGCATTTCCAGGCAGATCTTGGCTCAGAACATTAGCATTTTAAAGGGCCTAGGTGAGGTGCTGGGAGAAATTACCTGAGGGCATTTGACCCTCCCTGCTTCCCATAATAGTGGGAGGTCTAAGCTGTGGGGGGTAGAAAACTAACCTGCTTCCCTCTCTTGCTCTCTCTCCCTTTTGGGCTCTCTTTTGGGGCTTGCACTCTTCTTGGGAGTCTTGTCTTTGTCTCCTCTTTACAGAACCTTAACATGTTGTGGCTGCCATCTTGGCCTACATGTGGCTGGGGTTCTAGCTGGGAATCCTAAGCACAGGGTTTTTCCCTATTGCTGATTTGTATGCCTGAACCTGTGATAAGTAGAGCATTTTAAAACTGCATCAGATTCCTGAGTTTTCATGCATTCCCTACCAACTTCAGGTAGAAGGGAACTCGCTTCCAGCACTGTTGGGGGACCCCACCGGCATCCCCAACAGGGAGCAAGTAGCCCAAGCTTCTGCTCAAATACAAACCCCAACAATGCATTGTCTTCATAGATAATAGGACCCAAACATCCATTTAATACTACCTGAGTATATGGGTTTTCAGGTTTTTTTTTCAGTTTTAAATTCAAGTATCAACTGTCTCATCAAATTGGTTCTTCTTCCATGACATAAAGATATTATTCACACAAATATTTTGACCTAATAATATTTAAAACAACATCTTTTACGAATAAACTTTAGTGTAGTAATTCATGATTCACTTTCATGTTCATACTCAGGTTCCTTTAATTAGCAATAATTAGGACACTTTTGATATCAGTTCAAGCATCTTCCTCTCATCATCACTTCCTCTTCTCAGTTTACTACTGCTAGTGCTTTTACTGCAATAGTTTGGGGTTCATCAATTCACAGATCCTATGAAAATTTCATTTCTTTTTTATATTTATATTCTCACTATCAGTCATTCTCATCATTAAAATTCCTCAGACAACCCAAAAATTCAACCCAAATTGGAAGTGCTGGGACACTGAGGCAACAGGCTATGGATATGTTCCTGTTGCACAGAGTGAATCAGGTAGGCCTGGGGTTTTGGACCTTAACAGCTAGATGGTCTGGGGAAACCAAGATAGGTGGAAAGTCTCATCCCTGTCAGCGTATTTTTTCCTGGGGGTGTTATTTCCTCTTTTTACCCCAATTCAACCCTTTTTAAATTCTAGTGCTGAATGTGATTTTTTTTGGGGGGTGGAATGAGGGGGGCAATCACACACTCAGCAGTACTCAGGGCTTACTCCCTGGCTCTGCACTCAGGGATCACACATGGCAGACTGTACTAGCACTTTGGACCCAGAACGTAATTGTAATTGTTGACATTATATTAATTGTCTCTCTCTCTTTTTCTTTGTTGCTTTAGGGGCCACACCTACTGGTGCTCAGGGCCTAGGATCTGTGCTCAGGGGGTAACTCCTGGTGGTGTTCAGGGACTATAAAGGGCTTTTGGCAATTTAACACCCTGTCAGTTGTTCAAGACAAGTACCATACCCACAGTATTATCACTAGCCCAGAATTATGTCATTTTGACGTGATGTTCAAAATGTGCTTAGTTTTCCCCACATAATTTCAAACTGTAGATTCCCCTTTTCACTCTTCAAGCTAATTATGTCATATATTCTCTTTGATTTTTAAACCTCCAAAATTGCCTCTCCATTCTCAGTTATAAACTTACTTCCTAGAGAGATCCCAAGGAGTAGTGTCTGAGAAATCTCGAAATATATCTCCCTCTGCTGCATCCACTCACCTGCCTGGGTCTACGTGATATGCTCTGCATTAAGTCTGTGCAGTAGGTATTGTTACCTTGACAAACCCAATGATATTTCAATAGTAATTCATTTTTCTTTCTCTCTCTTACTCTTTCTATATACATTATATATATAAATTGGTCACGATCACGATCACGATCTTCCCGTTAATCATCTATTTGCTAGAGCGGGCACCAGTAATATCTCCATATGTCCTGTCTCATGCCAGTAGAGCAAAGGGCATCGGCTTGCTACAGGAACATAAAGAGCCTCAAACCATTATATTAGGTCATGGGAATAACCTAATATAATTGTTACTGGCATTTGGCATGTCAAATACAACACGAGCAGCTTGCTAAGCTTGTCGTGGTGGGAGGCATATTATTTAAACACCTCCAAATAAAGCATTTATTGATGAACGCAGCGGCGGCTGTGCGCACGTGCGAGCCGGGCTGTTATGAGCTGGTCGGCTGGGTGGAGTTCTGAAGAGAGGGAAGTCCGATGTGGAAAATGGCGGCACCCATGGAGTGGGTGGGGGGGGGGGGTCGCCTGGTCTGTTGTGAGGTTCTGCCGGGGTGGTGGGCCAAGGCTAGAACCCACCATGCCTCCCGACTGCCTCATGAACGGCTGGGCACAGGGAGAGCAAGGAACCGCCTCTGCCCCATGCCTAAGAGTCTCTGGACCCATATAAATTGGTATATAAATATATATACCAATTATAATATTGGTATATATAATATATGTATATATAATATATATTATATATACTACATATATATTATATATAATATATAATATAATATTGGTATATATGTATATACCAATATTATATTACTAATTTGGCCCCTCTCATATATCTATATTCCATTTGCTTAAGCCCCATTTGGAGACAACTTGCTCAGAAAACAAGTAGCCTATAAATCCAATCTTCAGTTTCTTTCTAATTCTCTCCTTTAATGATGTTTCCAACTCATCAAAAACATTATTAAAAAGGTCATATTTGGTCTCTATGATCACTTCACTTGTATCACTTGTCTTCCCGTTGTTCATCAATTTGCTCGAGCGGGCACCAACATCACCATACGTCCTGTTTCAAGCAAGTGTACCCCAGGGGCATCTGCTTGCTCCAGGAACAGGAAAAGCCTCAAAGAATTCCTTCAGGTCATGGGAATGAAGTCCATAATTGTTACTTTTTTTTTTTTTGGCATATCAAAAAAACTTGGGTAGCTTGCCAGGCTCTGCCCACGTAGGTGGTATACTCTCAGTAAAAGGCTCTTATCTCAAGCATTTAGAGATGAAAAAAGGGAAAGATCAGGTTTTCTCTTGTGTGAACCTCTGAGGAGCTGTGGAGTCTGGATGTTGAAAATGACTGACCTCAAGGTGTGGGGGTTGCTCTGGCTTCCTGCTAGGCTTATCGGGTAACTGGTCGCAGATAGAACCTGCCTCGTACTATATCCAATGTATAAATGTGAAAGATCCTGGGAAGGACCTGATCCTAACATCTATTACTATGTAAGACTGTCGCACTGCTGCAGAGCGGCCGCGTGCTGAGGGAGCTGTGGGAATGGCATGCCTTCTTCCGGGATAGCTGGCATGGAGGTGGACTAAATAGCAGAGGAGCCCAATTCCCTACTCCAAGTCTGGCCAGTGTGTCTCCTTTCCCGCACGTGTGAGCGAACTCTTGGAGCAATGTTGGACTTGGCCAGGAGCTGGCTGAGCCCCCGTACCACCCACCGGAGGTCAGCTCCATGGATTGCTTCCATGTGGGGCTGAGAAAATTCAATTGCAATCAACCAAATGGAGTATAGATATATGAGAGGGGCCAAATGAGTAATTAAAATATTGGTAAAGCAATAATATATATATAGAGAGAGAGAGTGAGAGAGAGTAAGATAGAGAAAAAATTAATTGCTATTGAAGTATCATTGGGTTTGTCAAGGGAACAATACCTACTGCACAGATTTAATGCAGAGTATATCACGTGGACCCAGGCATATGAGTGGATGCAGAGTGGAAGATATATTTTGAGATTTCTCAGAGACTACTCCCTTGGGATCTCTCTAGGAAGTATGTTTATAACTGAGAATGGAGAGACAATTTTGGAGGTTTAAAAATCAAAGAGAAGATATGACATAATTAGCTTGGAGAGTGAAAAGGGAAATCTAAAAGTTTGAAATTATGTGGAGAAACTAATTCAATTATGTGGAGAAACTAATTCAATCTTCAGTTTCTTTCTAATTCTCTCCTTTAATGATGTTTTTAACTCATCGAAAACAGTATTAAAAAGGCCATCTTTGGCCTCTATGATACCATATTAAATGAATAATTCCTAGTGTACTTGACAATCAACATTGTTTAATACAGCAGATTTTTGTATTCCTACTTCATTACATGCTTCACTTTGGTACCAGGATAGTGTGATCTATTAATGAAAATGAGATCTACCTGAGCTGGATCCTCCTCAGCAGTCTGATAGTATATGTTGGAGCTTCCCAAGGCTTGCTTTAGATCTCACCTTGCCTACTAGGTGATGCCATCATCTGAATATGGTTTCAAATATCTACATACTCACATCAGTTACATTGATATAATTATATCTGATGATTCTAAACTGAAAGTGTGTATATATAAACACATATAAGGGCAAAATATATAAAATATATATACATACATCACATTGTATATATGTGTATATACTATATAGACTCACAGACATGGGGCAGAGCTGCTACCCGCTCTCCTTGTGCCCAGCCACTCACGAGGTGCCCAGGGGGATGGTGGGTTCTAGCCCTGGACCGCCACACCAGCAGAGCCTCACAATAGCCAGATGACCCCCACTCTCTGAGGGCCTCCATTTTCCACATCCGGACTTCCCCCTCGTCAGAACTCCACCCAGCAGACCAGCCTATCACAGCCATGCTCATCGAAATCCACCCTGCAGCAGTCTTTTTTTAAATCTGGCCCAGGTATGC
The DNA here is from genome assembly GCA_021461705.1 of Cryptotis parvus. Taxonomy (NCBI): domain Eukaryota; kingdom Metazoa; phylum Chordata; class Mammalia; order Eulipotyphla; family Soricidae; genus Cryptotis; species Cryptotis parvus. The sequence goes on along the minus strand of JAJIBD010023279.1, from coordinate 44,555 downwards.
TATCCAGAGACTCACAGACATGAGGCAGAGCTGCTACTGGCTCTCCCTGTGCCCAGCCGCTCATGAGGTGCCCGGGAGGGATGGCGGGTTCTAGCACTGGCCCGCCATCCCAGCAGAGCCTGCAACAAGCCAGATGACCCACCTCTCCATGAGGGCCTCCATTTTCCACATCTGGACTTACCCCTTGTCAGAACTCCACCCAGAAGACAAGCCTATCACAGTCTGGCTTTGCTTGTGCAGCCCGCGTGGTTCATCAATAAATGCTGGATTTAGAGATGACAACAAGAGTATGCTACCCGCACGGCAGAGCCTGGCAAGCTACTCGTGTCATATATATATATATATATATATATATATATATATATATATATTTTGCTTTTTGGGTCACACCCGCGATGCTCAGGCATTACTCCCTGGCTCTGCACTCAGGAACCACTCCTGGTGGTGCTCGGGGGGACCATATGGGATGCCAGGGATCGAACCCGGCCGGCATAGGCCGACCAGGTGCAAGGCAAACGCCCCTACCGGCTGGGCTATCACTCCGGCCCCTCATGTCATATTTGATATGCCAAATATCAGTAACAATTATAGACCTCATTCCCATGATCTGATGGAATGGTTTGAGGCTCTTTATGTTCCTGGAGCAAGTAGGTGCCCTTGGCTCTACTTGCATGAGACAGGACATATGGAGATGTTACTGGTGCCTGCTTTAGCAAATTGATGATGAACGGGAAGACATTGTTACAGTGATACTATACATGTATATACAAACATATATAAGGACAAATATAAGTACATATATTACATATTTTGTTTATGTACAAAACTGACTTTCTGAATCAGCCCTACTTAGATGTCTAATAAACATTTAAAATTATACATATATGTAATGCTATATACATATATGTTTATGTGTGTGATATATACATATGCATATATATGAACCCATATATGTATATATACACATATGTATATGTTAACATATATATTATATAACATTTGGGTCAGCCTTTTTAGATTTCTAAGAAACATTTAAAATCTAAAGTGTGAGTTGAACACTTGATCTTCGTCTTTAAACTTTGCTCATCTCTAGTAATAACAACTCTTACTTATCTGGTATCTAAAGTCATGATCTTCAAAGTGAACTTTTTTTAAAGTTTATCAAACAATGGCTTATAAGACTGAAATGTTTATATACCTTGAGGTATAATGTTATCATATCATACCCACCACCAAAGTGCCATTATCCACTTTTCCATAGTCAACTGGAAACTTTAGGGGCCATTTTCATCTCCAACACCAACTTCGTACCTCAATTCTACTTTTTAAATTTTTTTTTTTACTATACCACCGTGAGATATAGAATTACAAAGATGTACATGTTTGGTTTTCAGTCATACAGTGTTCCAGCACCCATTCCTTCACCAGTGCCCATTTTCACCACCAATGTCCCCAATTCCTATCCCCTCCCCCCAGTCTGCCTCTATGGCAGATACTTTGCCTCTTCTCTCTCTCTCTTTCTCTCTCTCTGTCTCTGTCTCTCTCTCAAGTGACCATTTTGATCCCTATTTCCATGACTTCTTTATCCTGCTCTATCAGCTTCCATGATCAATTTCTGATAAAAACATAGAAAAAATACATTACACTGCTCTGAAGTTAGACTACCTGTGAACCTGAGATGCAGGCTTTCATTAAATATTCTCACTTTATATATGTATTGTTCTTTCATTTCCTCATATATAAGTTAGAGATCAAAAGAAATATTGCTTTCAATGTTACAATGTTTAAAAAAAGAAAATATTGTGCTCAACTTGAGTATAAGTATATATTAAATGCTTCTAGTTCTTACTATTCTACATAGAGTAGACCGTTTGTTACTTAATCAAGATACTTCTTTTTATAGATGATGAGTGGAGTCACTGCTTTAAGCATATTTAGTGACCAAATGAAGACCAGAACATAGATTATCAACTTGAAGTTATATATTTTCCAATATGGCACCTTTGCTATTCACAACATATCATTATTCCTTTCCATTCTTTTCTTGATAGGAGAAAAAAGAAATAACCAGATGTAGGAAAAATTGTTGATTAAAAAATGATTACTCTGGCTACTAGAAATAATTTACTAAACATCTGCTTTTCAATATTTTTTTTCTCTGCAATTAAGGGAACCATCAAACAGACTAGCAGGAACATCACTATCCACATAGCTGGAGTAACCTATTAGCCTTTTTTAGGTTTTAAACACCAATGCCAATGTGGAAGTGAGCTGGGGCCCTACATCAATAGATAGAGACAAGGTAGGATATTTTAACTTTCAGATGATTAAAAATTAAAACGTTGTTAATCTATCTTATTGGGATTTAGTGTTATTGCAATTAATTTTCTCTTGCAAAATACCTAAGGAGCCCAATCTGGAAGTAGTACTACAATGGGCAGATGAAGCCAGGCTCTCTCATGAACTTGGGCTTTGGCTTGAACTTACTGGTTACTCAGTCTGGTACTTGACGACTTACACTTGAAATGCCTGTGGTGGTGTCTTTTCTTAATTGCTGATCTCATTTTGCACCTTGGTGCCAAACAGGCCCCCTGAGACTACTGAGTAAAACAACAGGGAAAGTTCCAATACCATCAGAATCCTTAATAAAATGCAGCTCTTAAAGTAGGGCAACCTTCATGGAAGAATTCCAAGTAGTGTGACACTATGTTTGCTTTAAGTTCATCATGTGTCTGCCAGACACTAAAATTAGCGACTTTTAATAAATGATTCCCTCTACTGGCTACTTGAACAATAAAGTGATTTTAGGGACTCTTATGCGTGACTCATTTAGATGATTGCCTAAAGACAGGAAGGAAATATTGTGCATAAGGATAGTGCTGTAGGGAGAAATCTTTGAGTAGAAGTAACAACAGTGGAGAAAGTTGTTTATAGTTGCTTCAGAAATCTGTAAATAGATGAACAGCACTGGTAACATATTTTGAATTTGAGATAAGAATGACTTGACTTTAAATAATGCACAAATATGTCATGTGATATGCAAGTCTAACAATCCTAGCAAAATGCCCCATACTGTTAGAGTTGAGTAAGGTCAGTCAAATAAATCCTGAACACTCTGCATTGGCTTTGTTGCATGATGTCTCTGTACTTACCTTTTAATTTCCATTAATAGAGTCATTATTCTTTTCATTCTTATTAATTATTTAAAAATTTTACATAAAACCCGGCGAAAGGTATATTTTCATACTATTGTACAAAAGTATATATGACCTCATGTAACATTGGAGTAAATCATCTTACTTTACATGTTTAAAAGAAGATAAATTGCAACAGATGGGAATTTATCTTCCCAGACATCAACAAAAATATTCCGTTCGGTTTTATTCCTTGATTTTATCTTCAATAATTTAAAGATCCTTGTACATGAAAATATTTTCAGTGTTTGCTGAGATGGTTACTAGATGAGAAGTTTTCTATTTGCCAAAAATATATTATTAACCTCTACTAGCCATAGGACTTTGGCAGCCAGACTCCTGTTATATGGTAGAATTATTCATTAATGAATAAAATTTCCTAAACCTGAATCATTAAAGTTTTTACCTGGAAATCAGTTTTTATATTTACAAGTCAGCTCTATATTGTTATTAAGATCCAGATTTAGAATCTTTCCACTCTAATAAGAGTAACATGTTATGTGTTTAGTGAACTCTTGAAATTCAGAGTACTTTGAAGGTACAAGAATAATTGAAGACTGTAATAATGACTAATTTTTTTTTTTTTTGATTTTTTTGGGTCACACCCGGCAATGCTCAGGGGTTTGTCCTGGCTCTGCACTCAGGAATCACTCCTGGCGGTGCTCGGGGACCATATGGGATGCCGGGAATTGAACCCTGGCCGGCATGGCGGCCGCGTGCAAGGCTAACGCCCTACCCGCTGGGCTATCGCTCCGGCCCATAATGACTAATTTTGTTGAGTCAGTTTTGGTTTGAGAAATGGACTACCTTTTTAATTTCCCTGAGGCTATGCAAAGGCCCCATTGACATCTGAAGAAATTGAGTCCCACAACTTATTCATGGTCACATATTAGGAAAGTGACAGAGCCATATTCTGAACCTAGAAAAGCTATATCGAAGTTCTGGATTTTGGCTACTTGAACAATAAAGTAGCCAGTTTACTTCATGGGAACAGGTTGACTGGAAGGCTGGTTACTGTTTTTCCTCCACCATTGTTTTTTGCAGTAATATTACACAATATATATTTGTAGTGAAGTATTTTTAATATATTCCCAAGAATCTTGGTTGTCATGCAAAAAGTAAAATTAGATTCATTTGATGAAAGTTAAATACATTTTAATCAGGTCACTGTTACCTTTTATGAGATTAACAATTTTCATTTATTAATGGAAATTGTTAATAAACAAAAATTAATAGCTATATTTTAAGCCTGAGCTCTGAATAACTATTTTAGCTCTAGGAGGTACACGGTACCTATACACAACCTCAAATATCATAGTTTTAGCAAGGATCTATTAGGGATGGCCATAAACTACAATTGGCGGGCTAAGTAGTGTTAAGAGTGGTGTATATAATGGTCAATAAGGATCTTTACTAGATGGTGTCTGATCTGGGAAGATCACTGTATCACTGTCTTCCCTGTTCATCATCGATTTGCTCGAGGCGGGCACCAGTAAAATCTCCATATGTCCTGTCTCATGCTAGTAGACCCCAAGGGCACTTACTTGCTCCAGGAACATAAAGAGCCTCAAACCATTCCATCAGGTCATGGGAATGAGGTCTATAATTGTTACTGGTATTTGGCATATGAAATACAACATGGGTAGCTTGCCAGAGTCTGCCGTGTGAGTGGCATACTTTTGTAGTCACCTCTAAATCCAGATTTATTGATGAACCGCATGGCCACAAGCAGCCAGCCGAGTCGGGCTGTGATAGGCTGCTGGTCTTCTGGGTGGAGTTCTGACGAGGGGGAAGTCTGGATGTGGAAATTGAGGCCCTCATGGAGAGGGGGTCGTCTGACTTGTTGCGAGGCTCTGCTGGGGTGGTGGGCCAGTGCTAGAACTCGCCATCCCTCCCGGGTGAATCATGAGCAGCTGGGCACAGGGGAGAGCCAGTAGCAGCTCTGCCCCATGTCTGAGCTGGGAAGATAACCAGTGATTTCGAAAGAAAAGAGCTCCAGAGAAGGAATATCTTGTATAAAGATCTGGCCTGATAATGAGATACAAAATTGATTGTGCTGGGCAGCTTGGATGAGGCATACTATTAAGGATAATGATGGCATGGAGAGTGGGGAGAGGAAAAAGTCGTGGGAAATGCAAATTGTATAGCATAGATCCATGGTGACATGACTAGATGGTCAGTGATTTAGTGAAACAACTTTTGAAATAAGTGCCTTATTTGGTTTACAGATAAATTCTACAAGGGCAAAAAACAGAAAGAGACAGCAAAAGACTTTAAAAACCTAGATCATATTGTCATATATAACTAACCATAATCTTTCCTGAAAATCTTAAAAAAATTGAAATATATATAGTGTTAAATTGATATTTCTGAACATCTTATTCAGAAATAAGTTCTTATTCAGAACTTTTGGCATATTTTCAATTCTATGATCAAAATAAATGGAAATTTCTTTTATTTATATGCTTATTTTATACAGTTATTCAGATTTTGAAATCCCTTAAGATTAAAATTCTTATGAAATAATAGTGGATAAAAAGGAGTTTACAACCTGGTTAGCTCCATATAATTTCTTAAAGAATAGTAGCTACCCAGATTTAAGAAAAGCAAAAGAAGAGACACGCAAACTTCCTTAAAATAAATACTACATTTAGGGCCCGGAGCAATATTATGGGTGTTTGCCTTACATATGGCCAACCTAGGTTTGTTCCCCCACATCCCATATGGATCCCCCAACACTGCCAGGATTAACTCCTAAGTGTATAGCCAGGAGTAGCTCCTGAGCATTGCTGAGTGTCACCCCCAAATCCAAATATAAATAAATAAATACTGCATTTTAGTGATAATTTGAAAGAAATTATGTATCTCAGAGTAAACAAAAAAAAACTAAATAATGCGACTAAATCAAACTAAAGTCTGTACACTGTGAAAGAAATAAACCACATAATAAAAAAAGTCATCCTATTGAATGGAAAAAAATATCCACACACCACACATCTGTAAAGCGGTATTTTAAGATGGCCATTGAGTGTTCAGGGGATACCACAGAGACTGTGCTGCTTGCCTTGTGTATCACCAACTGAGACTCAATCCATGGTATTCAGGACCCTGAACATTCCCAGGAGTGACCCCTGAACACAAAGTCAGGAGTACACCCTTAACAGCATTCAGTGTATAATCACAAACATAATAAAGAAAAAAAAAATGCCATTGAGACTATCCTGAAAGTTTGTCTATAGAATGGACACTAAATGGTGGGAATTGGAAGGTCCTAATGAACTCTGGTGGTGGACCTCTGAAATGTTAATATTGACAGCATTATAAATTAAATAAATAAAATGAAAATGAGTATCTAATAAAAATGCTTGAAAAAATGGGAATGACAATGGTGAGTGAAAAAATATATGCTTTTATTCTGAGAACAAAACTGGTAATAGCAAGAATCAGTGGCAGGTAGAGGAATGGGGTGGGGGTGGAGGGTACAGGTATGAATGGGTTTTCGGGGAGCACTGGGGTTCCTAACGATATCAGGGAACGAGCTCCTTTCTACTCCTGAAGCTGGCAGGGAATGGATGAAAACTCAGGAGTCTAGCAGAGTTTTAAAAGGCTTTACTCTCACAGGTTCTGGTATACAATCCAGCAACAGGAAAACCCTGGACTTTAGGTTCGTAGCTGGGCCCTGCTCATGTGTAGGTTTAGAATCCTAGGCCAAGATGGCTGTTACCATGTGCTAAGGCCTAACAGGGAAGAGAATGGAGAGGAGAGGCAGAGAGCAAAGAGGAGCCAAAATAGCCAAAATGCCCTTTCTTCTAGCTTATTTTATGTCCAAAAGCCCTATCTCCTAACTTATGTATAGAAGCCTGCAAAAACTTCCAGCGCAGTCCACCGTGGGCTGGGCTATCTAGAGATGAAGCCAGTTAAATGACCCTATTGAAATGCAGATCTTCTGGTGGGCCCTTTGGCTTCACTATGCCAGAGCCGACTCCGAGATAAGATTCCCCTAGCAGAATGGGAAGGGCTACATCTCTTAACAGACAAGCAGTTCAGAATGTAATTTGTAGAGAATGGCATTAATACTTCTTACCATCAATATATAGCCAGCTGATTCCAAAATCTAGATCTCACTAAGGTCCAAAAATCCATCAGTATAATTCTCTTGGCATTACCTTTAGAATCAAAGACATGCCATTTTGCCTGGAGGTGCACTGGCATGTCTTCAAACTAGGAGAACTGATAACATTATGATTGATTCAAAGGCCAAGTACTCTTGGAATATCTACATGTATGTCCCTCTCAGGTACCTGTGGGAGTAAGAAGAGTATTGAACTGGGGCAAGCAAGATTCATAATATTCATGATTAAATATTTATGCCATATGAAATTATGAAATCAACCCACTTCTGCCCAAGCTCCCATTGTGTCTGCTCTCAGATTCCCTAGTTCTTCACATAAGCTAAATGCAGCCAGAGCCTAAGGCTCCGTCACCCCCAAAATGGGCAAAATTTACACTACTGCATAAAAGCAATGTAAGAAAGTGAGAGTTAGATAGTACAGTGTTTAGGGTGCTTGCCTTGCAAGCAACTGACACCACTTGATCCCTAGCACCACATAAGTTTCTCTGCACTTGGAATAACTCCTGAGCACCACTGAGTGTGACCTCAAAAGCAATGAATAAATAAAATAAGATAAAATGAAAATTATACATCACTAACTTTCATTCTCGGTGTTTTTGTTAAAATTCAAGGTCTGAGATCAAAAAGAAAGCTCATTTACAATACAGGCTTTTCTACCAAAGGATGTGGTTGAGTTTCTGGTACCTATGCAATGACAGCTAAATGGCAACTAAATTACTTAATCTAAGGGAGAGAGGCAAGTTTACGGAAGATACTCTTGGTCTAAAACTACCGGAGGGAAATGGTAGACAAAGATTATCCACAACTTCTTAAAATATGAGCTAGCAGTAAGACAATGGTAGCAATTCTTGATGAGGTATCTTTGCCCATGAGCTTAACAGTGACTATTCTACTTTGTATTGGCTTGGGTTATGAATTGGAAAATCATTTATTAGTTAGAATGATCTTGACAATGTGAAGTCAAAGTTTTTGTTTAGTGGGAATGTCAGGCAAAAGAAGGGAAATTTTGGTTTGAATTAAAAGCTAACTCATATTGAGAATCCATTAGTTAAAATATCTCTCTGATTTTGTCTAATCAAAGTCAGATTTGATCTAGAAGTTTTGATTTTTATTTGTTTTTTCTTTGGAGAAACTACACTCAGCTGTGCTCAGGAATCACTCCTGGTAGTGTTCAGGCAATCATATGTGGTGCTGGGTGTCAAATCAGTGTGGGCCAGATACAAGCCCCCATGTATTCCTATAGTAGCTCTCCTATCGAGAGGTGGGGTTCTTATTTTTATTTTTTGTGTGTTTTGAATCATAACCAGCGATGTTCAGGGTTTGTTCCTGCCTCTGTACTCAGGAATTATTCCTAGCGGTGCTCAGGGGACCATATGGGAAGCGAGGGGTCGAACGCAGGTCGTCCGAGGAACGGCCACTTGCAAGGCAGATGCTCTATCCATTGTGCTGTCACTCCAGCCCCCAGAGGTGGGATTTTTAAAACATTTCAAAAAGTTATTTACTATATTTCTTTGAGTTAATTGTGTCATGACTTTTCCCACATTTATTTATTTATCATGATAACTTTTATATCATACAATCTTATGAAACACTTAGAAAAGACTGCCAACCCAACAACAAAACATCAAATAGGAAGTATCTTAATTTAGATATACTTAAATATGAGAAGTTGAATTTACTTCCAAAGAAATACAGTACACAATTTTAATTGGCCATTTGTAGATGGCATACTCCTTTAGAAATATTTCTTTACTGTTTATATATTTCTTTTCAGAAGCAATGTTGATCATGCCTCAGTTATGATTTAGCTATACAATTTTGCTCTTCAGACTTAAGCAATAGTTATACTAGCCTAAGCATGTTTTCATGACACTAATTAGTTACAAATGAAAATTATTTTGCAATTTAGTTAGTATATGAGCTGTTTGTCATATGGTATTAGAAAATGAATGCAGAATAATAAAACAATGGACCACATATTAATATATCTTTTGTTTGCCATTTAAGAATAATTCCCAAATACAATTTGCATGCCAATTTTCCCTTTGTAGTTACCTGCTGGTCTATATAACTCTTAGGCAAATATAAGTAGTTTGATTAAAACATCTATGAATAAAAGTATCTACACCCTCCCAATTCTTTGTAGGGGGCATGCCCTTGCTTAATAGTACAGCAAACAGGATCAGAGATGCAGCTTTAATAACAGAGCACTTGGGGCTGGAGCGATAGTCCAGTGGGTAGGGCGTTTGCCTTGCACAAGGCCGGCCCATGCCGGCCCAGGTTCGATCCCCGGCATCGCATATGGTCCCCCCGAGCACAGCCAGGAGTAATTCCTGAATGCAGAGCCAGGAGAAACCCTGAGCATTGCCTGGTGTGACCCCCAAAAAAGCAAAAAAAAATAAAATAAAATAACAGAGCACTTGTCTTGAATGTGAAGGTTGCTTGGTTTAATTCCTGTCACATCACAAGCATACACACACACACGCACACACACACACACACAAATTATCATCGAATAGATGCAATTTTACTTTGAACTTTAGAACCAAATTCAGAATCACTGACTGTTTATTATGCAGAATGCTCTATGAAAAAAGAGCAAAATGGTCTGCAAACTGGTAAGTTCCCATATATTAGAAAATCGCTCCTTACATTTTGACTTGAATTTTCGTTCAAATAAGAAATGTGTTGTTTGGAATTTTTCCTTTTTATTCTCTATAGTTTCATCATCCAGCATAAGCCTCTATAGTAATTTAATAAAGCTAATTATTTGGGATATATTTAATAACCCCTTGATCCAAGTGGAAAGCATGTTAGACTGGAATCCCAAACACATGGGATCAATGTGTTTTCATCATTCTTAAGTTCTTTGAGCAAGTCACTTTTTTGTCATTATTTCTAAAATTGGAAATTTAAATAACTGCTAAATACTCTTAGTGGTTGCAGGGTAATAAGTAGATTTAAGACTATAATAAGGACACTAAAAACAATGTCAAATGGTGTTTTATAAGAATTCACATATATGTATGTATATATATTCTCATCTCTAATCATAGAGGATATAAATAAAATAAGATGATTCAGAAACTGTAGCACTGTCTTGCTGTTAGGTATTATTACTTTAGCATTAATAACAGCTTCCCTTCCAAGTTAAGAAAACAGTCTTGAAAAGGGCAGGTGGCATTTTTATGGTTGTTCTAAAATTCCACAACTGAACTTTGACTGTATCTTCTGAACAGCCATGGTGGATTCAAGAAGGCCAAATTTTATCATTATCACAATTTGACTGGCTTTGAATAGAACAAAGCATTTTAATTACATTTGATTTACAAAGTATTACTTTTAAATGCCTTAAAATAAAATGATGTTTTATATATATATTTTTTATTAATTCAAGATGATGAAAATTAACGTCTATTACATAGTTCTTTGTATTATTCTTTGTCTATGAAGTGAACCAAAATGGTTTTAAACAAAATTTGTGTATTTTCAGATTGCGGTAGTTTATTCTAAAATGATAACATTAATTTATTTATGTCAAATTCAGTTATTATTTACTGTGTCCATGAAAAAAAAAGTAGATACTGACTGCATATAAGACAAATATTTGACATTCAAGACATCTTTCGGTAAACTGGACACTGGACACAATTGTTTTGCAATGCTTTGCGGTTTTCAGGTTTCCTTTTTTTATTGTTTGGCTGAGAGGCAAACAAAATACAACAGAATAATGATATTAGGGACACTCTAAAGAACAAATAGACAGAAGAATTGGGAACAATAATAGAATAGTAAAACCACAGATATTTTAAAGTAAAGGTTGTGTGTTTTAGATGAAACTTATGGTCCCTTTATCAGAACATTTTTACACATAATGTAAAATAGAAGTATATCAAATAATCAATATTAAAAAGCATAAAATAAAAAAGCATAAAATAGAAGTATATAAAACAATAAATATTAAAAAGCTTCCAAAATAGAGGGGGCATCATGTTACAATATTTGCGATTATATATTATTGCATCAAAAATCTAATTGAGGGGCCGGAGTGATAGTCCAGAGGTTAGGGTGTTTGCCTTGCACGCGGCCTGCCCGTGCCGGCCTGGGTTCGATCCCCAACATTCCATATGGTCCCCCGAGCACCACCAGGAATAATTCCTGACTGCAGAGACAGGAGAAACCCCTGAGCATTGCCATATGTGACCCTCAAAAAAAAAAAGCAAAAAGCTAATTGAGCAGCAAGTCTGATATAAAATATAACCTCAAAGTAATGAGATTTAATGATTATTATAAAACTATAGAACTTTTAGCAAGTGAAAGAAAATAGTTATCATTTCTAGCTCCGACATTATTATAATAAGTGCTTGTTACATTTAAAATGCAAAGAAATATATTTCTAAATCTAAACATTAATAAGAGGTAAACTAAGTAAAAAGTAATTCATTTTTCCACATTCAAGTTACTTTTGGCCTTTCTTGCTACCTTAATCTGTATCTTTAATTCTTATATATGAGATGAATCATTCTGTATGTCTAACTTTCTTTTTGACTGACTTCATTCAGTGATATATCCCGTGCTTTTGTCCATGTTGTGGCAAATTGCACAAATTGCCCTTTGTTAGATATGGAAAGTATTCCTCTTTGTGTGTGTGTGTGTGTGTGTGTGTGTGTGTGTGTGTGTTTGTGTGTATCACAAACTTCTTGATTTTTTTAATCGAACTTGCACTGTTATCATATCCTGGCTCTTGTACTAAGTGTTGTGATTAATGAGATGTCCAAATATCCTCTGAATTCATGTTTATTTGTTTGCTTGTTTTTAGAGTAGATACCAAGAAGTGAAAGCAATACACTTAAAAATGACACAGTAAGATAACAACAAAATTATGCAAATGAATATAATCAACATTCAATTTTTTAAACATAGAAGTTAAACAAGCCCAAAGTGTTGAAACATAGACCATTTCAGATATTATTTTAATTTTTTGACTTTTGGGATAACATCCAGCAATGCTCAGAGGTTACTCCTAGATCTGCGCTCAGGAATTACTCCTGGCGGTGCTCAGGGGATCATATGGGATGGTTGGGATAGAATCTGAGTCAACCATGTGCAAGGCAAAATTCTAACTGCTTTACTATTGCTCCTGTCCCCAAATGTTTTGATAATGAAATAAAAATTGAGAGACTGTAGACACTCAGAGACACTTTAAATTCTAGCTAGAATCATCAGTAAGAGTGAGGATTAAAAAGAAGTCTACTTAAACTAAATGAATATTTTCTGGTTCAATCTTTCTTCACCATTGTGGACAAGTAATTTTTAGGCAAAAGAAATTTTGAACTTCAAAACCTGTTCATATACTAATTTTTAACAAATGACATAGAGAAACAGCTTTGTATGTTAAAGAGCTTTGTTTCTTAACACTCATTTGATGACTTATTAACACTTAATTTCTTAGACACTTTTTTTCCTCCTGGAGGATTGATCAAGGAATTTCTCCAAGAATAACTCACATCTAAGTAGAAATATAACAATACAGAACGACACAGATAGTAGTCCCATAGTAGGTCTTGCCCTCTGTCAGATTGATGTTCATGGAAGCAGGTGGGGAAGCAAGGAGAGAGAGAATCAGTAAAGAGAAGTAAAAAGTACCAGAAGGTGAGACAAATAAAGACTCAAAATTATATTATGTGATTCTCTGCTACCCCAAATATTAGCTGTGTTTACCTGTATGAATAACTGTTTAAGGATTTATATGTTGCAGGACTAAAAATCTCTGCATCTGCCCTGGATTGCTTCCTGCAGATCACTTTGTAGATAGGGGGTAGTTTAAATGTGGCTGTTTATCTGACCATGTATTCTGTACTGGCTGGTATAAATATTCTCTCATGCTACCACAATCACCGTGGGACTAGCTAGATCTTACCAGCATATTTGCCTGGCCACGTTGGATCTCTGAGTAATTAGACAAGAGAGAAATGCTGTTTGCCTCCAAGCAAGCAAACATGGCTCCCTGATAACTCAAAGGCAGCTAAAATACAAAACTACCGTGAAGTAGATGAGACTCTTGTGAAGGCTTAGAGAAATATTTAACTGGCATTAGTGTTAGTCTTTGGAACAGACACATGCCATCTCAAAAACCCCCTCTCTACCCTATAAAGGCATTTCCAGGCAGATCTTGGCTCCAAACATTAGCATCAAAAAGGGCCTAAGTGAGGTGCTGGGAGAAATTACCTGAGGGCATTTGACCCTCCTGGCTTCCCATAAAAGTGGGAGTTCTGAGTTGCAGGGGGTATAAAATTAGCCTGTTTCCTCTCTTGCTGTCTCTCTTTTTTTGAGCTCTCTTTGTGGGAAGCACTCTTCTTGGAAGTCTAATCTTTGTCTCCTCTTTACAGGGCCTTAACACGTGGTGGCCGCCATCTTGGCCTACATGTGTCTGGGGTTCTAGCCGGGAATCCTAAGCACAGGGTTTTTCCTATTGCAGATTTGTATGCCTGAACCTGTGATAAGTAAAGCCTTTTAAAATTGCATCAGATTCCTGAGTCTTCATCCATTCCCCGCTGGCTTTGGAGGTAGAAGGGAACTCGCTTCCTGGCACTGTCGGGGACCCCAGAGGCGTTCCCCGGATTTTATAGACATCATATTTTATGGTCTTATCTATCTCAGGAATTATTCTTTATAGACAGAGCCATCACCTTGCAATGGCTTTGACATTATTCCTAAGAAGGGAAAATTCTTTTTTTTTAAATTTTTTTTATTTTTACAATTACAAAAATATACAATTAAAAAGTTCATATTTGGGTTTTGGTCATACAGTGTTCCAGCACTGATCCCGCCACCAGTGCCCATCTCCCACCACCAACGTCCCCGGTTCCCTCCCCCCTCCCCAGCCCTCCTCCATGGCAGGTTCTTTATTTCTTTCCATTTCTCTCTCTTTCTCTTTTCCTTTCCCTCCAGACTATGGATTACAGAACATACATTAAAGGGTTGTCATGTGTATCTTTTGCCTCTATTTAATGCTCAGTTCTAGGTTGGCATTAGTACCCTCGACAATTGTTAGCACATTGTTCCATTTTCTGTCTTACCTAGCCTCCCTGATGCCCACACGTTTGTGATAACTTCCACCTTTGACAAGACCTCCTGATATATGTTTCACTTGACCTTGGATATTGGTATCATAATATGTACATATATATATTTATGTTATGCAGATAAATGCAGTCATTCTGTATCTGTCTCTCTCCTTCTGGCTAATTTCGCTCAACATAATCTTCTCCATGTCCATCCATTTATAGGCAAATTTTATAACTTCATTTTTCCTAACAGCTGCATAGTATTCCATTGTGTAGATGTACCAAAGCTTTTTTATCCAGTCATCCATTTTCGGGCACTCTGGTTGCTAAGAAGGGAAAATTCTTAATTATACAATATAATGTTCTTGCATATATGAATGCATTACCTAATTCCAATACAAACAGAATATATATAGGCAATGAAAGGAAGAAAAAAAGAAGCCTTAGCTACAAAATGATATGAATAAAACAATCTTTATTATTTTAAATTATAATGACAACTCATGATGAGTACTATCAGTACTGATCAATACACTGGCTCGGCTCTTCACATGCTACCTGTCTGAATGCAAGGTGCCCTCCCAATGGAAAATCAGCAGGACAGTTCTACGGTTAAAATAGGGAGATATTCACAGCATTGGCAACTATTGACCCATCTGCCTATTGTTGTCACCTACAAGCTGTTCACTCAAGTCATCCTGAACAGGATTGGCAGAACATTGGATGAAAGACAACCATGAGTGCAAGCTGGCTTCCTAAAGGATTCAGCACTATTGACCATATACACACGGTAACCAAGCTCATTGAGTTTTGTAGGGAGTTCAAGATGCTGCTCCCTCTCATGTTCATTGATTTAAGAAAGCCTTTGATTCTTTGGACACCGAAGAGGTCAGAGAGGCCCTAGCCAAACAGAGCGTTCAAACCCAATACATCAAGATCCTTCGTGAGCTGTATTATGGATTCACCACTAGGATCTCACCATTCTACAAGGAAGTGATCATTGATGTCAAAAGAGGGGTTTGGCAGGGTGATACCATTTCACCAAAACTCTCAGCGCCACCCTCGAGAACATCATGTGACTATTAGAATGGGAAGAAATGGGAGTGAAGATAGATGGTTGGCAACTACACCACCTATGCCTCGGCTGATGACATCATTCTAATAACACCAAACATCAGCCAAGCGGCACAAATGCTGGCTAACTTTGACTAAGAATGTGGAAATATAGGTCTACAGCTGAATCTCAACAAACAATGCTCATGAAATTTGAACTAGTTTCAGAGGCCCCATTCATTCTCAATGGAACAAGCACCTCTGAATGCAGCAGCTATGAGTACCTAGGTCGAGAAGTCAACATGATGAATGACCTAAAACCTGAGGTGCTCAGAAGGAAAAGAGCGGCATGGAGTGCCTTCAAAAACATTGAAGTAATAGCTAAAAGTGCAATGAACCTCTGGCTCTGGGCACATCTCTTCAACTCCACCATTCTCCCTGCTTCAACAAACGCCTCAGAGACCTGGGCCCTACGAAAGCAGGATGAGAACGCTATTCGTGTCTCCCAAAGAGGAATAGAAAGAGCTATGCTTGGGATATCGTGCCTCACTCAAGTGAGAGAAGGAATTCAGAGTTCTGACATCCATTGATGTTCCAGGGTCAGGGACTCTGTCTCGTTTGCCAAGGCATCGAAAAAATCAGATGGGTTGGACATGTAATGCAGTTTGGAGATAACCACTGGACTAGAGCCATTACCAACTGGATCCCAAGTGATGTCAAAAATATCACATGGCCGTCGACCTACAAGTTGGTCAGACTTCTTCGTCAAGACCTTGAACTAATGGTTTGAGGCTCTTCGTATTCCTGAAGCAACCCGATGCCATTGGGCTACACTGGCACGTGATAGGGTCAAATGGAAATGTTACTGGTGCCCACTCGAGCAAATCGATGAATATGGGCTGTCAAGGGATCAAGTGATACTGACAAAGTATGAAGTGAGAGTATTCTGTGATATGAGGAATTAACTTTATTAAAGTTCTCTACTTGTACAGGCACTTATTTGTGATGCCCAACTTCTTTAACTATATACTGTGTAACCTGTTTGTAAGAATATTTATTTTTACAATTATAACTTCAAGATCAATTTTAATGTAGAGCTTAGGGCAGAACACAAATACATGAATTTACTTGAGTCTTAACCTTGCTGGGTAAAAGACATGACAACACGCATTTTAAGTAATTCATGTAATTCATTTAATACTTCAGCACAAAGTGATATTTTAATGCAATTTCACACTACAGAATACTAATGTGTAAAGAAATGAGAAGAGTTAATGGAAGAACATAGTAAAAGCTAACACTAATAGTAGTAATAACAGCCAACTTAATTTTTAATTATGTTTATATTTGGGCCTAGACTTTCATTACAGGAACAAGTAATTTTCACAAATCAGATCAGAAATTAGATTCTGATTAAGTAAAAAATTCTAGTTATTTTGACTTTTTCCTTTACTCTCGGATATGATAGCAAAGGCAGTTTTGAATATTAATTTTATGTGCTAAGATGACAATGTTTTAATATCTCTGATGCATTCATATCCTTAAAAACACCTTAGGCTGTTCTCGTTGGAGCAAGAATAATTTTTACCAAAATTGCGAAGCATGAGAGAAATTTTTGTTTTACAACAGCAATCTACTTTTTACTTTACGTTCTTTCTCTTTTAACCTCATTTTGTGAGTGCTTTGCAATGGAAGATGACATCTGGGAAGGGACACTATTTCACTATAAAAGTTAAAGCCCACTATTAGTTATCTCTCAAGAATTTTCACACCAAAAAATTTTATAAATGAATCTGCCAGTGAAAGTGAACAAAGAGACTTAGGTGTGACTACTTAAACAGCAATAGTAGAAATGTTGGTAATTCTAGTCTACATGAAATATCTAGTACTTGCCCAGATGCAGTGTTTTGTTATTATTCATTTAAGTGCCGTGGGTCTAGTTCATTGTTTATCAGAGACTTGTAGAGTTAAAAGGTCTTGAGCTTTTAATATAATATCAATCTTGAGCTCTAGATTGATAACATAGCATGCATCCACATTTTTTATTCTTATGCATGTTATGAAATACTTTCCTGCTACTGGAAAATAATCTAGAAAAGCCTGAAATTATTTTCTTCAAACTTAAACAAGCACTTCAATTTTAGTCCAATTATTTCATATGTTAAGATAGTTTCTTGTTCTCATCGACCAGCACATAAGCTTTTCTAGATAATCCCTACGACAACATCTGAATTCTAAAATGATTACTCCTATTTATACATCTTTGCTGATTACACTTAAAATACTCAACAAAAATCAATTATTATGTCATTTAAAATTTGTATTTGTAGGTATATCTTAGTAAACAAATCCCTTTGAAAAAAAACTATATGGTTCCTTGACGGGAAGGACATCATAAATTAGAAATACATTAGGGTTGAGATGTGGAACAATTATAAACAAATTTTGGGATAGAAAACAATAAAGAGCAAAATAGATTTTAGAACTAGAGGCTTTGTATTAAAAATAAGAGGAGATAGATACTAACAGGAGGTAGTAGCCGTATTCTAATGTCTATGACCAAAATAAACCATTTACCAATACTTTTTAATCTACCTTCTAAGATGACATTTGAGATCTGAACTTGACTTGGCAAAAAAAAAAAAAAAATGAACAGAAAACCAAGCAAACAAAAAGATTAATTTCTTCCAGCTGGTTCTGAGAAGTTGACTTGTTACAACTTTGCCCCCAATGAAAAGGAGAAAGAGAAAAATAAAAAACATTTATTTTAATTCTTGGAGATTCTAAGGGAGGCTCTTGGATTTATTGGCAAAGAATGTCTTTTCTAGATTTTTCGTCTTTGTTCCATGTGTTTCATATTGTTCGCATTTAGTTAAACTTGGGGGAACACATTCTTTGTTCTCATTTATTTAGAATAAACAGTTCAAAAAGTCTTAACCCAAATGAGGTTTATCTACAATGCTAAAATAGGTCACCTATCTAGTTCCTCTGAGTGGAGTTTCATAAAGAAAGAAAAGATATCATGGGGCCAAAGAAATAGTACAGCCGTTGGCATTTGCCTTGCATGAAACCGACCCAGGTTCAATCCCTGGAACTTCATAAACTTCCCCAAGCCTCACCAGGAATGGTCCCTGAGTGCAGAGCCAGGGTAAACCCTAGAACTGCCAGGTGTGCCTCCCATGGCAAAAGGTGGGGGAAGGGGGAGGAGAGAGGGCCAGATCATGAAGGTATTGTTAATGAAAAAACACCTATCTTAATTTTGCCAAAACTATGCTTATTTGTCTTTGTGCATTTGCTCTTTTAATATGTTTTCAATAGAAAACAAAGATCCAAGAACCGGGGTAAAAAATAGATGTTAAAAATAGTAAGTACCTAACAATGTTACTGAAACAATTAAAGTGCAGAAAACTCTCATATGAGAGGCCAACTGAAAACAAAGGTTGGCACAATTTGGGTTCTTTGGTTCTTTTCAAATTAATAAAACACACTTGCTCCAAACTCATTTCTCTCACTTAAAACTATTTAGGTTATTTTTTATTTGTTTTTTAACTTCCCTAAAATATGTAATAGTGGAACCGACTCTCTGTAAAGTTTTACTTTTTTCCTTCTTATTTTTTGGCTGACAAATAGAACCAGTTCATACATATATGAGTGTTCTACAAATATACCTTATCTTCACACACAGCAAGAAAATTGAATTTTAAAGAAATTCTCTTAGTAGCCAGAGTCCACCACATTACATTATTCAGTTGTAATATAAAAGATACGTCATTTATTAATTTGGTGTGTAGTTGTCAAGAGCAGTCACAAACTCTGTGACACAACAGAAGACCAGTTGAGATTCTGAGAGCTGTGTAGACTTTCTTCACAAGAGGTGCTACATTTTATAGGTAAGCTAGAGCCCTGAAATTTTGGGGAAATAGCTTTTTTTTAACCTTGCTTACAATAGAATAAAAACAGTGACTTTCATTCTTCTTGCAAACATCCCAGTAGTTTTCCTAGACTCATGACCTTTCAAGTCATTTTATATATTTTAAAGAGAAATCCTAATGACTCTGCTTTTAAACAGTAAACAGATCTTCAGTAGAGACATAATGGTCCTGAAATACCCCCCATCATGTTCACCAAATGAACTCATTAACTTTGTATTTCTTCAATTGCTTTAATTTCTATAAGGAGATGAATGTGAAGAGCAGTACACATCATTCGAATAGTTTTCAAATATCTCGCCTAAGTTTACTAAAAAAAAACACATGTAAAAGCTATTGTCTACTTTAAAGAGCTAAAAGATGTTATGATGTCATAACATTTCAGAAAACCCTGAAAAAATCTACTTACACTTTGCTGTCACTTTGTACCCCCCAAAGGAGGGGCATGGCCTTCTAATGCGTCAAATCCAGCGGAAACTAGGACCATGTCCGATCAAACTCTTTGGCCACAGGTGTCACCACAGTCCTGGGTAGTAAAAAAAGGCAACCGGTTATACACATGGGAAGGGTTAATACCTTTAAAAATTGTGCAGTGAAAATGACTTGGCAAAACCTCAAGTACTACCAATGAATTAAATGAGTGGGGGGATATTTGAATAGATTAAATACATAGCATATAATTAATACTCAATCACTTATAATTCTGAATTCAGACTTTCAGTCCTCCTTTTTAAAATTAATCTTTTTACAAATAAAAGCTTCCCAGGTACATTCTAAAGTCTGTCATATTACATGCACATCTGCGGCTGTTTTATCCCACTGCCTATAAAAAAAAAATCTTCCAAGGGAGTGACTAATGTTTTACAGAGGAAAGTCAAAGCTGTAGTAGAAATCCGGCTTGCTCCAGTTAGTGAGAACTTGGTGAAAATTTGAACTATAAATTTCTTTGGGGAAAAAGTGGCTTTTCCAACTAAAAAAAAAAGCATTTTTAAATATTTGTCATAGCAGGGGGTGACTTTTGCAAAGGAAAAACATGAATTTTTTCTAATAGAATCCAGGCCATAATACTAACTGAGTCCAAGGTCAGAGACACCAAGAATGTGGCAGCCTCATCTGATGAGAGCACCCCCTGTAGGCCCCAGTCAGACCCTCAGCTTTCACCTCTTCAATCTTATCTAGACCCCTAACACCTTTCCCCTCAGTGTCCTTTTGGGGACATGTTTCAGGTGTACTACTGGGCTTCGAAAATTAAAATTCTAATGATGGTATAAATGTTTGAAGCCTATATGAAAATGACAATTTTAATCTACAAAGACTTTAATAAAACAGAAAAGTGCTACACACTGATTTAAAAAGTCCTTATATCTCTGACAGGAAAAGAACTCAGTCAAATGTTAAGAATCACACTTGAGCAGTGACATAATTTGTAGTTTTTTTTATAGTCACAAATTTTTTCTTTTTTTTGGGGGTCACACCCAGCAATGCTCAGGGGTTACTTCTGGCTCTGCACTCAGGAATCACTCCTGGTGGTACTCGGGACCATATGGGATGCCGGGATCGAACCTGGGCCGGCACAGGCTGGCCACGTGCAAGGCAAATGCCCTACCCACTGGACTATCGCTCCAGCCCTGACAGTCACAAATTTTTCATAGTTTCTACAAAATCACCTATTAGTTATATCTTTGCATTTATTACCTAATGAAACAAATTTCCATTAGAAAGTAAAAAATATTTATGTGAAAGCTCCAGAAATATAAATGAATGGCAGATTCTACCCATGTCATAGTAAATAATTCAAACTCTGTCATAAATATTTAAAACTCATAAATAGACATGTGACTTCGACAGTATTCCTTCTCACAATTGGATTGTTTAAATATGAAACTGTTAATTACTGAAACTAACTAAAATTTAATTTTATTTACTATATGTGATTTCAATTTTCTGTTCAATATGGAGGGGTCTATGTTTTATGATTTGATCACTTGATGTCACGTTATTCATCGATTTGCTCGAGCAGGCACCAGTAACATTTCCATTTGACCCTGTCACATGCCAGTGTAGGGCAATGGCATCTGCTTGCTCCAGGAATACGAGGAGCCTCAAACCATTCATTCAGGGTCTTGATGAAGAAGTCTGACCATCTAGTAGGTGGGCGACTGCATGATCTTTTGCTGTCCTGTGGGATCCAGTTGGTAATGGCTCTAGTCCAGTGGTTTCAAATATCTCGCATTACATGTCCAGCCCATCTTATTTTTGACACCTTGGCAAATGAGACAACGTCCCTAGCTCTTATAAGATATGCTATCAAGGCTTTAAAGTCAGTTTGAATTTAATCCTTGGGCATTTTGTGAACTAGGTGTCTAGTTTAATGTTTTGCATGAGGATAATTAGTTTTTCCAGGACAATTGTTGAGGAAAGTTTCCACTCCACTCCATGTACTTTATCCCCTAGTCATAGTCCAAATAGCCATTATTCCATGGATTTACCATTTGGTTCTTTTCTAATACCATGTATTTTTACTATAGTTTTGTAGCATAGTTTAAATTCTAGGAATGCAATGACTGCCACCTTTTCCACCCAGGAGTATCTTGGATATTCTTGGTTTTTATGGTATCATGCAAACGTTAAAAATGTTTATTTTATGTCCTTGAGGTAGTATATAAAAATCATGATGGGGACTGTATTGGATCTATAAAGTGAATTTTTTTGGGTTTTGGGGTCACACACAGCAATGCTCAGGGTTTCTCCTGGCTCTGCACTCAGGAATTACTCCTGGTGGTGCTCGGGGGCCATATGGGATGCCGGGATTGAACCCGGGCAGTCACAGGCCTGCCGCGTGCAAGGCAAATGCCCTACCCGCTGGGCTATCGCTTCAGCCCCTAAAGTGATTTGAAAGGGACGGTTCTTTGAATGTCATTGATTCTTCCAATCCATGAATTGGAGATGTGCCTCAGTTACCTTGTGCCTTCTTTTATTTATTTCAGTGATTTATATACATAATGTTGCAGATTAAAATCCCTGAACAACCATTAATCTCCTAGGAACAATAACTATACATTAAGTGGCATGACATGAAATCAATACAAACAAATAAACTGCACTCATATGTAAAAAATGATGTAGAAGGGAATTAAAAATTCTCATAATTATGACAAATAAACTCAATTATGTAAGAGTTTTTAAAAGGTGAATAATTAAATAGAAAATTTAAATAACTATACGGAGTTTTTCAAATCAACAATATACATGATGTCTGAAACTCTAAGAAGCATGTTTGGTAGAATTCATAAAAAGGCAGCTTTTATTTATAAATAAAATAAGTCCTCAGGAAAATTCACTTAGAATTTTATCAGAGGACTTAGATATTCTGGCTATGTATGATTAGCAAAGCATATGTTTGTCTCTCACCTTTTCCAATATCACAATGAAAGTGAGCTTTGAATATATACAATTAAACTCACTGTTCAAATAACAAAAATATTAGTGGTATTTATTGCATTGTTTGATTATAGTTTGTAAAATTATGCAGACCAGTTTCAATAAGCAAGGACACTAGTACAGATACATTTTTCTAATATTGATTTTAATCAAACTTCAAATAAAAGGCTCCATGTAAACAAAAATAAGAGGTTGATTCTGTGAATGAGTCAGGGAAACTCCAAGGGAATTCTGGAATATCCTGTGGTGACAGAAATAATAGCTGTTGGCAAAGATCTGTGGACAATACTGGAATTAGTAGAGAAAAATTAAAGAAATATGAAAACATTATAATCCCAAATTATCTTCCTCAAGATACTGAAAATAAAAAAGATACAAACTGACTAATCTTTAAGATATTACCTTAGTACAAGTATCAGGGTTCACATCTTCATGGACAAGATATATTGACATAAATTCTCACTGATATAACACACTAATAAATGTAAGTTTATTATTTTGTTTAATAAAATCTCAGATCAAAATTTAGGGACATTTGATAAAAGAACTGAATGATCCACATTTGAAAGGGATGATGAGGAAATATTAAGGAAAGATTAAAGAATTGATACACATTTGATAGACTAAGGATACCTGAGATCTAAATGAGAATCTGGGTTACAGAAAAATAAAACCATTAGAGGCAAAAATGAAGCACTGTATAAGATATTTATCATAGGAGCCAATTAGATAGCCCAAATGGTAGAGTATATGCAAGACCCTGAGTTTGACCCTAAGCGCAGTCCATCCCATACCATTGGGCTGACTTCTCTGAGCACTTCTATGTGCAGGTGCAATTAAAAATAAACTACAGTACATATATAACAGTATACAAATATCAATTTATCTGTGTTAAAGTATAAATTTCCTACACTTCATATGCATAATGACAAGTCTTTAACATTAAGAAAAAATGGACTGAGTACATATAGTAACTGTTTATTCTTACATCTTATCCTATATTCTTATATTTTTACATTTCTAGAGTCGCAGCATAAAATAGTCACAAACACACATATACATGTATGAGTACTATCACATGAACATGTGCACTATGAGAACACAGAATAGATGGGGGGACAATCTGACAATATGCCCATTGGAACACCACCACTGAGGAAATAGGCATGATGAAAGAAGAGAAGTGCAGGCCTGAATTTAAAGAATTGTTTACTGTTTTGGAAGAGCAGTACTTTATCCCAATACCTTAGAAGTATTTCCTCTCTACAAGTAACCCAGGCAGTTATTTTAATGATGTAAAAGAAAAGGATGTTATCTGAGAAAGCAAATAACTCTAGTGTGGATATTGTTACCCCAAATACAATCTCCCTCATTTGGTCTTTCATAAAGATTCAGAAACCATGAGCCATTTTCTGGAATTCTAACTCCATCCAGGGTATTGGGAGTTACCCTCTTCTACCCCATATCAGCTGACAAAGAATTAACAATTGAGTCATTTATACAACCACAGGGAAAAGTGAACCAGTTACTACTTTTATATATAGCAATGATAAAGCAAGAATTTTTTGGCATAAAAGGAAATAAACTAGTATGAAGAAGGGGAAAAAAGCAGACATAAACAACTATGAACAAAACAGAGATAGTTATGGTAAAAAATATTAGTCCAAAAGAAATTTAAGAAAGAATTTTATCTTTAGTTAAACCATACTGCTGTGAAAAAGAACAAAGAACAAGGGACACATTTAAAGAAAAAAAACTACAATTGCATAAACGGTTCTGAAAAAAGTTAAATTGAAGGCCCAGATGTAGCCCAACAGTAGAACACTTGCTGAGCATGTGTACTTACTAAAAAATGCTTCAATAAAAGCATATTATTAATAGAAACTTCTGGTCTAGTTGTGGGTTCTTCCACTTAAAAAGTGTGATATCTGCATGGAACATTTTGGATATTTTTTTTTTTTTTGGTTTCCCTCAACTGGATAGACTGAAGCTAGCATTTTCCATTTTAATATGAGAATAAAGAGTTCCAGGCAATCTCAGTAGGTAAGTGGGCCAAGCTCCCACCCCACCAAAGCCCAGACAGCCACACTCACTCCCCCCAAAGCAGACTCCATGCCTTTGGCCAGACTCCAACACCTCAAGATTGAGCCTCACAGAGATGCTAACCTGACAAAAATTTCAGGTACATGAGGTTGTTTTTATGTTTTTGGCTGAAAACTACTGTCCTCTGAGTCAGGATGAGTGACCTCTCCCCACCTCCCCATACTTCTGGAAGATCCAGCAGCCACACCCATGTCCTACTGCTGCTAACACTTAAACTGATCTTTGCGCCCAGTTGCAGAGACTCATAAATAAATCTTGAAAGAGATCAACTAGCTGCAAAAATTTCTCAGACACTCGGCCCCAGCTGAGACCTCTTGGGCCATCAAGAAGGTTGGGCTAAGTTTCCACTCTATTAAAGTCCCTGCACCTGCACTCACAACCTAACAGCCCCACCATGCCTCAATCCAGACTACCATTTAAGTATTCTGGCTTTTCTGGAACACATAGCCTGTATGTACAGCTGTAACATCTCCAAACTAAAATATTATCATCCTAATAGGAGCACACCAGATTGGGTAGGAATAAAATGTAGACGACAACTAATCTAGACTATCAAAAACACTAACTCAGAAGGCTGAATTTGCAACAGCTAGTAAACACTCAGAAAAGAATTTCATGAACACATCATGAGATATAAGAAACTTTACAACTTTTCTTTTTACTGAAATATCTTTTGATCATTCCATTAGCCATTTAGTTAACAAACAAACAACTTTTGAGGGCCTGCTATAGGAAAAGAGTGAGGGGTAATTAGGAAAATGGAGACAATAGTGAAGGGAAGATGACAATAGTGGTGGATTGTAGTTATGCTGAATACCTGTAACAAATCAAGAACAACTTTGTAAACGATGGTGTTTAAATAATGTGGAAAAAAAATAGAGTGAACATACTATTTGTAAATCGATGGCAAGTAAGTAGAGATAAAATGCATAAAATAGAATCCGTTTGAGCTTAATCTTAGGTAGTCTTATGGAAATCCATCTCTAAACTATCATTTGAACTTATATTCATATTAGTTTTCAAGATATTTGGATTTTTTTTCATTTGGGACAGTTTTTTAAATTGAAGTGTAATTTACAAGTGGCTATATCTTTTCTTTTATAGATTGCTGGATGCTTTGCTCTAGTATTCTAATGAAAATTATAATGTTTAGAATTTAAAAGTCATGGTATTTTACCTCTGAGGTCTACTTTGCATATGTGTAGCAATGTAATTTTAAACCTAAGTATATCTCATCACATATCATCCCCTGAATTATAACAATAGAAGGAATAAATATGTATATAAAGGGGAAGAAAACTCTCTTTTTCATATAAATGAAAAAATAGTGTGACATTTTCTTGTTGACCTCAGCAGGTGGACTGAGCTGATATTATTAATTCAGATTCAAGGAATTACTTGAATCATGGTGTAGACCTATGATCTAAATGCAATAATGTCTGAGATAGCATTTACAGTTTGAAAAGTGGATATAGGCTGTCCCTATCTTTCAACATCCATTAGCTTATAAATTGGCACTGAAACATTACAGCAATATTTTATTGTACCAATTTTTATTTTGTAAACTTTTACAATGAAATACATGTTATTTTTCAGAGATGAACCAAGGCTAAGTTCTAATGGTTATAGCTGCTGGTTTTAGCTACATATGATTGATGATGGGCATTTTATATGCCTTTGCAATGGATGGAAAATCAGATTAAAAATCTTTGCTTTATTTTTTTGCTTTTTGGGTCACACCAGGCGATGCTCAGGGATTTGTCCTGGCTCTGCACTCAGGAATTATTCCTGGTAGTGCTTGGGGAGCATATGGGGTGCCGGGATCAAACCCGGGCCAGCATGGGCTGGCCATGTGCAAGACAAACACCCTACCTGATGGACTATCACTCCGGCCCCTAAAAATCATTATTTTTTGAAAGCTTGGTACGTGGCTTAAACCATGTACCAAAGTTTTAGTCCAAAATTGTACAGGAAAAGCCAAATTTAAATTTTATTCTATTAACCGTTATAAGTCTAATTCTGTATACACAGGTATGTTGTTGAAACAAAGTTTCACAATGCCTTAAATAAAGAAAAGAGGACAGAGAGAGAAAGAAATTAAGGGAGGTACAAAAAAGATAACTTTCATGAACAGAATATTACTCATCTATAAATACGATAAATTCAATAAGGGAAAAAATCTGTGACCCAAATATATAAACACATAGCTACACTCTCATGAAACTTCGAATTCAGGATATCCTTAAAAAGAAAACTTCATCCCCAAAAGAGAGACTGATAGTGATATAAACTCCTAACCAGCAACAAAAGCTATATTGAATGTCTATATGTTCTGAGAAAAACTTACTTTTAAACCTCAACTCCTCTTCCAGTCATTACATATCAATCTTCAAGCATCTGATGAAAATAAAAATCTAAAATATGTAATGGCTTGAAGACGTATTCTCAGTGTTGTCTTTGTATTACTAATTTCCTTAATAATATGGGGCCGGAGCAATAGCCCAGCGTGTAGGGCATTTGCCTTGCACAAGGCTGGCCCATGCTGGCTTGGGTTCGATCCCCAGTATCCCATATGGTCCCCCGAGCACCGCCAGGAGTAATTCCTGAGTGCAGAGCCAGGAGTAACCCCTGAGTATTGCCGGGTGTGACCCAAAAAAAAAGAATAATAATAATAATAATAATAATAATAATAATAATAATAAATTCATGAAAGCAAAGTAAAGCAAAGATATAGGAGAAGACCATGGATGTATCACAAGACAATGATAAAGTAGCAGATAGTGGTGTACAGCAGATACATAACAGGATCATGATAAAGAGTGTCAACTGATTATTTGTGCTTGCATTCCTTGCTATAAAAGAGATAGCTGAAGCAATTATAATGGTAAATATACTTATTCATAGTCACCTGACAACTTGAAATTCTGGCTTGTGCTTCACAAAGAGAAGCCCTCCTCTTGTTTTCTGTATGTCTTCTCCCCAGCTGACTCATACAAAAGGGAGCATTTTATTTTATAAAAATAAAATTTGACAAATGTGCTACTACTAACAATGATATAAAGGAAGACATGGTTCCTATAATCACAGACTAAACACAGTAAGGGGAAAAATTAAATTCCACTCTGGATTTCTTTCTGTGAAATTTAATTTGGACTCAGGAATTCCTTAATAAGAACGCAGTCTCTGGGTTTATTTCATCCCTAGTCAATGGCAAAATAATCTATTGCACTGACATTGGGTCATGAGCTGTGTCTGAGTTGAAATGTGCTAATGTTTTCCCATGACTCACTTACTATGTGTTGAATGTACAGAAGTAGCATTTATGTAGCATAATCTGTGAAGAGTAGCACTGTTCTGGCCTTAAAGAAGACCAAAGGTTTGGTTCCTATATTCTTTTTTAAGTTCTAATGTTCAAGCATCGAAATTTTAACCTATACAACTACTAAACTATTCTCAGAAACAAATGTTGAGAATAGTTCAAGGAGATGGACCAGCAAGGGCAAAGCCATGGACATTTGAAAGGTCATGGAGACCTATGAAGAAAATCATTTGATATGATATGGTCCTAGGGTGCCTAGAACTGAGGAGACTTAGGAACTGAGTTCAAGTTCTACATCAAAATAGATCAACGTTGAAGAAGACACCAGAGGGAATGGGGGTGGAGAATGGGGAGATATTGGGGCGAGAGCGATAGCACAGCCGGTAGGGGGTTTTCCTTGCACACGTCTGACCCAGGTTTGATCCCCAGCATCCCATATGGTTCCCCTGAGCACCGCTAAGAGTAATTCCTGAGTGCAGAGCTAGGTGTAAGCCTTGAGCATTGCTGGGTGTGACCCAAAGAAGAAAGAAAATCGGAAGAGATCAGAGACTAACTGAATCACCAATTCCTGTCTAATCACTTTGTATCTCATGAAACTTTATCAAAAGCCTGTGATGTGCCAGGTATGTTTAGATAAGAGTTCATAGCAAAAGTCCCTGATCCAACTCTCATACATTGTTGTTGTGAATGTCGAATGATACAGTCTTTTTGGAAAACAATATGGACATTCCTCCAAAAACTAGAAATTGAGCTCCCATTTGACCCAGCTATACCACACTGGGAATATACCCTGGCAGACGAAAAACATACAGTAGAAACACCATCTGTACTTCTATGTACATAGCAGCACTAGTCACAATACCCAGAATGTGAAAACAACCAGAGTGCCTGGGAACAGATGACTGAATAAAGAACTGTGGTGCATCTACACAATGGAATACTATGCAGCTGTCAGGAAAAAAGAAATTATGAAATTTGTCTATAAATGGGTGGACATGGAAAGCATGATTGTGAGTGAAATCAGTCAGAGGGGAAGGACAGATATAGAGTGACTGCATTTATTTGCAGGAAATAAAAATAAAATAGTATGAGACCACTATCCAAGGCCAAGGACACACTGACCCAAAGTAAGAAATGTGACAAAGGGGGTAATAGATATATGCAGGCTATTTTAACCCCTGAAAGCTGAATATACATTTTTCTAAAATGCACATGAGACATACTCCAAGATAGATCAAATGCTGAGCCACAAAACATACCTCCACAAAATCAAGGAGATAGAAATTGTGTCAACTATTTTTCAGACCATGATGCACTGAAAAAAGTTAATCACACACAAAAACGGAGGGTAATACTACCTGGAAACTAAACAGATCACTGCTGAACAACCAGCACATCATAAAAGAAATCAAAGAGGAAATATAAAAAAAATCCTGGAAACAAATGGGACTGGAAACATAAATTACCAGAATCTGTGGGATGCAGTGAAAACAGTAAAGAGAAAAGTTCATAGCTCTTAAGCATTCATCAGAAAATAAGAAAAGATCATCATAAACAGTCTGACTACCAGCTTAAGATCTTAGAAAGCAGTCAGCAAAACGAGCCGAACCCAGGCAGAAAGAAAGGAATAATAAACCTTAGAGCAGAAATCAATGATATGGAATCCCAAAAACAATTCAAAAGATCAATGAAACCAAGAGCTGGTTCTTTGAAAAAATAAACAAGATTCACAAACAACTTGCAACTCTTGCAATGAAGGGGAAAAAGGTAATCCAAATAAATAGAATCAGAAATGAAAAGGGGACATCACAACAGAAACCACAGAAATTCAAAAGATCATCAGAAAACTCTTTGAGAGTCTGTATGCCATGAAACAACAGAACCTAGAGTTAATGGACATTTCATGAATTCCTAATGCCTACCAAGGCTGCAACAAGATTTGGAATGCCTCAACAAACCTATTACCATAAAAAGATGGAATCAGTAATAGAAGTCTAGCCAAACACAAGAGCACGTGTTCAGACAGATTCACCAGTGAATTCTACCAAACTTTCAAAGAAGACCTATCCCCAGACCTTTTCAATGTCCTCCAGGAAATTGAAGAAACAAAAACACTCACAAATAGCTTCTACAAGGCACATAATACCCTGATACCCAAAGCAGACAAATACATCACAAAGAAGAAAAACTACAGACCAATCTCCCGGAAGAACACAGATGTAAAGATCTTCAATAAAATACTGGTAAATAGGACCCAAAGAGTCATCAAAGAGATGATACAACATGACCAAGTAGGATTCATTTCGGGAATTCAAGGATGGTTCAACATCCACAAGTCAAACAACATAATACATCATATCAAAAAAGAGAAAAATAAAAACTATATGATCATATCAATAGATGCAGAGAAGGCACTTGACCAGATCCAATACCTGTCCATGATAAAAACTCTTTATAAAATGGGAATTAAAGGAACCTTCCTCAATATAATCAAATTATCTACTACAAACCACAGAGATCATCATTCTCAATGGGGAAAAACTGAATGGCTTCCCCCTAAGATTGGTGACAAGACAAGGCTGCCCACTCTCACAACTTTCTCACAACAAATCAAATTTCTAGGAATCAGTTTGACTAAGAATGTAAAGGATCTCTTCAAAGAAAACTACAAAACATTGCTTCCAGAAATAAAATAGAACCTGAGGAAATTGAGACACATTCCCTGCTCATGGATTTGGAGAATTAACATTATCAAAATGGTAATACTCTCTAGAGCTTTACAGAGGTTTAATATGGTCCCTATAAGTATACCCATGATGTTCTTCAAAGAAATTGACAAAACACTCCTGAAATGTGTATGTAATAATAACCCCCCGTGAGTAGCTAATAAAGTTCTTGGGAAAAAAAACGATGGGAGGTCTCACTTTCCCCACTTCAAACTCTACTACAAAGCAATTATAATTAAAACAGCATGGTATTGGTATAGAGACAGACCTGTAACCTAAGGAATAGTGAGAGGGCGGTTTAAAGGCTTTATTATCCAGGTTCAGGCATACAATCAAAGAAAAACCGAGTTAGCCCCGCAACCCCCCCCCCCGCGGGAGGCCCAGAAGGCCACCCCAAGGGAAAAAACACAAGAAAAAAACAACCACAAAAAGAAAAACCCCCCGGAAAAAAAAAGCCGGGAGGCGGGGACTGCAGTTTACCCCAATAGACTTCCTGTGTGAAGCAGGGGGGGTCATGCCCTCAGGTAGTCCCCCGCATCCACCTAGGCCTTTACTGTGCTAATGTTTTGGATGCCTTTGAAAGTAGAGAAGGGGGTTTCTGAGATGGCATGTCACTGTACCAAAGAAGAAAAATTTTGTATATTACGTGGCCATAATATGCTGGTAAGATCTAGCTAGTCCACGATGATTGTGATAGATGGGGAGAATATTTATACCACTGTACAGCATCTGGTCGGATAACTCCCCAACCAACCCCCCCCGGGAAAAATTCTGGGAGGCAAGGAGGTCAGAGGCCTTAAGTCCTGCAACAGAATAGAACTTAGTATCCTGAAACACACTCTCAAATATCACGATCACTTAATCTTTGATAATGGAGCAAAAAATATTAAGTGGAGCAAGCAAAGCCTCTTCAACTAATTGTGTTCTGAAAACTGGGCAGCTACATGTAAATAAATGAACTTAGACCTTCTAACACCATGCACAAAAGTCACATCAAATGGATAAAATACATCAATGTCAGGCATGAATCTAGAAGTTACATTGAAGAAAACATAGGAAAAAATGCTCTACAATATGGAAGCTAAAGGAATCTTCAAAGATGAAACACCTCTGACAAAGCAAATAGAAGCAAGATAAACAAATGGGATTATATAAAACTGAAAAGCCTCTGGACCTCAAAAGACACAGTGACCACGATATAGAGACAGCCCACACACTGGGAAAGAATATTCATCCATGCCCATCTGATAAGGGGTCAATATCCAGGATATAATTTGCACTGGTAGAACATTACAAGAAGAAAACAGTCAACCCATCTAATGATGGGGAGAAGAAATTAATAGAAACTTCCAAAAAAGAAGAAATTCGAATGACCAAAAGGCATATAAAAAAATAGCTCTACATCATTAATCATCAGGGAGATGCTAATTAAAACAATGAGATATCATCGCACACCGAAAGAGACTGGCACACCATGAAAACACAAGAACAACTGGTGATGGCATGCATGAGGGGAAAAAGGGACTCTCATCCACTGTTGGTGGGAGTGCACATAGGTCTATCCCTTTTGAAAACAATATGGACATTCCTCCGAAAACTAGATATTGAGTTTCCATTTGACCCAGCAATACCACTCCTGGGAATATTGCCTGGAGACACAAAAACACACAGCAGAAACACTATCTGCACTTCTATACTCATCACAGCTCTATTCACAATAGCCACAATCTGGAAACAACCTAAGAGCCCGAGAACAGAAGACTGGCTATAGAAACTGAGGTATATCTACACCATGGAATACTATGCAGCTGTCAGAAATGATGAAGTAAGGAAATTTACCTGCAAATGGATGCACATGGAGATTATCATGCTGAGTGAAATTAGTCAGAAGGTAAAGAACAGATATAGAATGACTGTATTCATTAATGGGATATAAATATATACCTGTGTTCCACTAATTGTGGGAAATGGTAATGCCAGACCAGAACTCAACATTGAAAATACACAGAGGCTTACATGATAAACCCTAAATGTATGTAGCGCAAGCCACAGTGTGTAAGATAAGAGAGACACAGTGACAGAGACAGAGAGAGGAAAGAAAGGGAAAAAATACCTGCTATAGATAGAGGTAGGCTGGGGGTGGGTGGGGGAATGTGGGAACTTTGGTATTGGGAATGGGGCAATGGTGAAGGGATGGGTTCTGGAACACTGTACCCAATTATGAACATCTCATGAGACCCAATTATGAACATCTTTGTAATTGTATATCTTACAGTGGTATAATAAAAAATTGCTTTGAATTGTTAAGTATTTTTTGATGTCTGAGACAGCAGATTCATCTCTGTATAATTTATCACTTGATAACCTGGCATCTCCTTTATTTATCAATTTGCTCGATTAGGTGCCAGTAATGTTTCCATTTGTCCTTATCACATGCAAGTCTAACCCAATGTCATCTGCTTGCAACAGGAAGATGAAGAGACTCAAACTGTTCATTCAGGATCTTGACAAAGAAATCTTGTAGGTAGGCAGCCATGTGATCTTTTGACATCCCGTGGGATCCAGTCAGTAGTGACTCTAGTCCAGCAGTTGTCTCCAAGTCACATTACATGTCCAGTGCATCTAATTTTCTACGCCTTGGAAAACAAGACGCATCCCTAACTCTCCATCGTCGATGGAGGTTGGAACTTCAAATTCCTTCTCTCACTTGAGTGAAACATGATATTCCAAGCATAGCTCTTTTGATTCCTCTTTGGGAGACCTGAATAGCATTCTTTTTTTTTTTTTTTTTTTTTTCTTTTCCCGGCCCACCCCACAGGTTTTTTTTTTTTTTCCGGGACTATCAAAAATCAAGCGGGGGTGGGGGGGCGGGGCGGCCCCGTGCCCTAAAGCTTCTTATCCTGCTTTCATAGGGCCCAGGTCTCTGAGGCATAGTTAATGCAGGGAGAACAGTGGAGTCAAAGAGATGTGCCCAGAGCTGGAGGTTCTTTGTCCTTTTTAGCTATTACTCGACTCTCTTGAAGGCATTCTACGCTGCGCTCTTCCTCCTGTGCAGCTCAGGTGCTAGGTTGTTCATCATGTTGAGTTCTCAACATAGGTACACATAAATGCTGCATTTAGAGAAGTTTGTTCCATTGATAGTGAATGGGGGGCTCTGGAACTAGTTCCTCTTTCATGAACACTGTTTTGTTGAGATACAGCTGTAGACCTACCTTTCCACATTCATGGTTGAAGTCAGCCAGCATTTGTGCCGCTTGGCTAATATTTGGTGTTATTACAACAATGTTATCAGTGAAGCGGATGTGGTGTAGTTGCTGACCATCTATCTTCACTCCCATTCCTTCCCATTCTAATTGTCCCATGATGTTCTCCAGGGTGGCACTGAAGAATTTCGGTAAAATTGTATCATCCTGCCAAACCACTCTTTTTACATCAGTGATCACTTCCTTGCAGAATAGTGTAGACAGAGATGACAGGGATTGCGGAGGTGGGCGGTGATCCTTGCCACTTCACCCTACTGCCAGGGAGAGCCAGAGGAGAGGGTCTGGAGCGCTTGTACTGCCAAGGTTCTGCAGTCGCTATGGCCCTGGCCCTTCGGGGTCAACCCTCATGCCACCGCGGCCGTCCAGTGTGGGGGGGGTGGTATAGTTTATAATATATTATATATTATAATTATAATCATACAAACATCAGTTAAAGATAAAACCACAAACCTTTATTTTTTATAATTCAACTGTAGGATGTCACTTACAAGCATCAGATTTCAGGCATATCAAATAGTAAAAGAACTTTTTTCTCTTCTTAAATTTTCTCACCAAGAGAAAAGTACACATCACAGCATGCAGACTATTTTAATCCCATGGGATATGTGTGTGTGTGTGGGGGGTGCGGCGCATGTGTGAAATGTAAGTGAAAAACACGTCCAAGAATTAATTTAAAAATTGTTTCTGTGGATCACACCTGGCTGTTATCCGAGTTCATTCTTAACAGTTCCAGGGACTGAACTGGAGTTGGTCACATGCAAAGCAAATACCTTAAACTTTTTGCCCCATACTATCCTCCAACTTAAAACATTTTGGTGGTGGTCACATCTGTAATTGCTCGGGGACTAGTGGCTGCATGCTCAGGAATCACATGTGGTACTCAAGGTCAGCCATCATGTGGAAGTGCTTCAATATCTGTATTGTCTCTTTGCCATCAAGAACTCTTTAGTCCAGTTCAGGCTTGGGCAAGTCATAATGAAGATGTCAAAGAACATCTTCTAAAACATTCTCAGGCAGAAGATTGTCTGCTTGAGCCACAGGATATTCCGTCACTTCACTTACTACTGGACCCAAAAGCTGCCTTGGTAGCATCAAAAGGAATTTTGTAGAAAAGAGTCAGCACTAAGAATTTTAATGCTATCAAGTGCAATTGGTGTTCTCTAGCTCTACAAAACTCAGTAGTTTATTGTTTTTCAATCTTCCCCACAAAGATTCCTTTAATTGCACAAAGCACACGCAGAGGCATGCACACACACACACACACACACACACACACGAGTTATTTCTCTTACCATATCCCCTCTACCCCAATGCTGTTTATTGATTCATTTTTCCATTGATCAGGTCATCCTGTTGCCTGTAAATCCAGAAATTTATCATCTATCACTCTCTCCTTTTTTATGAACCTAGCTTGCACCATATAACTATGAGGTATATAACTTACCCCTATGTACTCTACTTCAAGATGACAGCTAGGCTGTCATATTTTAACACAACTCCATCATTTATTTTCAGGAAGAAAGTTTTTAAAATACCCTCATCTCTACACAGTGAGGCTGCCCAATGTCAATCTGATCTCGATTCTACTACTCTCTTCCAGAACTCTTCAAATATGTTTATGCACTGTTGAATATTCTAATTTTAAACTTTGTTTAGTTTTAATTTTGATTACTTGCACACCCGCCCAACTCCTGCAGTAATGAGGGCTGTATGCTCTGGGATCACTCAAGGTACGGCTTGGGTGACCATGTGTGGTACTAGGGGTTGAACCTGGGTTGACTCTATTCAATACAAGTAGCTTTCACTATCATATCTCTCCAGCCCTGTCTTTGAGGTATTACAGTGACTATTCTCTCTCTTCCAGGTGACTAATCTCTCCTTTCACTCAAGTATTAGTCCATAAATTATCTTCTCTGATCAGCTTTCCCTGATACTGCATCCAGCCCCATATCTGCAATTCCTACTCTTTTTCCCTGCTGTTTCCCTCAAAAATATTTATCCTTCAAATTAATATATAGTTACTATTTATGTTTTTTTATTGCATGATTCCACTAAAAGCAAGCTCTCTAAGAAAAGGCATGGTATGGCACCCTACACAAATATATCCCAAGGACCTAGAACAAGGACTCCTGCATTCTAGATAAGTAAACTGAATGTGGAATATCTCTTTTCTAAAAACTAAATTTTAATATATGTTATTATTTACTTCTCACTTTTTCTCAGCTTCTTCACAATTTATAGTTTTATTTCAAATTACCATTCAAATCAAATTTTTTATATCACGTGTTTACAATTCTATGAAGTCTGCAACTATAGCATCATATCTTCTATGTGTATTATCAGTCTTATGAAAGCCACAACTAAAGTTCTATAATAATCACACTATCAAAATACACCTCCCCAGCCATTCCTGATTTGCATTTTTTTCTTTCACTCTAGTGACCAACATATATTTCAGAATAAGACACCCTGTTAAAATTATTTTATTAAACATTTATGACTATAGAATTATGTAATTTCACATGTAAATAATTTTAAGCATGCTACATTTTGTTCACTATAAAACTGGCTCTATTGTTTGAATCATGTAACTGACTCCTTTTAAATGATCAATACAGAAGCTTCTAAATTACTTTGCTAGTGCTCTACTTATAAAAAATTGCTTAGCATCTCCCTAGAAAGGGAGCATCTCCATACAAAGGAGATGAAATTGAGAAATTCTACATGGAACTGGAGGAGTTCTATAAAAAAGATCACACCTTCTACAAGATCATAGTCGGTGATTTTAATGCCAAGATAGGACCGAGAAGATCGGCTGAGAACTCCACATTGGGACCCATGGCCTAGAATGGAACGAACAGGGTGAGAGACTATCTGAGTTCATCATGTCCACCAAGACCACTCATGGGAACTCCACAGTTCCAGAAGGCTGAAGTGAAACGTTGGACATGGGAATCTCCTAGTGGACTGTTCCACAATGAAATTGACCACATCATCTTCAGTAGACAGTTTTGTCTGACCAATGTTGCTGTCGTCCCCAAATTCCAAACAGGATCGGGCACCGCCTCCTTAGTGCAAAATTCTACTTCCTGCAATGGGGAGAAAAGGCTGCAAAGTTTAAGAAGAGAACTCCCAGAACGACCACCAACTGGGAACTCTTTGGCACTATTGCAGCAACATGGGAGGATACCACCATTGACAACATCGATGAAGAATACAACCGACTGGTTCAGCACCTCCATGATTGTGCGAAGAATGCCGAGAGAGAGAAAGACAGAAAAGGACGCCTGTCTTCAGAAACTCTCGAGCTCATTCGCCAACATGGCAAGGCGCGAGCCTCAGGAGACCAAATACTAACGTCCAAGCTTGCTAAATGGTGCAGAGAAGCAATAAAAGAAGACCTCAAAGACAGAAGAGCAAAAATACTGGAAGAAGCAGCAGAAGCAGGGAAGGGCATTCGCACTGCCCGCCTGTCCTTCACCAACTATAAGTCCAAGATGACTGCCCTCCGACTCCCTGATGGATCTATCACATCTTCCAGAAAGGCAATGGAGAAGATTTTCCATGACTTCTACTCAAATCTATTTGATGGCCACATCCACCTGCCCACATATCAAATTCCACAGGATGGATATGTCATTCCCAACTTCTCCATTCTGAAATCCGACATGCCATCTCGTCGGTAAAGAAGGGAACAGCACCAGACCCAGACAAAGTAAGACCCTAACACCTGAAGAATCTGCTGTCGGTACTCAAGAATACACTAGCTCAGCTCTTCACACGCTACCTGTCCGAATGCAAGGCACCCTCCCAACGGAAAACCAGCAGGACAGTTCTACTGTTCAAGAAAGGAGACATTCACGACATTGGCAACTATCGCCCCATCTGCCTGTTGTCCGTCATCTACAAGCTGTTTACATGAGTCATCCTGAACAGGATTAGCAGAACACTAGATGAAGGACAACCATGCGAGCAAGCAGGCCTCCAGAAAGGATTCAGCACAATCGACCATGTCCACACAGTAACCAAGCTCATTGAGGTTTGTAGGGAGTACAAGATGCCGCTCTGTCTCACATTCATTGATTTACAGAAAGCCTTTGATTCTGTGGAGACTGAAGTAGTCATCGAAGCCCTAGCCAAACAGATTGTTCAAACCCAATACATCAAGATCCTTCATGAGCTGTATTACGGATTCCCCACCAGGATCTCACCATTCTACAAAGTGATCACTGATGTCGAAAGAGGGGTTTGAGAGGGTGATACCATTTGACCAAAACTCTTCAGCGCCACCATCGAGAACATCATGCAACAAATTAGAATGGGAAGGAATGGAAGTGAAGATAGATGGTCGGCAACTACACCACCTCAGCTTTGCTGATATCATCGTTCTAATAACTCCAAACATTAGCCAAGCGGGACAAATGCTGGATGACTTTGACCAAGAATGTGGAAAGATAGGTCTACAGCTGAATATGAAGAAAACTACATGGCCGTTTGGTTTAGAAAACTGTCCACACACAAAAACATAATACAGATATTAATTTCAACTATATTTAGGGCCAGGGAGATAATCCAGTGGGTAAGAAACTTGCTTTTCACACAGTTGATATGGGTTTTATACGCAGCACCCCATATGGTGCCCTGAGCACCCCCATGAGTGATCCCTGAGTGCAGTAAAGAACAAGCCCTTAACAAAGCCAAGTGTGACCCCAGTCTTAAAAAAGAATTTATATATACTAATTTAATTAATTTTAATCTAAAAATTATCGCAACGAAAATAGGCTGAAATGTGAAAGAAATATTCACAACTCAGTAAGAGGTTGCATATATGTGACATGGTTTCCGCTTTTTTTTTTTTTATCACTGTCACTGTCACTGTCTTCCTGTTCATCATAGATTTGCTCAAGCGGGCCCCAGTAACATCTCCACATATCCTGTCTCATGCAAGTAGAGCCCAAGGGCACCTGCTTGCTCCAGGAACATAAAGAGCCTCAAACCATTCCATCAGGTCATGGGAATGAGGTCTATAATTGTTACTGGTATTTGGTATATCAAATACGACACGGGTAGCTTGCCAGGCTAGCTAAATTTTTAAAAAAATTAAAAAAAAAGAAAATGAAGTATGTGACTTTTAATATTTTAGCATGATATTGAATATAATGATTTTATTCAATTAAAATGCTAATACTAGTATCATAATCTCTTATTAAAAATGAATAAATATTTGAAGTAAGGGACTTCAAAGTTTTTTTTATAAGAGTTTATATCTTTGCAGAACATTTCTATTTCTATGGTTCTACTTAATATGAATTGCTGACCTTAAGTTGATCTATATGTCTTACTAATTTTGATGCATATTTAAGTGTCAAGTTATTTTTATCTGAACTACTTAATATTTTTTAAAAAAAGGAAGTGGGGTGGAAAAAAGTGAAAGTGCAAGTTAATACAGTTTTCTTGCATGCAACCAATCTTGGTTTGATCCCTGACTCTACATATGGTCCCTCAGCACCATAACAACAGTTCAAAACATGGCATTTAGTGAGTTTATATTTGATAAATTAAATATCAGTAACACTATTGCTTAAAAAATGAAAATGAGACTAAGAACAAAACATTTTAATAGCATATTAGGTCTTTCTCATATCCTGTTATAAATCTAAATGTGTGATGCATTTACTGTTAAGTAGAACTAAAATAAACTAATTCTTATACGTACATATTGGTATAAGTCTAAATATGTAAAATTCTTTTTTTTTTTTTTTGGGTCACACCCGCGACGCTCAACTCAGGAATTACTCCTGGCGGTGCTCGGGGACCACATGGGATGCCAGATATTGAACCCGGGCGGCACAGGCCGGCTAGAGTGCAAGGCAAATGCCCTACCCGCTGGGCTACGGCCCCTAAATATGTAAAATTCTTACTTTAGAAAATAAAGTATATATGTGTAAAAGAAGAGGGAGAGAGATACAGAGAGAGAGACAGAGAGAGAAAGAGAGGAAACTGGGGTACCTGCTATTGAGGCAGCCTGGGGGTCAGGGAGGGGGGTGGGTACATTGGTGGTGAAATGGGGCACTGGTGTAGGGATGAGTGCTGGAATGCTGTGTTACCAAGAACCAATTATGAACATCTTTGTAATTGTATATCTCACGGTGGTATAATAAAAATTTAAAAAAAAGAAAATGAAGTATGTGACTTTTAATATTTTAGCATGATATTGAATACAATGATTTTACTCAATTAAAATGCTAATACTAGTATCATAATCTCTTATTAAAAATGAATAAATATTTGAAGTAAGGGACTTTCCTTGCCTAAGATGTGTCATATATAGCCAGTAACAGTTCTGACTAATTTGGAGATATTACTCAATGTCTTTCTGGGTCTGGAAACATTGTCAGTAAATGTCATGTTATTACACTCATTGTATTTGGTGTTTCTCTGAATGCAGAGTGATTCTGAAAAAATTCTACATTCATACACAGAAAGTTGTGCAGTCATAATATTGCTAATGTATCTAAATGAATAAAATATAATTATTCTTATAGTTTACACAAACATAATTATCAGATTTTTCTTTTGCAGGGTTTCTACAAAGATGCTAGTATTACAGCAGACACTAAGTTCTAATTTCCTTCCTTCCTTCCTTCCTTCCTTCCTTCCTTCCTTCCTTCCTTCCTTCCTTCCTTCCTTCTTCCTTCCTTCCTCCTCCCTCCCTCCCTCCCTCCCTCCCTCCCTCCCTCCCTCCCTCCCCTTCCTTCCTTCCTTTCAAATTTCTCTTTTTTGTAGATCAATTTGCTGTTAGAAGACGTGAAAAAAAAATTGAAGATTTGGGAAAACTTTTACACAACTTCACAATTTCTTCTTCTTCACTGTTTTTATTTAGGTGAGAAAGAACTAGACAATAGAGGAAAAAAAATCCATAAGATTTGGGCAAGGGAGAGAACAAGCTACTACAACACACATGTATCTTTCCAAATTGTTTATTTTAATTTCTATAGCAACCTAGTGGTTGTAAAACATTGCCATAATG
Organism: Cryptotis parvus; assembly: GCA_021461705.1. Lineage (NCBI taxonomy): Eukaryota > Metazoa > Chordata > Mammalia > Eulipotyphla > Soricidae > Cryptotis > Cryptotis parvus. The sequence goes on along the minus strand of JAJIBD010023279.1, from coordinate 3,298 downwards.
AGTGGAAAATAGAACACAAATGACAGTAAACTGTTTTTATAATTCAAATAGCAGGCAATTGTTTAGAGAATTTGGAAAAGTCTTTGTTAAAAAATGGGTTAAATGTCTACCTAAATCAACCGTAAATTTCCCCTCCTGAAGGACAATAAGATGCTTACAGCATGTGCACTTTGGAAACTTAATTATGTGCCCATTTCTTGTTATTACTTTCTTGATCCAAAAACAATCCCTAAAGAGATTTTACTACCATCAACTCAGTCATAAGGATTTCTCTGCTTTCAGTGGGGTGCAATGTGGAGCTTAGTACACATATTGCATTTCCCATCACCCTATGAGCACAGAAAATTTTTTTGTAAAGTTTTAAATGGGACTCTCTTTGGTCTTTACACAAGTGATTGCATTTCATAAAACATTATTGCATAAAGCCAAAGGACCCTAGCTAAAAATTAAATGCAGTATTCCAATAAAATCCAATCTGTATATGTATGTTTAAAAGAATGTTCTTCTTTTATATGTCTTTTCAGAAGAAGAGGAGATGGAGCTTCGTGAAGCATAAAAAGAAGAAAAAATAAAGGTCAAACTTTACTGTAAGTAAATGTTCTGTGGTTTATAGAATTCACAAAACAAATTACAGCATGACATCCTTTTCAAGGAACTGTTTGTGTCTTTGGAAAAAGTGTGTATTATTTTTGGTGAACTCTACCTTTTGATGTGGCCTTTCTGAGGGAGGCAGCATCATCAAGATTTTTTCCTTTTAATTGCGTAACAATATGAGATGAACAAGACAAAAGGCAAACTCATTTTGTAATTTAAATCCCCCAGGCATAGCCAGAAGAGACTGAAAAGGAAAGAATTTGAAAACAGAAAGAATCTCTGAAGTCAGACCTTTGGGTGCTATCTCCTTAGAGAGAGTTTAATTTTATTTATATCTAAATAAGATAAAAAAGAGATTGGAATTCATACCAAAGTTAAAGAAGTATCTCATTTCTATTGCAGATACTCTAACACTTTTTCTCCTAGCAATCAGAATAAAACTATCAGTAATTTTGTACTATGTGCTAGGCATGCCATTAGGCAGTTTGTACATTCTCTCTATTGCTGTAATGAAAGTCCCCTGAATTTAAATATTTAATCTCCTGTTTTATAGATAATTTAACTGAGACTTAATAAAGTTTGAAAGCTTTTGTCAATTTATTTCAGAAAGTAACTGGCACGAATTGGGATTCAAATGCACACATGTGTGAAACCAAAGATAGTCTTCTCAGAGCCATATTTAACTGTTTTTTTAACATATTAATGAATAAAAACTTAATGTTAGTAAAGGTTATAGTCATAAATAAAGATAAATTGTATCTCATGCATAATATTTATATCTTTAATATCTCTGTTACTTAGAAAACAATATATTTCTTTCTACTTTATAGGATATGGTAGAAATGGTGAAAGCGAGATTGAATATCAATACTGCAGTAACTTTATTTCCAGGCACAATTCCAACTATAACATACTTACCACCCATAAGATTGGACTTTCCATGACACCAGTATAAACATTAACATTTACTGTTTTATTAATTGTGAAAAATAGAAAACCTTATCAATGGCTTAATTAGAAATCATTAGTCTTTTATACTAAATTGAATTAACAAATTAACACAAAATACTTCATGAGTTCATTAAAACATTACAGATAATAAGGAAAATAGATTATCTTTCTAAAAATTTGAGTATCTGACTCTGCATACATAAGTTATCTCTCTTAGAGAGAGTATATGCCTCTGCATACACAATAGTTACCTATTTTTTTTTTTGAGTATTAGTCTTTTATATTAAATTGAATTAACAAATTAACACAAATATTTCATGAGTTCATTAAAACATTACAGATAAAGGAAAAATAGATTATCTTTTTCTTTTTTTTAAATTTTTTATTATACCACCGTGAGACATACAATTACAAATCACTGTATCACTGTCTTCCCGTTCATCATCGATTTGCTCGAGCGGGCACCAGTAACATCTCTATATGACCTGTCTCATGCAAGTAAGCCCAAGGGGCACCTGCTTGCTCCAGGAACATAAAGAGCCTCAAACCATCCCATCAGGTCATGGAAATGAGGTCTATAATTGACAGACATGGGGCAGAGCTGCTTACTGGCTCTCACTCTGCCCAGCCGCTCATGAGGGCATCCGGGAGGGATGGCAGATTCTAGCCCTGGCCCACCACCCCAGCAGAGCCTCACAACAAGCCAGACAACCCTCCACTCCATGTGGACCTCCATTTTGCACATCCGGACTTCCCCTCGTCAGAACTCCACCCAGCAGACCAGCCTATCACAGCCTGGCTCATAGAGATCCACCTGCTGCAGTTTTTTTAATCTGGCCCAGTTATGCAGATCCAGGAGACAGACATGGGGCAGAGCTGCTACTGGCTCTCACTGTGCCCAGCCACTCATGAGGTGCCCGGGAGGGATGGCAGGTTCTAGCCCTGGCCCGCCACCCAAGCAGAGCCTCACAAGCCAGATGACCCCCCCACTCCATGAGGACCTCCATTTTCCACATCCGACTTCCCTTTTCAGAACTCCACCCAGAAGACCAGCCTATCACAGCCAGGCTCACGCCAGTTCATTTAATAAATGCTCGATTTTGAGATGACTACAAGAGTATGCTACCCACACAGCAGAGCCTGGCAAGCTACCCATGTTGAATTTGATATGCCAGATACCAGTAACAATTATAGACCTCATTATACAATTACAAAGGTGTTCATAATTGGTTCTTAGTAATACAGTATTCCAGCACCCATCCCTCCACCCGTGCCCCATTTCCACCACCAATGTACTCCACCCCTCCCGCCCACCCCAGCTCCCAGGCTGCCTCAATAGCAGGTAGCCCTGTTTCTTCTCTCTTCTCTGTCTCTTTCTCTCTGTCTCTGCATCTCTCTCTCCCTCTTGTTTTACACATTGTGGCTAGCCCTGCAGATATTTAGAGTCTATCACTTAAGTCTCTTTGTGTATATTCAATGGTGAATTTTAATCTGCCATTACCATTTCCCACACTTAGTAAAACACTGGTATCTATTTATATCCTATTAATGAATGCAGTCATTCTATATCTATCCTTTTCCTTCTTACTAATTTCACTCAGCATGATAGTCTCCATGTTCATCCATTTGCAGGTAAATTTCATAATTTTGTCTTTTCTGACTGTTGCATAGTATTGCATAGTGTAGATGTACCACAGTTTCTTTAGCCAGTCCTCTGTTCTCGGGCATTTAGGTTGTTTCCAGATTCTAGCTA
>JAJIBD010023278.1:0-56058 GCA_021461705.1 Cryptotis parvus | reverse complement strand
TTTTTAAAAAAAATATTTTATTATACCACCGTGAGATATACAGTTACAACGTTGTTCAAGTTTGGAGGTTTCAGTCACACAGTGATCCAGCACCCCTTCGTCCACCAGTGCTCATCACCCACCACCCATGTCCCCAATTCCCCTCCCCCTCCGATGTCCTGCCTAAATGGCAGGTTCTTTATCTCCTCTCTCTCCTCTCTCTCTTTCTTCCTTCTCCTACACATTGTGGGTTGCACTACATATACTTAGAAGCCATCATTTGCATTTTTTGCCTTTATTTAATGCTCAGTTCTATGTTGGTATCAGACCTTTTGACATTTATTCACACATGTTCCCTTCTCTATCTTACCTAACCTCTGACTCCCACGCCGTGTGGTAATTTCCACTTTTGGTAAGATCACCTGGTATATTTATGTCATGCAAATAAATGCAGTCATTCTATGTCTCTCTCTTTCCTTCTGACTAATTTCACTCAACATGATTCTTTCCATGTCCATCCATTTATAGGCAAATTTCATAACTTCATTTTTCCTGACAGCTGCATAGTATTCCATTGTGTAGATGTACCACAGTTTCTTTATCCAGTCATCAGTTCTCGAGCATACTGGTTGTTTCCAGGTTCTGGCTATTGTGAATAGTGCGGCTATGAAAATAAAAGTGCAGATTGTGTTTCCGCTGTGTGTTTTTGGCTTCCCAGGGTATATTCCCAGGAGTGGTATGGCTGGGTCAAAGGGGAGCTCAATTTCTAGTCTTTGGAGGAATGTCCATATTGTTTTCCAGAAAGGTTGTACAAGTCGACATTCCCACCAACAATGTATGAGAGTCCCCTTTTCCCCACATCCACGCTAGCACTTGTTGCTTTTACCCTTTTGGATATGGGCCATTCTCTGTGGTGTGAGGTGATATCTCATTGTTGTTTTGATTTGCATCTCTCTGATGATTAGTGATGATGAGCATTTTTTCATATGCCTTTTGGCCATTCGAATTTCTTCCTTGTCAAAGTTTCTGTTCATCTCCTCCCCATTTTCTAATGGGGTTGGCTGTTTTTTTTTATATAGCTGTACCAGTGCCTGATATATCCTGGATATTAACCCCTTATCAGATGGGTATTGGGTGAATATACTTTCCCATTCTGTGGACTGTCTTTCTATCTTGGTCACTGTTTCTTTCGAGGTGCAGAAGCTCTTCAGTTTCATGTAGTCCCATATGTTTATCTTTTCTTCTAGTTGCTTTGTTTCTGGTGTTTCACTTTTGAAGATGTCTTTAGCTTCGATGTCGGGGAGGGGTTTTCCTATATTTTCTTCAACATACTTTCTGGATTAAGGTCTGATATTGAGATCTTTTATCCATTTTGATCTGACTTTTGTGCACGGTGTTAGACACAGGTCCAAATTCATTTTTTTACATGTAGCTGTCCAGTTTCCCCAGCACCACTTGTTGAAGAGGCTTTCCTTACTCCAGTTTGGACTCTTTGCACCTTTATCAAAGATTAACTGATCATGTCTTTGAGGGTGGGTGTCAGGATACTCAACTCTATTCCATAGGTCCACAGGTCTGTTTTTATTCCAGTACCACGCTGTTTTAATTACTGCTGCTTTGTAGTACAGTTTGAGGTTGGGAAAGGTGATGCCTCCCATCTTCTTCTTCCCAAGGATTGCTTTAGCTATCCGTTCATCCCTGAGATTTACAGCAGACTTCTCAGATGAAACACTCTAAGCCCCAAAACAATGGTGGGATATTGTGAAAAGGCTCAATCAACTGCAGGCCTCACCAAAAAATGCTTTTACCCGGCTAGACTTACATTTATATGTGAAGGAAAAAAACACAACTTCATGAATAAACAATAACTCAGGAACTTCATAGACTCAAAACCAACTTTAAAAAGATTGAAGGGTCTACTGTAAAATAAGGCAGAACCTAAAAACACAACATTATTAAACAGAAGGATGGCACAAAATACCATGACAATAATCTCTCTCAACATCAACGGTCTAAATGCACCAATTAAGACACAGAGTGGGGGCCAGAGCGATAGTCCAGTGGGTAGGGTGTTTGACTTGAATGCAGCCATCCTGGGTTCGATGCCCGGCATCCCATATGGTTCTCAAGCACCGCCAGGAGTAGTTCCTGAGTGCAGAGCCAGGACTTACCCCTGAGCATCGCTGGGTGGACCCAAAAAAAAAAAAAAAAAAAAAAACTGAATCCAACATTCTTCTTCCTACAAGAAACACATCTGAATAATCAGAGCAAACACAGACTCAAAGTCAAAGGCGGAAGACCATACTCCATGCAAACAACTCCTCCAAAAAGAATGGTGTGGCCATATTAGTATTCTGACAATATAGACTTCAGGCTGAAAAAAGGTTAGAAGTGACAATGAAGGCCATTTCCTAATAATTAAGGGGTATGTATTCCATTCACAATTGTGCCACAGAAAATCAAATACCTAGGAATCAGCTTAACTAAGTGTGTAAAGGACCTATACAAAGAGAACTACAAGACACTGCTTCAAGAAATAAAAGAGGACACGAGGAAATGGAAACACATTCCCTGCTCACGGATGGGGAGAATTAACATTGCCAAGATGGTAATACTCCCTAGAGCTTTGTACAGATTCAATGTGGTTCCTATTAGGATACCCATGACAGTCTTTAAAGAAATTGACCAAACACTCCTGAAATTCGTATGGAATAATAAACCCCCACAGATAGCTAAAGCAATCCTTGGGAAGAAGATGGGAGGCATCACCATTCCCAACCCCAAACTGTACTACAAAGCAGCAGTAATTGAAACAATGTGGTACTGGAATAAAAACAGACCTGTGGACCTATGGAATAGAGTTGAGTATCCTGACACCTTTCGTGGTTCAAAGTGTCCCATTTATTTCCTCTGCAGCCCGGAATTCTGGCAGTTTTAGTTTTGGTTGCGTGGCTGCAGTAGGTCCAGGGCCGGCATGCCTTAGGCCTGCTGCTCTGGTGGTTTTGCCACATGCCTGCCCAGCCAGCCACACCCCCAGGGAGGGTACCTGAGGGGGAGGTGTCTTGGCGTGAAGGTTCAAATATCCCATTATTTTCACTGTGACTTGGAATTCGGAAGATGTAGTTTAGGTTTCTTTCCCTAACACCTGGCTGCACTCAGGCAGCTACAGGGCCTTCCTGACTAGGCTTGCCACTCTGCTGCTTTTGCCATGCACCTCCAATATTTTTATTATGCAAAAAGACTCAAGTTATCTTTTGATAACTTTTTGGGAGTTCTTATGTGTTTTTACCCTTATACATAATTTATATTCCATATAAATGATCATGCATAATTTATTATATATTAATTACCCTCATGTATTTCAAATCCAAATTCTAAGTGTGATTTTAAATGGTATCTTAGTCTTTATGATATCTGTTTTTAAAAGTATCATTTGGTTTTGTTATAAAATATAAATATGTATTTTGGAACAAACAGCAGTAAATGATGTCAGCCGTCTAGTGATAAAGTGAAGAACACATAGACTTACAATAACCTGCATAATGACTAATTTATTTATGGAAGTAGATGATTTATATAAATGTAATGAAGTTCAGGGTGCTTGACAGGAGTTGGGGCAAGGGGAATGTAGAATTGTTGTTTAATTGTACAAAGCTTCATTTATGCAAAGGAAAAAGGAATTCTGAAGATGAACAGAGCTGATGGTTTAAAAAACAATGTGAATGTACTTAATTCTTTTAACTATACACCTACATGGTTTTATGGCAAATTTTATGTTGTGTGAATTTATTATAGTTAAAAAAAGAAATACTGTGGGCTTGATCATAGCACAGAAGGTAGGGTGCTTACTTTGCATTAGGCTGCCCAGTGTTCAATCCCTGGCATTCCATATGGACCCCTGAGCACTGCCATGCAAAATTTCTGAGTGCAGAACCAGGAGTAACCCCTGAGTATGGCCAGGTGTGGCCCAAAAACCAAAAAAAGCAACACAGAAGAGATTTAAGGTGCCAGAGCAATAGCCCAGCAGGAAGGGTGTTTGCCTTGCACGCGGCTGGTCCATGCCAGCCTGGGTTTGATCTCCGGCATCCCATATGGTCCCCCAAGCACTGCCATGGACTAATTCCTGAGTGCAGAGCCAGGAGTAACCCCTGAGCATCGCCGGGTGTGACCCAAAAAGCAAAAAAAAAAGAGATTTACAATTTTATTGCAAATATGGATTTATCATGCATTTGGTTTTATAATGCACTTTCTTTAAGTGCTAACTTTGCACATATTTTCAAAACATAATGTAAATTGACATTTTCAAGAATGTTTGTTCCAAATTTTAAGCCCACACAAGGCACCATGACCTTCTACAAAGAGACACAAAAGATATTTTTGTTTGCTTGCAGGTCTAGTAGAGATGGACGAATGCACATTAATAGATAAAAGCTTTGAGAAAACTTCATATTAAAGCTGATACTTTTCAGGGGAAAATATTGGATTTGTGAAATATATAAATTATAAACCTGTAGCATGTGAACTTAATAAAAAATGGAGAAGAGCTCATAAGGTGTCCAGGGGAAGGAGGGACACCTTGGTCAGATGGCAATAGCTTCTCTAAAATCATACTGTGGGAGGGGTGACAGCCACTCAAGTCTGGGAAGGTAGGAAGACAGAACAGCTATGGAGTGCCAGGCTGGAGAGCAGGTGTGTGCCCAAGTCATTCGTGGTCATTTTTGAGTGTCCACTGGTGCACTTTGCAATAATATCCTAGGGTTGACGTGGAATCAATGAAAAGTTCTGAATGGTTGCATTAGCAAAGTCTTTTTGATTTCTGTGTGAACAGTGTATTTTAAAGAAACTAGCTAGAGGGAGAAAGAAACTAAGGAATAATACAGGACCAGACCTGAAGCAGTGGTTAGGGATAATGAAAAGACCTGTTGCTCCATGCCAGAGTGGGGAGTAAGTAGGACTTTCACTTTCCTTTGGGATATAATCAATGGTAGTTAGTTAGCAATGGAAAGTCTTTTATAGAATAAGAATAACAAATTTGATACTGTCAAAGTATTCCTCTAGCAGATATCCAGGAATCTTTCATAAGGAAATATGCATAAGTCTGAACAAGATTCTCACCTCAGATCCTGAAATGGGTCTGCTCTAACCAGAGGTGTCTCCACTGAATGCTCAAAAAGAGCTCCCTCAGGCCCTGAACAGAAAACAAAGAGGCATCATCTTTATGAACACTGATACATGACACCAATAAAATAAATTAATACACAGATATATTTTGCTTTGTAATTTTCACTTTAGTCACCATGGTTTTCAGTACTGTAAACAACACCACATCCTTCAGCAGAGTGTCCACTTTCACAACTATCTCAGGAATCGACCCTGGCCTCCTCACCCACCACCAGGGAAAGTTCAGCTCTGGAGTCAAGTTCTTGGTTTCTGTTGCCCTGAGGCACTTGTTACTCCCTTACTGTTTCTTTACATCCCGCATATGAGAGCGATCACTCTGTGCCTGTCCTTCTCCTTCTTACTAACTTCACTCAGCATGAAACTCTCCAGCTCCATTCATGAAGTGGCAAATTGCATGATCTCGTCTTATCGCCAAGTAGTGTTCGTATTCATACGTGTGTGCATGTTCCACAGCTTCTCTCACCAGCCAGCTGTTCTGGGGCACTTAGGGTGTTTCCAGGTTTTAACTACTTTGGAGAGTGCTGCAATGAATGTAGGAGCACAGAATCTCCTCTGACTAGAGTTTGATGGTTGTCGCTGAATTTGTACAGATGCTTGAGTTCTGGGAGGAAAACACATCTGCTTCCATACTTTCCCAAGGATGAGTCTGTTCCTGTAAACAAAGTATAATTTTCAAAGCAACTACATGCAAGTTTCCTAAAAACTGAGAATATTGGCTCCCAAATTAAAAAATTTACACATATGTTCTATTTAATATATATTAAATGGTAACTTTACTAATTATTATTAATTTTTATTAATAAAAATGGCATCTTGTATCACTTGCTTCCTTTCTTCAATAATTGCATGGGTTGCATTTAATTTTCTTATTTTGAAAATTGTTATTATTACAGAATACCAATATTATTATTTTATAAATTAAATTACTTCTATACCATGCCCACTGCCAGCATGCCAAAATGCCTCTCTCTAATCATTAGCTGTTAAAGGTACTTCAGGATATTTGTAACAAATAAAAATATTCTAAATATTTAAAAATGGTTCCACAATTTCTAGGAAGTAATATATCTCATCTATTTCACAGAAAATATAACTATGCATAAAACACTGTGTGTATTGGGGGCAAAAATGAAAGTATAAGGGTGGCATGCTCAGGAGACATGTTAATGCACAGAACCTGAGGGACGCAGGTAGGTCTTTTTTCCCCTCTTGACTGACAAGAAAATTGACAAGCAAAAAGGTGTATTTACTCGCCCAGATTATTTAGAGAGTTCAGTAGTATGGCTGTGCTCTGAATTAAAATCAATATACCTAGATTCAGGAATATAATAAGAAATTCTAAAGAAGAGAAAGTAGCATGCTGGTAGCAAATTGCAGCTCAATTAAGTCAGTTATCATCTGCAGGGAAGAATGGCTTCAAATCATAGAGAAGTAAAAGGCAGTTGAGTTGGTCTAACTTCAAATAGACATTTGTGAATATACAGAGGATGTGGCGCAGATTTTTTCTCTTTTTGGTCCAGAACAGTAATCTAGTGGTTGGAAAATGTAAGCAGTGTATAGGAATAAGCCAGTAACATAGTTCACTTGGAAAGTAAAGGACCCTGATTAGAAAATGTACATGTATCCCCCATAGCACATTCCAAGTAGCTCCCCTAACTTTGTAGGCATACAGATAGTTTTATGTAGCTCCACATTGTACATGCACCCAATTGTTATGACCTAACAAGAAACCCCTTGCTTTATTAGCACGTTATTGCACCTCTCCTTGCCCTTTAGGTCCTACCTCTGCCTTAGGTCCACCCTAGACTGAAAGAAAAGTTAAAGCTGGAAAATTGTTTGTTTCTTTTTGCTTGGTTCCCAAAATGCTCAAGGTTATCTCCACATAGACCAGACTTGCCTTACAAGGAATGAGTGACAGCAGTTTCATAAGCATTTTCTAGTCTGTGCTTGGACTGGTTTTGATATTTGCCTCTGAAAGACCTGGCCTGGGTGAAAACCTTTACAGATCGTAGGTTGAGAAATCTTTAGCAGAGGCCAAAAGTGTTTCCAGCAGCCCTTACTAATGTCACAAGATCCTCACATTTTCTACATTGCATTACCGCCTCTCTGTCATTACGAATACCCCTTCATCAGTTTTGTTTTCTTAAAAAAGAAGAAATGAATTAGAAACACACTTAGAACTTATTCAAAAAGTAATAGTTTATGACATGTAAGAGATTTTAGTCAGTACAAAATAAAATCTCAAAATTGCAAACCAAATTTAGTAGCATGAGTAGCATAAAAATAATTAACTGAAATAAAGCTGTACTACAAGGCAGTAGTAATTAAAACAGCATGGTATTGGAATAAAAACAGACTGTGGACCTATGGAATAGAATTGAGTATCCTGACACCCAACCTCAAACACATGATCATTTAATCTTTGATAAAGGTGCAACGAGTCTAAAATGGAGTAAGGGAAGCCTCTTCAACAAGTGGTGTTGGAAAACTACAGACCAATCTCCCTGATGAATACAGATGCTAAGATCTTCAACAAAATACTAGCAAATAGAATCCAAAGAGTCATCAAAATGATTGTACACCATGACCAAGTGGGATTCATCCCGGGAATGCAGGATGGTTCAACATCCGCAAGTCAATCAACATAATACATCATATCAACAAAAGAAAAATAAAAACTATATGATCATATCAATAGATGCAGAGAAGGCATTTGACAAGATTCAACACCCGTTCATGATGAAAGCTCTCCGTAAAATGGGGATTGAAGGAACCTTCCTCAAGATAATCCAGGCCATCTACTACAAGCCCACAGCGAACATCATTCTCAATGGGGAAAAACTGAAAGCCTTCCCCTTAAGATCAGGGACAAGACAAGGCTGCCCACTCTCACCACTTCTATTCAATATAGTACTGGAAGTACTTGCCATAGCAATCAGGGAAGAAAAAGACATTAAGGGCATCCAGATAGGAAGGGAAGAAGCCAAGTTATCACTATTTGCAGATGACATGATATTATACCTGGAAAACCCGAAACTCTCTACCAAGAGGCTCCTAGAAATAATACATTCTTATAGTAGAGTAGCAGGGTACAAAATCAAAACCCAAAAAATCAATGGCCTTCCTATATGCAAACAGCGAAAGAGAAGAAAGGGGCATTAAAGAAACTATCCCATTCACAATTGCACCGCAGAAAATCAAATACCTAGGAATCAGTTTGACAAAGAATGTAAAGGATCTCTACAAAGAAAACTACAAAATGTTACTTCAGGAAATAAAAGAAGACCTGAGGAAATGGAGACACATTCCCTGCTCATGGATTGGAAGGATTAACATTATCAAAATGGAAATACTCCCTAGAGCTTTATACAGATTCAATGCGGTCCCTATAAAGATACCCATGATGTTCTTCAAAGAAATTGAACAAACACTCCTGAAATTTGTATGGAATAATAAAACCCCACGAATAGCTAAAGCAATCCTTGGGAAAAAGAAGATGGGAGGTATCACTTTCCCCAACCTCAAGCTCTACTACAGAGCAGTTGTAATTAAGACAGCGTGGTATTGGTATAGAGACAGACCCGTAGACCTATGGAATAGAACTGAGTATCCTGAAACGCACTCACAAATATACAACCACTTAATCTTCGATAAAGAAGCAAAAAATATTAAGTGGAGCAAAGAAAGCCTCTTCAACAAATGGTGCTAGGAAAACTGGGCAGCTACATGTAAAAAAATAAACTTAGACCTCCTTCTAACGCCATGCACAAAAGTCAGATCAAAATGGATCCTAGATCTCGATATCAGACATGAATCTATAAGGTACATCGAAGAAAACATAGGAGAAACGCTCTATGACATCGACACGAAAAGTATCTTTAAAGGACGACACACCACTGACCAAGCAAATGGAAGCAATGATAAACAAATGGGATTATATAAAATTGAAAAGCTTCTGCACCTCAAAAGAAACGGTGACCAAGATACAAAGACAATCCACAGAGTGGGAAAGGATATTCACCCAATACCCATCTGACAAGGGGTTAATATCCAGGATATATCAGGCACTGGTAGCACTCCACAAGAAGAGAACAGCCAACCCCATCAATAAATGGGGAGAAGAAATGAACAGAAGCTTTCAAAAAGAAGAAATTCGAATGGCCAAAAGGCATATGAAAAAGTGCTCTTCATCTTTAATCATCAGGGAGATGCAAATCAAAACAACAATGAGGTACCATCTCACCCCACAGAGACTGGCACACATCCAAAACAGCAAGAACCAGTGCTGGCGTGGATGTGGGGAAAAAGGACTCTCATCCACTGCTGGTGGGAGTGCCGACTGGTCCAGCCCTTTTGGAAAACAATATGGGCATTCCTCCGAAAGCTAGATATTGAGCTCCCATTTGATCCAGCAATAGCACTCCTGGGAATATACCCTAGAGACCGAAAAACACATAGCAGAAACACTATCTGTACTTCTTTATTCATCTCTGCGCTATTCACTATAGCTAGAATCTGGAAACAACCTAAATGCCCGAGAACAGAGGACTGGCTAAAGAAACTGTGGTTCATCTACACTATGGAATACTATGCGGCTGTCAGAAAGGATGAAATTATGAAATTTACCTGCAAATGGATGGACATGGAGTCTATCATGCTGAGTGAAATTAGTCAGAAGGAAAAGGACAGATATAGAATGACTGCATTCATTAATAGGATATAAATAGATACCAGTGTTTTAATAAATATGGGAAATGGTAATGGCAGATTAAAACTCACCACTGAATATACACAAAGAGACTTAAGTGATAAACTCTAAATATCTGCAGGGCTAGCCACAATGTGTAAAATAAGAGGGAGAGAGATGCAGAGACAGAGAGAGATAGAGAGAGAAAGAGAGGAAACTGGGGTACCTGCTATTAAGGCGGGTGGGGGGACGGGAGGGGAGGGGGTACATTTGTGGTGGAAATGGGGCACTGGTGGAGGGATGGGTGCTGGAATACTGTATTACCAAGAACCAATTATGAACACCTTTGTAATTGTATGTTTCACGGTGGTATAATAAAAAATTAAAAAAAAAGTCTATAGACAAAATTATCAGTGCAGGCAAGCTTCATTAATGGGAGCAAGTCACACAAGAAATGATCAATGATATTGGGTCCACAGAAGGGCAGCTGAGTGTAAACGGCAGTTTGTATAATGGAATGCAGAAAGCCCCCTGATCAGGCCACTCCAATCAGAATGCCACAGAGCCTAGAGTTCATGATAGTGGAGTAGTGCAAGGGCTTACAGATGGCCACATACCTATCATAGGCCATGGAAGTGAGAACAATCAACTCTGGCCCCGCAAAGAAGTCTGGAGCAAAGACCTGGGTCAGACAACCTCTAAGGGATATAGTTTTCTTCTCATACAGTCAACTGTCATCTTTGGCACAACAGTAGATGAGAAGCACATATCCAGGATGGAGAGGAAAACCAAGAAGAAGTACATGGGGGGAGCCTAGGAGATCTGGAGTGCTGAGGATGGTCACCACTATCAGCAAAGTGCCACTGATAGTGCTGATATAAATGGACAGAAACAGGACAAATTCTATTTTCTGGATATGTGGATTCTGTGAGAGTCCCAGGAGAATAACTCAGTTACCACACTTTGGTTTTGCATCTTTTTACTTCATATAAACCAAGTTACCACTTGAAGAACATAGAACCTGCAATTATAAAATAAAATATAATAGAAGGTTTATTCCTGATAGTGTATTATCATACAAGTAATAGTTGGATCATCTGTGCTGAATGGTTTTTACAATTCATGACATATAAACTTTCAAATGTATTAAAAGTAATAGTGATAAATGAGGCAAAATACTATAGATGTAATAATGTTTGTTAAACATAACTTGAAAACTGAGAAATAATTAATTATCACTTATGTATAGATTTGACACTGGTCTGGATCCTGTGTATATACTCTATGTTTAACACTGAATGATGACTTATTTATAAATCATAGTGCTTTAGTAAATCACTTTTAAAAGATTTTATCTCAATTGTAGACTTCAACATTTTTCTCATCAAGATTATGGTAGGATGAGTTGGAATATTGTATAGCTGAAACCCTATCATGAACAACTTTGTAACTGTGTGTCTTGTGGTGATTCTATATAAATTAAAAAAATATTTAGAAAAAGAAAATTACCTCATGTTGGTTGTGTGTACTAGTTTGAATTTCAAGATATAAAAGGAGAACTAATTGAACACTGTAGTGAAATGCAAATAAAATCTGTCTGATTAAGAATAATTCATTATGGAAGGAAATATAATAAAATGGGAAAGGTGCTTATATTGCAAAAAAAAAAACAAGTGGTGTTGGGAAAACTGGGCAGCGACATGTAAAAAATGAATTTGGACCTGTGTTTAACACCATGCACAAAAAATCAGATCAAAATGGATTAAAGATCTCAATATCAGACTTGAATCCATAAAGTACATTGAAGAAAATATAGGAAAAACCCTCCACGACATTGAAGCTAAAGGCATCTTCAAAGGTGAAACATCACTAACAAAGCAACTAGAAGAAAAGATAAACATATGGGACTACATGAAACTAAAAAGCTTCTGCACCTCCAAAGAAACAGTGACTAAGATACAAAAGCAGTCCACAGAATGGGAAAGAATATTCACCCAATACCCATCTGATAAGGGGTTAATATCCAGGATATATCAGGCACTGGTAGAACTTTACAAGAAGAAAACAAACAACCCCATCAAAAAATGGGGAGAAGAAATGAACAGAAACTTCAGCAAGGAAGAAATTCGAATGGCAAAAAACATATGAAAAAAATGCTCACCATCACTAATCATCAGAGAGATGCAAATCAAAACAACAATGAGATTCCACTTTACACCACAGAGACTAGCACATGTTCAAAAGACCAAGAACAACAAGTGCTGGCGTGGATGTGGGGAAAAGGGGACACTCATCCATTGTTGGTGGGAATGCCGGCTGGTACAGCCTTTCTGGAAAACAATATGGACATTCCTCCAAAGACTAGAAATTGAACTCCCATTTGACCCAGCCATACCACTCCTGGGAATCTACTCTGGGAAACCAAAAATACACAGCGGAAACACCATCCCTACTTTTATGTTCATAGCAGCATTATTCACAATAGCCAGAATCTGGAAGCAACCAGAGTGCCCGAAAATCGATGACTGGATAAAAAGCTTTGGTACATCTACACAATGGAATACTATGCAGCTGTTAGGAAAAATGAAGTTATAAAATTTGCCTATAAATGGATGGACATGGAGAAGATTATGTTGAGCGAAATTAGCCAGAAGGAGAGAGACAGATATAGAATGACTGCATTTATCTGCATAACATAAATATATAGGTACATATTATGATACCAATATCCAAGGTCAAGTGAAACATATATCAGGAGGTCTTGTCAAAGGTGGAAATTATCACAAACGTGTGGGAGTCAGAGGCTAGGTAAGACAGAAAATGGAACAATGTGCTAAAAATTGCCGAGGGTACTAATGCCAACCTAGAACTGAGCATTAAATAGAGGCAAAAGGATACACATGACAACCCTTTAATGTATGTTCTGTAATCCATAGTCTGGAAGGGAAGGAAAAGAGAAAGAGAGAGAAAGGGAAAGAAATAAAGAACCTGCCATGGAGGAGGGCTGGGAGAGGAGGTAGGGAACCGGGACGTTGGTGGTGGGAGATGGGCACTGGTGGCGGGATGGGTGCTGGAACACTGTATGGCCAAAACCCAAATATGAACTTTTTAATTGTATATCTTTGTAATTGTAAAAATAAAAAAAATTTAAAAAAAGGAGCAACCGATAAGAGCTTAATGTTTCTCGAAATTCTGTTATATTTCAAGCAAACTGTATTCAGATTAGAAGCAGATGTTCATACATGTTACACCAGGACTCATCTTAAAATGCCACTTAATTGATAATGACAACCATGACATAAAATAAGGCTACACGAAGCACTAAAGGGAGTTTCCACACTAAACTGTGCCAATAAAAATTTGTAGTACAATGTCTGGTCTGTACTAAAGCATGCACATTTTTCCATTTGATGTGGAGTATAAAGTAATTCAACAGAGCAATTCGTATAAAAATGCATTGCTTTTCTCCTTTTATTTCCACTATACTTCTCTTGATTTGCAAAATGTAAAATAAAGTTAAAATATTCCATCAATCATCAAGAATAAAAGATGTATGCTACTTATAGTTTCACACTGTGTGTAGATTTGTCTGTGGTTTATACAGTGTTATTTGAAACATGAATAATGCTTTGTTCTGAGGAACTTCAGATGAATTCTACCATTATTCACAAAGAAGGATTCCTTTCCGTAGCTAGGAAGACAGAAACAGATGAAATGTGGGCCATAAAGTTGTGCAATTATATTATCTTTATTTTATATAAACAAAATGATAGGCAGACTGTGAGAAAAAGCACCCACATATTTTGTTCTCTATAAACATACAGACTCTACAAAGCAAACCTAGTGCTGTAATGTACGGTAAGTGCATGGGCAACTGTTATTTTAAAACGGCTTCATTTTTTTTCCAAAAGAGCTAAAATTATTTTGAGTCCCAGAGGCACTATTTTACAAGGAAGTGTAATTACATAATTGGTTTAAAATGTATGCCAATTACTTAACTCCTATAAGTTAGCAGTATTATAGTGACATGTGTGATGGTAATATACTCAAAGGAAGACATAAAATCTATTAAAATAATGTGCATTATCTTTAAATAAGAGAGGCTTTTTTATAATCAACTGCGGATTCCAGATCATATAATCATGATTGCATCATTGTTATTCAGCCTCAAAGTAAATTCTACCATAATCTATTTGCACATAAAAAGAATGGTTTACTAAATGATTTTGATAAGTCCCAGAAAATCATTGTTGTATTTCAGTGTATATTTTTCTTTAAGTTTTTGCTCATATCTAAGTAGTCTCAAACAATATTATATAAAATATAACTGGTATAATACATTTCTTATAGAATATCGAATATATTATTTGATATTCAATACTCTGAGTCTTTTTAGACTGGGAAAAAAGTTCTAGCAAAGAATTACTGGGGCCGGAGCGATAGCCCAGCGGTAGGGCGTTTGCCTTGCATGCGGCCGGCCTGTGCCAGCCCCGGGTTCGATCCCTGGCATTCCATATGGTCCCCCAAGCAATGCCAGGAGTAATTCCTGAGTGCAGAGCCAGGAGAAACCCCTGAGTGTCGCTGGGTGTGACCCAAAAAGAAAAAAAAAAAAAAAAGAATTATATAAAGCATGCACATGCATTAAAATGATTGCAGTATCACACCACATAAGTAGTATTACACAGAAAAATAGTAACACAGGACACGTTATTCCAAACTCAGTTGAATCTTGAATGTTAACATTTTCTCTTCAAATACTTCATTGAAATTATACATGGTAAATAACCTAAAAACTTCTACTATTAAAGTAGTGGTTGGATGACACTATTTTTTTCCCTTCTGAATTGTACGGCAACTTATAATATATAATTCTCAAGGGAAATCTATATTTCCCTTGAGAAATCCAATCTTCTGGATTGTGAAGGCAATTAGAGAGTTCCTGGGATCACTCCAAACAATCATGGAGTTCAGATAGGTCCATGATTGAGAAAGCTGGAGAAGAGTTGCTGCAAATTGCATAAGGTCCTATGAACACAAAGTCAGGAAGCACAGCTGACATAGCCCTCAGGTGCATTCTGTCCCAAAACTATTTAAGTTAATAATGAATTTGATGTTCAATTCAATGGAATTTTTTTTCATCTCTTACCTTGACTCAAATTCTGGGCCATCTCTTTTGGCAGTAGGAAATGGCTCATGAAATTCCTCCTCTGAGACTGTCCTCACTTGACTTCAATGGAGATTCTTCCTTTACCTCCTCGATCCTTGGCACTCCTCAGCTCTGTTAGCTGATGATGCTCCCACATAGCTGACCTTAACATGTCCATTTGTCTGTTCTGTTCACAACATCTTCAATTTGTGTATCTATAGCACTAACTTTTGCTTCTTTTTGCCTTGCGAATGTAGCCTTCTTTGTCATACAAAGAATAATGCTACCACCCAGAAAAAAAAATAAAGCCTTTGCACCTCTGAGTCTGTCCCTGGATGCCTGCCACCCATTTGATCAATTGGCCAGTATGTATGTGTGAATTCTTAATTTGGAGAACTTGGAGTTACCAAGTTCATTCTCTAACTATCACTTATTTTTTATTCTTTTGGGTTTGTGGACATACCTGGCAATGCACTCAAGAATTACTCCTGGCGGTGCTTGAGGGACCATTTAGGATGCTGGGGATAGATCCAGGGTTGGTCGCTTTGTGAGGCAAACACCTACCGAATTATCTCTGTACACCTAGTAACCATCACTTCTAATCAGACCAGGTCAGCATTCTTGTTTATACTACAATTAACATCCACTTAACTCATATTAATTGTTGCAATCTTCTTCAAACAATATGTCCTTTCTTGTAATGGCTATTTATCTTACAATCAATAGTAGATGAAGGAATACCCTACTCAAAAATAATTTTATACCTTTCTATTGCATTTAAGACAAATACTTAGTCACTAGAATGACCATACATATTCCTGTTCACTTGGTTCTTTTGTGTCTTCATTATACCAAACTTGTTTCAAACAAAGATTAAGTTTAAACAACAAGCATCATAAGATAATATGACTAGATAAATAGAGCAGTTATAAAATCCATGGATCTTAAGTTCCTAATTAAAAGTCAAAGTCTACTAGAGGAGTAGGAGTGATAGTATAGCAGGCAGGGCATTTGCCTTGCATGTGGCTAACCCAGGTTTGATCCCTGGCATTCTATATTGTTCCCCAAGCACAGCCAGGAAGTGATTCCTGAGTGCAGAGCCAAGGAGTAACCCCTGAGCATTGCTGGGGTCACATCCAAAAAAAAAAGCCAATAAAGGGTCTACTAGATTGTGTTAATAAATTTTGTCTAAATGTCAATTTCATGAAAACTACAACAATCAGTATAAATCAGTCTGTAAGTATAAGTTAAAAAGATCAGTTCATCAGAGTCCACCTCCTCTTACAGAAACTTAGAGAGGAGTCATTGTGCAAGGAAGGGATGCTGAGCACTGACCCAAAAAATTTCACAACTAAAGAGGGAATGTCAACATACTTACAAAAAAGACAAGCTGAAGTAAAATAATATTGCTAGGTCATTACATTAATCAACCCGGAGTTAGCCTACCTCACTTCTCATATGAGATATGTCTTGATGTATGTTGAAATATGTCTTGATTTTTTGGATCTTTTGTTTGATCTTTGTGACTTTCACTTGAAAACTATAAATTTGGATAGATCAAGTTATCAACTGTGGGCTTGGACTGATAGTCCAGACAGTAAGGCTCTTGCTTTGCACGTGGCCAACCAGAGGTTCAACCCCGCATCCCTTCTGGTCCTCTGCGCTTGCCAGGAGTGATTCCTAAGTTCAAAGCCAAAAAATGACATTATTAGCTGATCACAGAGCTGCATCACAAAGTGCTTGGAGATCTCAGGGTATGTGTTTGAAGCTTGTGTTACTCTATAAGGACCACTTAGATACCACTTCCAGATTAGCCCAAAGAGGAATTGAAAGAGTCATGCATGGAGTATCACGCTTCACTCAAATGAGAGAAGGAATTTGGAATTCTGACCTCCGTCGACGATCAAGAATCAAGGATGTTGTCTTGTTGGCCAAGATGATAAAAATCAGATGGGCAGGTCACGTAAAGTGATTTAGGAACAACTGCTGGACTAGAGCTGTTACCGACAGGATTCCACGGGACATCAAAAGAACAAGAGGCCGCCCACCTACTTTGTCAAATAGCTGAACAAATGGGTTGAAGTTCATCATGTTTCTGGAGCCAGCAGATGCCTTTGGGCTACACTTGCATATGACAGGGACAAATTGAGACATTACTGGTGCCTGCTTGAGCAAATTGATGAACAATGGGAAGATAAGTGATAAGTGGTAGTTACTAAAAAAGTTTGACTCATTAGTTATGACTATTATTATTCTTTTTTATTGACCTTGATTGTAATTCCTATATTTCAACATCACTTTTGACTATAATTGCAATATAGTTTTGGAATAAATTTGTATTTACTTTGTTGTTGCAGGACTCCTCTAAGAGCCTCTGCATCTGCTCTGGATTGCCTCCTGCAAATCACTTCGTAGATAAGGGGGTAGTCTAAATGTGGCAGTTTATCTGACCATGTATTCTGTACTAGCTGGTATAAATATTCTCTCATGCTACCACAATCATCATGGGACTAGCTAGATCTTACCAGCATATTTGCCTGGCCACATTGGATCTCTAAGTAATTAGACCAGAGAGAAATGCTGTTTGCATCCAAGCAAGAAAGCATGGCTCCCTGATAACTCAAAGGCAACTAAAATACAAAACTACTGTGAAGTAGACGAGACTTGTGAAGGCTTGGAGAAATATTTAACTAGCATTAGTATTAGTCTTTGGCACAGAGACATGCCATCTCAGAAACCTCCTTCTCTACCCTGTAAAGGCATTTCCAGGCAGATCTTGGCTCAAAACACTAGCATATAATAGAGCCTAGGTGAGGTGCTGGGAGAAATTACCTAAGGGCATTTGACCCTTCCTGCTTCTAATAATAGTGGGAGGTCTAAGTTGCAGGGGTATAAAACCAGCCTGCTTCCTCTCTCTTGCTCTCTTTTTTGGGCTCTCTCTTTGTGAGCTCGCACCCTTCTTAGGAGTCTTGTCTTCTTCTCCTTTTACAGGGCCTTAACACGTGGTGGCCGCTATCTTGGCCTACACGTGTCTGGGGTTCTAGCTGGGAATCCTAAGCACAAGGTTTTTCCTATTGCTGACTTGTATGCCTGAACCTGTGATAAGTAAAGCCATTTAAAACTGGATTGGATTCCTGAGTCTTCATCCATTCCTCGCCGGCTTCGGAGGTAGAAGGGTACTGCTTCCCGGCACTGTCAGGGACCCCGGTGGCGTTCCCCGACACTTCGTTACTCATAGTTGCTTATTCTCTAATTCTGACCAGTCCGTAAGGTAAGATGGAATGGAGCTCAGTGTCTGATCTGGGCCACTGCAGCATCCAAAACATGTAGGAAATGCAAATCCTAACATTTCATTCTAGATCCAATGAATCAGCAATTGTTTTTCTTATAATTTCTTAATATTTATTTATTTATTTTACAGTGAGATACACAGTTGCAAAGTTGTTCATAATTGGGTTTCAGTCATATAATGTTCCAACACCAAACCTTTTACTAGTGTAGATTTCCCACCACCAATTTCAAGCCACAATGTGTGGCTTGAAGTTAAAGCAAAGCCACAAATTTCCCCAGTTTCCTTTACACCAGTCTTCTCTATGGCAGGCACTTTGCTTCTCTCCTCTCTCTCTCTCTCTCTCTCTCTCTCTCTCTCTCTTTCTCTCTCTTGGGCATTATAGTTTGCAATACAGATACTGTAAGGTCATCAGGCATATCCTTTTACCTACTTTCAACACTCAGTTCTTGTCTAGAGTGATCATTTCCAACTATTATTGTCATACTGGTCCCTCTTCATCCTAATTGACCTTCACCCCCTCTCACACTTATGGCAAGCTTCAAAACAATAACCAGTCCACCTGATTCTTGTTTTTCCTGGTCTTGGATATTGGTCTCATACTATTTTTTAATATCTCACAAATGAGTACAGTCATTCTATATATGTTTTTCTCCTTTTGACTTATTTCACTCAGCATGATACTCTCCACATCCATCCATGTTTAAGTAAATTCCATGACTTGATTTATCCTAATAGCTGTGTGTATTCCATTGTGTAAATATACCATAATTTCTTTATCCACTTGTCTGTTTTGGGGTACTTGGGTTGTTTCCAGATTCTGGCTATTGTGAATAGTGCTCCAGTAAACATAGAAGTGCAGATGTGTTTCTTCTGTGAGGTTTTGAGCCTCCAGCTATATTCCCAGAGGTGGTATTGCGGGGTCAAATGGGAGCTCAATTTCTAGTTTCTGAGGAATATCCATATTGTTTTCCACAAAGGCTGCACTAGCAGGCATTCCCATCAGAAATAAGTGGGAGTCCCTTTCTTTATGGATCCATGCCAATTCTGTTTGTTCTTGTTCTTTTGGATGTGTGCCAATCTCTGGAGTGTGGGATGATAACTTATTGTTGTTTTGATTTACATTTCCTGATGATTAACAATGTAGAGCATTTTTTATACATGCCATTTGAATTTCTTCCTTGAGGAAGTTTCTGATAATCTCTTCCATTTTTGATGGGGTTGGCTGTTTTTTCTTGTGATGTTACACCAGTGCCCTATTGATATCTTTGATATTAACTCTTATCAGATGGTTATTGGGTAAATATTTTTTCCCATTCCGTGGGCTGTCTTTGTATCTTGGTCACCTTCTTTATTTTTTTTTTGAGGTACAGGATCTTCTTAGTTTAATACATAAAGTACAGGAGGAAAATGTAGGCAAAACCCTCCATGACATTGAAAAGACATCTTCAAGATGAAACACCACTCACTGAGCAAGTGGAAGCAAATGCTATATTAAACTAAGGATCAACAACTCTGGGAATAAAATCCAGAAATACATATTTGAACAATCCCTCCAGGTGATTCTGATACATTCAGGCAGGTAATAAATATTTGTTAATCTTGGGGCCAGAGTAATAATACAGCAGGTAAGGTATTTGCCTTGCACATGGCCCACCTGGCTGGACCCTATGAAAGCAGGATAAGAATGCTATTAGGGTCTCCCAAAGAGGAATTGAGAGAGCTATGCTTGGAATATCACGCCTCACTCAAGTGAGAGAAGAAATCTGGAGTTCAGACCTCCATCGCTGTTCCAGAGTCAGGGACGCTGTCTTGTTTGCCAAGCATCAAAAATCAGATGGGCTGGACATGTAATGCAATTTGGAGATGACCACTGGACTAGAGCCATTACCGACTGGATCCCACGGGATGTCAAAAGATCACGTGGCCACCCACCTGCAAGATGGTCAGACTTCTTCATCAAGACCCTGAATGAAAGTTTTGAGGCTCTTTGTATTCCTGAAACAAGCAGATGCCATTGGGCTACACTGGCATGTGATAGGGTCAAATGGAAATGTTACTGGTGCCCACTTGAGCAAATCCATGAATAATGGGATGTCAAGTGATCAAGTGATCAAGTGATGGTTCACCTGAGTTTTACCACTAGAATCCCATATAGTCTCCATATCCTGCCAGGAGTGTATCGCTTGTATCACTTGATTGCCAGGAGTGATTCCTGAGTAAAGAGCCAGAGTGACCCCTGGTACCACTGGTGCAGTCCAAAAACCAAAAGAAAAAACTATATCTTTTTACTCTACCAAGATTTTTGCTGTCTTTTACATACATATTGCTGGTCTATTTAATCCAGCAATATGACCACAGTAGACATTATCTAGCAACTTTAAAAATAAACCAGCCAACTGAGATTAAGAAATGTAAGGTCATGTGATTGAGGTAGAAATAGAATTCAGCTCTCCATAGCCCATGTTCTCTGTATTACAAAATTACAGTGATGGCTTTTGATGGCCAAGAAAACTGAACAACATGGTGATTTCTTAATAATACAATAATCAATTTATTTTAATTTAGACTATCTGGTACCATTTAGTTCATTATGAAAATAAAGGACTTATTTCCTGGAGCATGCTGCAACATACGATTTTTATTTTTTCCTTTATTTTAAAAAATTTTATATACTACTGTGAGATATATAATTGTTGCAGGACACCTAAAAGCCTAAAAGCCTCTGCATCTGCCCTGGATTGCCTCCTGCAGGTCACTTTGTAGATAGGGGGTAGTTTAAATGTGGCAGTTTATCTGACCATGTATTCTGTACTGGCTGGTATAAATATTCTCTCATGCTACCACAATCATCGTGGGACTAGCTAGATCTTACCATCATATTTGCCTGGCCACGTTGGATCTCTAAGTAATTAGACCAAAGAGAAATGCTGTTTGCCTCCAAGCAAGCAAGCATGGCTCCCTGATAACTCAAAGGCAACTAAAACACAAAACTACCATGAAGTAGACGAGATTCTTGTGCAGGCTTGGAGAAATATTTAACTGGCATTAGTATAGTCTTTGGTACAAAGACATGCCATCTCAGAAACCCCCTTCTCTATCCTATAAAGGCATTTCCAGGCAGATCTTGGTTCAAGACATTAGGTGAGGTGCTGGGAGAAATTACCTGAGGGCATTTGACCTTCCTGCCAGGGGAAGTTACATTTAGCTTACAGCTCCTCCCAGCTCTGCTAGGAGGCTTTGAATTAGCTCTGGGTCCTTGTAAATAGCCAAAAGGTCTCTTGATGTTGCTACATTTCTATAGAGCTATTTTCCTGTTTTCATCTCTAGATAGCCCAGCCCAAAGTGGGCCGCCAGGCTGGGGAGTTTGGGCAGATTTCTAGCTATAAAATAAGCTGCAAGAAGAAAGAAGGCCCCTCTCTTTCCCCCCTTTTGCCATTTCGGCTTCCCTTGGCATTTGCCTCTCCGTCCTCTCCATCTCTGTTGGGCCTCAACACATGGTGGTAGCCATCTTGTCCTACACGTGGCTGGGGCCTAGCTGGGAACCCAGAGTCCGGAGGTTTTCCCTGCTCTTGGATTGTTTATTGGAACCTGTGATAGTAAAGCCCTTTTTAAAACTGCATCGGATTCCTGAGTTTTCATCCATTCCCTGCCCGGCTTTGGAGGTAGAAGGGAACTCGCTTCCAGGCACTGTGGGGCCCCAGCGGTGTCCCTGACATATAATTACAAAGATGTTTATGATTGCATGATTGAGTTTCAGTCATACAGTATTCCAGCATCCATCCCTCCACCAGTGCACATTTCTCACCACCAATGTCCCTTGATTTCCTTCCTCCTCCCCAGCCTACCTCAATAGCAGGCACTTTTCCTCTCTCTCTCTCTCTCTCTCTCTCTCTCTCTCTCTCTCTCTCTCTCTCTCTCTCTCTCACCTCCCTTACACATTGTTTCCAGAAGCACATACTTAGGGGTTATCATATATATCCCATTGCCAACACTCAATGCTTAGTTTTAGTCTGGCGATGCTCTTTCCAACAATTATTAGCAGACTGGTTTCTTCTCTATCTTACTTTACCTCTGAATACCACACACTTGTGATAGATTTCAACCACTGACAAGACTTCCAACTTATGCTTTTTATAAGTGGCTTATTGAAGTAGTATGTCATAATAAAATGTATCTTTAAAAATTATTATTATTATTATTATTATTATTATTATTATTTTGCTCTGTGGGTAACACCCGGCAATGCTCAGGGTTACTCCTGGCTCTGCACTCAGGAATCAGTGTTAGTTAGGGGACCATGTGAGACAATGATGATCAAAACCAGGTTGGTTCATGATGTAAGGCAAGCATCCTACACATTGTACTATTGTTCCAGCCTGTAAACATGTATTTAAAGTCAAGTTAATTTCATAGATTAGGGATGCAATTTTTTTTAATCTCTAAATTTTGGTTAGGACGTGTGAGACAGTAAGGTTGTTTATAGATTTAAGGAAAACGGAAAATTCCTGTAATGAATTTAATCAGTGACTGCCTTTCTTATGTCTTATAGTCTTTTGCAGGCTTAGAAAAATACAATTTAAACATTCATTGACTATAATCTGAACATCTTTAGAGGCACAACTTCCCTCATCTTAAAAATGATGGGGCCGGAGCGATAGCCCAGCTGGTAGGGTGTTTGCCTTGCAAGCTGTCTGGCCCATGCCAGCCCGGGTTCGATCCCTGGCATCCCATATGGTCCCCGCGCACTGCCAGGAGTTATTCCTGAGTGCAGAGCCAGGAGAAACACCTGAGCATTGCCGGGTGTGACCCCAAAAAACAAAAAAAATACAAAAGTTCATAAACCCAGAAAGTGAATCCAAGAACAGAATAGGCCAGACTCCCACACAACTATCGCCCAAAAAAAAGAGCCATGACTTTGTCAATACCATTCCCTTACATGGGCTTGTAATGTTCAACATAATTGATGCCGGCTAAGGGAGCAGGCAAGAGGATGGGGATGGGGGTGGGTGGTAAATGCGGGTCTCTGGTGGTGGGGACACACTGGTGGTGGGATTGATGCTGAACTAGTCTTTCTAAAAACTGTATTGTGAAAAGTTTTGTACTTTGTAAATCAAGGGGTTTAAATAAAGTTAAAATATAAATAAAAAATAAATTCAAAAAATGAGTTCATAGAATTTTGTGAAATACTTCAAAGAGAAAAATTTTTATGAAAAAAATAGATAATCTAAGTATTTGAATTAAATAAACTTGGAAAAAAATAAACTTGATAAAAAGATATTTAAGTAGCACACTGATGATAGATGAATTTATGCTAAACTGAAAAGTTCCACTGATTGCAAAGAGATAAAGGATAACAGTATGTGAAAGACAACAGTAGATTAAGACTCATGATGATTTCATCTCAGAGAATAAAAGAATTAAAAGAAAAACACAATACAGAAAAAATTACAAATTCAAGTTACTTTTTCTTATCTATCATATAGATCCCAGAGCAAAACTACCAAATTTAATGCAAATATACTTTTGCAAATATGTATTTCATGGGATTATGCTTTTGCAAATATGCATTTCATGGGATGTTACCTTTCTTAAGAGCCACTACTTACCAGTTACTCGAAGTTTATCAGTACCAACTACCACTTCCTTTTCATCAACAGTAAACAGGGTCTTGCCATCCTTGGAGTTAATCTGAAATTGTTGACTCTGGACTTCTACCATTTTGGGACCTGAAGAATTAAAACAATTTATTATAAAATGTTTACTATAAACAGTGCTGAGTTTTCTATTTTAACACGTTTTGTCGCCCAGTAATACCAAATTGTAAACATTTAGGATTACTACCGATGTTTATAATTCCATAATTAAACTTTTCTTTTGTGGGCCAAATGGTATTTAGGGTTATTTCTGGCTTTGTGTTTAGGCATCATCCTGGTGGGGGTCAGGAGACCCTTTGTGGTGCCAAGAATTGAACCTAGGAGGGCAGTGTGCAAGGCATGTACCTAACTGTATCACTATATCACTGTCTTCCCATTCATCATCAATTTGCTTGAGCAGGCACCAGTAACATCTCCATATGTCCTGCCTCATGCTAGTAGAGCCCAAGGGCATCTGCTTGCTCCAGGAACATAAAGAGCCTCAAACCATTCCATCAGGTCTTGGGAATGAGGTCTATAATTGTTACTGGTATTTGGCATATCAAATACAACATGGGTAGCTTGCCAGGCTCTGCCGTGTACCTAACCCACTCTATAATTTCACCGGTTGTATAACTAAATTTTTTAAAAGTTCTAAACCTGGGGCTGGAAGGGTAGTAGTGTGGTTAGGGCATTTGCCTTGCATGCAATTAACCCACTATCAATCTCCGGCATCCCATATGCTCCCTTGAGCATCTCCAGGAATAATTCCTGGGTGCAGGATCAGGAATAACTCCTGAGCATTGCCAGAGTTTGACCCACAAAAGCTAAAAATAAATAAATAACTAAATAAGTAAACAAACAAACAAATAAATAAAAGAGCTCTAAACCTAAACCATATTATTACTTTTAATTCATGTCAAATGTATGCTAATCTATACTGAATAAACATATCTGGGAATATTTTTAAAGTTTATTTTTTCATATTTTAAAACATTGACTCAAATAATCTAATACTTATATGCAGAAGGTTTACACTCGTATCGTCAACTAAAGAATTTGATTGTTTGGTTTTGGTTTTTGGGTGACACTTTATGGTGCTTAGGGCTTATTCCTGGCCTCTCTGTTGAGGACCTGGAATCATATGTGTTATAGGGGATTTGAATCAGGCTCTATTGCAGGCCAGGCAAATGTACCCATTGTGCAATCTCTCCAACCTCCAACTAATAAGTATATTAAAAGTAATATATGGACCAGGTATGCTGGTCCAGAGACTCTCACACATGGGGCAGTGCTGTTCCTTGCTCTCCCTGTGCACAGCCGCTCATGAGGCAGTCGGGAGGCATGGCGGGTTCTAGCCCTGGCCCACCACCTCGGCAGAGCCTCACAACAAGCCAGACCATCCGCTCCTCACTCCACGGGCGCCGCCATTTTCCACTTCTGGACTTCCCTCTAGTCAGAACTCCACCCAGCAGACCAGCCCATCACAGCCGGTTCATCAACAAATGCTTTATTTGGAGGTGTTTAAAAGAGTTTGCCTCCCGCTCGACAAGCCTGGCAAGCTTCTCGTGTTGTATATGATATGCCAAATTCCAGTAACACTTATATTAGGTCATTCCCATGACCTAATATAATGGTTTGAGGCTCTTTATGTTCCTGTAGCAAGCCGATGCCCCTGGCTCTACTGGCATGAGACAGGACATATGGAGATATTACTGGTGCCCGCTCTAGGAAATAGACGATCAATGGGAAGATCGTGATCGTGAATATTTGTGTGAGAGCATTTATCAATGATTCACTGTAACTGCATAAATTAATCAAGAAGATAAACCATACTTAATTGCTTTTCTTTGTCCAGTTCCTTGGAAGAGGTCCTTACCTCTTACCTCAGAAAGAAAACATATCATTAAGAGAAAAATACCACTAGGGGAAAATACAGCTTTTTTTTGTACTTTCACTCTTGCCTTTTGTTTTCTGGGCAGAAGAGCCACTGTCCTATCCAGGTTCAGTGAACTATAGATTCTTCCAATGTGATCTATAGATTCAGTCTATCAAATTATTACTCCATTGAGCAGATGTTCCATGAATGAAAAAAGGGAATGGGAAAAGGGAATTCTGACTAGCTGGAATACAGAGATAGCCCACACTGACTGTCTGAGGCCTTGTTCAGGTTTTCTCATTGGTACTCTTGGGTTTTCATCATTTTATGGCTCATGATTTCTTCTTGGGTGTCAGTTCTTTCTAACGTCAGAATATAATGGAGTCATCAC
Source organism: Cryptotis parvus (assembly GCA_021461705.1). Classification (NCBI taxonomy): domain Eukaryota; kingdom Metazoa; phylum Chordata; class Mammalia; order Eulipotyphla; family Soricidae; genus Cryptotis; species Cryptotis parvus. Next base: position 29,870 of record JAJIBD010023278.1, on the reverse strand, counting down.
CCTAGATCACAGCTTGCAGGGATTCCTTTTTTTTTTTTTTTTTTTGCTTTTTGGTTCACACCCGGAGATGCTCAGGGGTTACTTCTGGCTCTGCACTCAGGAATTACTCCTGGCGGTGCTCGGGGACCATATGGGATGCCAGGTATCAAACCCGGGCCGGCATGGGCTGGCTGCGTGCAAGGCAAACACCCTACCCGCTGGGCTATCACTCCGGCCCCATGGGCTTCCTTAAAGATCGACGTGTGAACCTGCAGTTTGCTATAAGACAGATTCATTTTGATAAAACCTATTCAGGTAGAATATGTTCTTATCTGGAAGGCAAATTTTCAAATAAAATGGACATATTATGGTTTTTGCTTACATATCCCTCACAATACTCATTAAAGCTAAAGGGATGCCTGTTGGAAATTAAATAGAAACTCCCAATTAACTGTTTTACAGACAGCCATCAGCATATTCTAATTTCATTAATTTGTACCTCAAAAGTTTCCAATGATTCTCATTTAAATGTGTCAACTACAACTAGGATTCATTTCTCCCTCACCCCCACCACTTCAACATTTTTCTGTCTTTAGTTTTCAAAACAAAACCAAGAAACAAACACAAGAAAGCTGACATTCATTCTTTTCTTTGAACCTATTTCCCCACATTTTCCACCCAACCACCTTCTCATCTTCCCTCTGGTGACCTCAGCTTGTTGTTAATGTTCACTGGTATATTTTTTGCTTTTGCTAGTAAGTTTTACTTTTTCATGTTTAATAAAAAAATAGAAAGTTATCCAATATTTGTCTGTCTTCTGCTCAATACAATCCTCTCAATAGGATATATGTTGTCGGGGCTCTGCCGGGTCCCCGACAGTGCCGGGAAGCGAGTTCCCTTCTACCTCCGAGGCCAGCGAGAAATGGATGAAAACTCAGGAATCTGATGCAGTTTTAAAAGGCTTTACTTATCACAGGTTCAGGCATACAAATCAGCAAAAGGAAAAGCCCGGTGCTTAGGATTCCAGGCTAGAACCCCAGCCACGTGTAGGCCAAGATGGCGGCCACCACGTGTAAAGGCTTTGTAAAAGGGGAAGACAAGACTTCCAAAAAGGGTGAGCGCTCACAGAGAGCGAGAGCCCACAAAGAAGCACGGGAGAGAGGAAACCGGCTAGTTTGTACCCCTGCAACTCAGACCTTCCTCCCACTATTATGGAAAGCAGGGAGGGTTAAATGCCCTTAGGTAATCCCTCCCTGCACCTCACCTAGGCCCTTTAGTATGCTAATGTTTTGAGCCAAGATCTGCCTGGGAATGCCTTTATAGGGTAGAGAAGGGGGTTTCTGAGATGGCATGTCTCTGTACCAAAGACTAATACTAATGCCAGTTAAATATTTCTCCAAGCCTTCACAAGTCTCTTCTACTTCATTGTAGTTTTATATTTTAGTTGCCTTTGAGTATATCAGGGAGCCATGCTTGTTTGCTTGGAAACAAACAGCATTTCTCTCTGGTCTAATTACTTAGGTGTCCTACGTGGCCAGGCTAATATGCTGGTAAGTCCCACGATGATTGTGGTAGCATGGGAGAATATTTATACCAGCTAGTACAGCATACATGGTCAGATAAACTGCCACATTTAGACTACCCCCTTATCTACGAAGTGATTTGCAGGAGGCAATCCAGAGCAGATGCAGCGGCCCTTAGGAGTCCTGCAACAATATGTGTCACAGGAAAATCTTTACAAAGTTCAGGGGCCAGAACAACAGTACAGCGAGTGGTGGTGTTTGCCTTGCATGTGACCAACCTGACAACCCATATGTTTCTCTAAGCACTGCTGGGAGTAATTCCTGAATGCAGAGACAGGAGCAACCCCTGAGTGTTGCTGGGTGTGGACCCCAAATAGAACAAAAAAAGAGGGAAGTCCTTATCTATATAGCATCGAATCAGGAAATAAAAGAACTTTCAAAAACAACTTAACTTCACACTTTAAGGAAATAGAAATAGAAGAAATGAAACCTGAAGCAAGTAAAAGGAAAGAGTTAAAATTAGATCATAATGAAATATAAATTAATAAGGTAATTAATAAGGTAATTCCCACACAGCAGAGCCTGGCAAGCTACCTGTGTTGTATTTGAAATGCAAAAAAACAGTAACAATTATAGACCTCATTCCCATGACCTGAAGGAATGGTTTGAGTCTCTTCCTGTTCTTGGAGTGAGCAGATGCCCTTGGGCTACACTAGCAAAGGACATATGGAGATGTTGCTGGTGCCTGCTTGATCAAACAGTAAGACAAATGATACAAGTGAAGGTAATTAATCTAGAAGAGCAATGAAGTAAAAAATTATTTAGAACATAGCTCTCACAATGATTCTGATACTGTTCATGACAGAGTTTGGTGCATATAACAGCTTCATCTCCATGTCCTCCCCAGAGTGTCTCCTTCCCCATATCATTGTTTCAGAGTCCCTCCCAAACAGTTCTTGCACCCATCTTCCTTTGCTTCTGGTAAGCCTAGTTATCTAAACAAGTCCTTAGGTTCTAGTGTCAAAAGCTGATTTTTTTTAAGGATAAACAAGATTAAAATATTCTTGGTGAAGCTTAAAAAAGAAAAAAAATGTAAAACACTAATAATTATCAATATGAAAGGAAGAAGTCAGAGTAGATATCATACAATTACAAAAGAGCTTGCTATGTTCGACCGTCACTTAATACAGACTCTCCAGAAACAGAGATGTAGATACAGAGATGTAGATAGAAAGCAGAGATGGGGAATAGAAGATTAAGGGATGGGCAACTCTCTGATGCTCACCTGGCAGGACACCTTGCGGGATCGGAGCGATAGCCCAGTGGGTAGGGCATTTGCCTTGCAAGCGGCCGGCCTGTGCCGGCCCAGGTTTGATCCCCCAACATCCCAAATGGTCCCCCGAGCACCAGGAGTAATTCCTGAGTGCAGAGCCAGGAGTAACCCTGAGCATTGCTGGGTGTGACCCAAAAAAGCAAAAAAAAAAAAAAAAAAAAAAAAAGAAGTCTCCTTGGCATTGGGTCACACATATAAACTGCCCGGTTGCCTCTGGCTGGGAGCCGGAGCCCTCAGAGGTAAATGTCTTTAAGCCGCTTAAGGACTTCACGGAACCACAGGTTGGAGCCCAATAAGACCCTGTAGCCGAAGCTGTGAGGCCTCATTCACTCATACACCCATTTGGCCCATATTCACACAAGAAAGAAAGTGGAGAGCTGCACTAGTTACCTCAGCCTGACCTGAGTTCGAGGACCTCTGCTGCCGACAAAGAGACACTGTGAACTGCAAATAGCAAGAGGTTTTATTGCAGGACTTGTTAGCCAGGGTCAAGCAGCCCTCTGACATGCAGGTCAGGACGGAACAGGCAAGACCCTTGGTGTCTTCAGGGGAAATCTTATGTAGGCCTTTACGAGCTGTTACAACAAAGCCCGTGCAGCACGTAGCCAATGAGTTAGTAAGTGTTTGCATGTGCAAGCATTGTGGCAAGGTAGTCTTTAGTTACCTTTCCCCACCACCCGCATACCCCATGTTTTTTAAATATTTTGTTATACCACCGTGAGATATACAATTACAAAGATGTTCATGTCCGGGTTTTGGTTATATATTGTTTCAGCAACAATCCTTCCACCAGTGTTCATTTCCCACCACCAATGACCCCGAGTCCCTCCCCTCTCCCCCTAGACTGCCTCTATGGAGAGTTCTTTATCTCTCTCTCTCTCTCTCTCTCTCTCTCTCTCTCTCTCTCTCTTCCTTCACTTACACACTATGGATTGCAATACATACATTTAGAGGTTATCATGTGTATCTTTTGCCTGTATTCAATACTCAGTTCTAGGCTGGTATTATCGCTACAACAATTGTTAGCACACTATTCCCTTCTCTGTCCCACCCAACCTCTGACTCCCAGACGCATGTGGTAGATTCCACTTTTGAAAAGACCTTCTGATCCATGTTTTGTCTGACCTTGGATATTGGTATCATAATATCCCAACCCCATGTTATCTGCCCTTCCCATACCTGTATCCTGGTTCTGGGAACAACAAATCTATTTTTGTACTAAGGGACCCTTGGTGGGAAAGTCTGTCCAGACCAGTTCCCTCGGCCTCTAAACCCCATCAAGGGAGTTCCTGTGTACTTGTGCTCTCACGGGTCCCATTCTGGGTGCCCCCCATACTCCAGGTGCCTCTACACTTGGTGTTCCCTCATAATCTTAAGAAACTGCTGTGAAGAACTTTATTCCACTGAGATGAAGAACATAATAGAAATGGGTACACTTAATGAGATATCACCTCACATAAGAGAGACTGACACTCATCCAAAAGAATACCAGACAGTTTTGGAGAGATGTGGGGAAAAAAAGGACCCTTGTTCAGTGCTGGTGGGAATGTTAACTGGTTTAGCCTTTTTGGAAGATAATATAGACATTCCTCAAAAAGCTAGGAATAGAGCTTCCATATGACCCAGCCATTCCACTCCTAGGAATATATTCCAAGGGTCTAAGACTGCAATAGGAAAGACATCTTCACTCTTATGTTCTATGTAGCACTATTCATAATAGCAAAATATGGAAACAACACAAATGTTCAAGAACAGATAACTGGACAAAGAAACTGTTGCACATATGCACAATAGAATAGGACGTGACTAAGAAAAGATGAAGTCATTCAATTTTATTCTATGGAGATGGAGTTGGAGAGTATTATGCTGAGTGAAATTAGTCAAGGGAGAGTGGTAGATGAAGAATAATCTCTCTCATATGTGGTATATATCAAATGTTGAAAGTCAACAGAAATGAAGAGCAGGAAAACTGACTTCAGTAGAAAGCTTGCAATTGGTGTGGGGTGAGGGGGATAAATAAGGGAAGGGAACACTAGTGCAATTGACTGGGGGAATGAGTGCCAGCCACAGAGGCAAGCTGGGAGCCTGCAGGGAAACTGAGGATGTTAGTAGAGGATAGTGGACACTGGTGAAGGATTATTGTTGGAATACTGTACTTCTGAAATTCAATCATGATAACTTGCAACTTTGTAATTCATGGCTATTCAATAAAAAACAATGAAATCCAGAACTTGATAGGGAAAAATACCGTATGTAAAATGTGTAGCAAGATATGTAAAATTGGGTAATTTTCTTTTCTTTAAAAATTTTATTTAGACACCAGGATTTACAAAATTGTTCATCATGCAATTGTTTCAATGTCGGTCTAACACCACCAGTGTCCACCACTGCTGGTGGGAATGTTAACTGGTTCACCACCAGTGTGGCCTTCTTTCCATCAATATCCCCAGTTTCTCACCTACCACTCAAGCCTGCCTATTAGCAAGTACAAACAAATTTACTTCATATTGTTTTTTATACCAAAATAGCAAAATTTCAGATCAGAATATAGATGAATAAAAGTCAATTTGTGATTGCTGTTATATCTCAAAAAAAGGGAAAGAAATGGTTGAACTTAATAGAAATGTTACAAGACAGAATGGGTAGAGATATAAAATAGAAACATGCAAACTATAAGCAAAGAAATTGAAACTAATAAAAGTATTTTCCTAAACAAGATACATTATCAAATATTTCACTACTGAGTTCTCCCAAGTGTTAAAATTTTTGATTACCTATTATTTTCAAGTTTATATAACAACTTAAAGAAAAGGTAGTTTCCAAATAACTTTCTTGGGGTACACATAGTCTGTATCAAAAGTAGAGATGGAAGTCATAAAAATACGATGTACAGATCAATAGCCCTGATGAAAATAGATGAAATAATCCTCCACAAAGTCTTAGTAAACCGAATTCAACAATACATCTAAAGAATTACAGATCATTGCCAAGTGGGATTCATGGTAGGGATTCAAAGATGTCTGAATGTATAAAAATCAATTAGTATGACATACCCCATCAATAAAAGATAAAGCCATATGATTATAATAATAAAAACAAAGTTTGTCCTAAAATATCTGTTTATGACAAGAGAAAATTTGGCAACAAAATGGGGATGAAGGAATATATTTTAACATACTAAAAATCAAATATGAAAAACCTACTCATGTCATATTCAATGGTGAAAAAAAATGAAAGCTTTTCCTCTAAAATCAGGGACAGTGTAAGGATGTCATTCTCACCCACTGTCACTCAACATAGAAGTCCTATAGAAACTATAGAAATTAGGTAAGAAAAACTATCACTATTTTCAGATGGCATGATAGTGAAAACACAGTAAGCAGACTAAGAGTATTGAGAAGCAACAGACCAATACATTGGACCAATACATGAGCAGTGCTTTAGCAATACACTACCAACAGACTACTACATTAAAGATAGCAGGATACAAAATCAATGCACAAAAATACGCTGCATTTCAATGTGCAAACAGTGAACTACAAGAGAAAGAAAAGTTGAAGATCCTATTTATAAATACGTGAGAAAGAATGAAGGGATATGTCCTTTTTAACTTAGTGGTAAACTTAAGCCTTGTGTGTAAGAGGCCCTGTAACCTTTTTCACAAAATACTTATATATCTAAGAATCAACTTAACTAAAGCACTGGAAAAAGATTTTTCAGTTTTTATAAACTATAAACTTTGACTGCAGAACTTAGGAACTGAACAGAGAAGAACACATGGAATTGTATCCAAGAATACTAACATTTGGGGAGGTGGAAACATTATACACTTAGACAGAGATATAAATAATTATTTTATAATTTTGTAAATCAATGTTATCTCAACAAATTAAAAATCCTAATGATTGTTTTATTGCTCTAGTTCCACAACAACTGCTTTATATATTTTTCTGCTCTCCCTTGATGCATATGTTAATTAGTACAATAGTCTTGTACTAAACCCTTAGTCATTACAGAATTATGATCTTATATATTTTAGTTTAGGTAACATGTTTTCAGAGGTGTTAGCATTTATGATTTTGATGTGCAATTACTTTAACTCTCCACCACCAAAGTGAGCATCTAAGATCCTCAGTTAGGAGGCTTATAATACTTCTAACCCACTCACTTATACACTCACCCATTTTCCATCTGCCTGGAAATTTCAGCTTTGTAATCCAAGTCCAAAGATTTATTAAGCATTCAGTAATGTCTATTCCATTGTTTTACTTCTCTATATACACAGATGAGTGAGTTCACTCAATATTTGTTTTCCTTCCTCTTATTTTGTTAATAGGATATTCTCAAGTTCCATCAAAGTTGCAGCAAACTGAAAGATTTCATCTTCTCTTAGTTATAAAGTGTTCCATTGTGTACATAAATTATAGCTTCTTCATCTATTCATCTAATTTTAGATATCTGAATTTTTATGTAGCCTGGCTATTGATTATGCTCATGTTGCAACTAGAATATAAATGCATACATATTTTTGAAGTAATGTTTTTGTGTTTGGGGATAGATGCCAAGGAGTAAAATTGTTAGATCATAAGGAAGCACCGGCCTTAGTTTGAGAAGAAACCTCTGGGCTGTTTTCCATAAACACAACTGAACCACACAACATTCACACCAATAGTTGTATTATTCCACATCCCTCCCATCATGTGTTGTTTCAATGTTGATAAGTGCCATTCTAACTGGTGTGGTATCTTATCTATTTTTCTTTCCTTTCATTCATAATATCACTGTCTTCCCCGTTGTTCATTGATTTGCTCGAGTGGGCACCAGTAACATCTCCATATGTCCTGCACAAGCAAGTTTAGCGAAAGGAAATCTGCTTGCTGCAGGGACAGGAAGAGCCTCAAACCATTCTTCAGGTCATGGAATTGAGGTCCATAATTGTTACTGGTTTTTGGCATATCAAATAAAACACAGGTAGCTTGCAAGGCTCTGCTGTGTAGGATTCAGGGGGGGGGGGGGGGGGGGGGGGGGGGGGTAAGATATAATATTAATTGATTTATGTATGTAAAATCACTCCCACATCCCTGGAGGAATTCCACTTGATTGTGGTATATGATCTTTTTGTCATATTGTTGGATTTGTTCCCTAAGATTTTGTTGAGGATTTTGTGTTGATATTCATTAGGAAAATCTGCCTGAAATCTTCTTTTTCAGGGGTATCCTTACCTGCTTCAAGTATTAGTGTAATATTTGCTTCGTAGAAACTGTTAGGAATGACTACTTTTCTTCAATATTTTGAAAGATTTCAAGGAGTAAGTCTTCTTTGAAGGTCTACTAGAACACACAAGTATTCTAGTCCATCTAGAAGAGAGCGTTTGTTCTTTCAGGGGGGTTTTAATTACCATTGTCATTTCTTTGCTTGTGATTGGCTGTTCAGATTTTTTTATTTTCTCCTCATTTAGTTCTGGGAGGTTGTACTATTCTGCAAATCTAATTCTTCTAGGTTCTCCAACTTATCAGCATAAAGTGTTCACTTCTCGTGATATTTTGAACGAGTTAAGGAACTATTGTAAGGATTTCCCCTTAATCTTTGGTTCAATATATTTGGGTACTTCCTTAATGTCTCATGAGCACAGCTAATGATTTGTCTATCTTGTTTATTCTTTCAAAGAATCAGCACCTAGTTTCATGAACTCTTTGTATATGTTTTCTTGACTTCCATGTCATGATTCTTGCTCTAATTTCTATTATATCTTTCTACTAATTTGAGGATTCATTTGTTGATGAGTGTTTCTGTGTCATTGATGTAGGCTTTTTTTTCTCTTTTATCCAAATGAATGTCAGTCACTTCACTTGATCACTTGACATCCCGTTATTCATTGATTTGCTTGAGCGGGCGCCAGTAACATTTCCATTTGACCCTATCACGTGCCAGTGTAGCCCAATGGCATCTGGTTGCTTCAGGAATACGAAGAGCCTCAAACTGTTTGTTCAGGGTCTTGAAAAGAAGTCTGATGGTTGGCGATGCTGCCGAGGTCCCTGACAGCATCAGGACAGAAGTTCTCTTCTACCTCCGAGGACACGGGGGAACGGATGAAAACTCACGAGTCAGGCGCAGTTCCAAAAAAGCTTTTAATAGTACAAAAGCTCTTCCACAGCACTCCAATATAATGGATGAACTCTAGCTCTGGTCCGAACTTAGACCATACAAAAGAGCCTGAGTCTCTCACCAAATAGAGAGGATCTCACTGGAGAGGAGTCCTAACCAAAAGAAGAAGCAAAAGGCCAAAAGCAAAAAGTCGAAGGGGCCTCAAGTCAGTTCCCTTATATACACCAAAGTAATCCAGGGAGGGTCAGGGAGGTGACAGGGAGGTATCAACAAAGATTGTAGAAGGGCGGTGCCACACTCTATCACAGATATAAACAAAGGTTAAGCCAAGGACTAATCCCCTCTTCTGAGATTATCTTTTTTGTAAAACTCTGGGGGGGGGAGGGGGAGAGAGAGAGAGAGAGAGAGAGAGAGAGAGAGAGAGAGAGGCTGGTATAAAGTAATACATCTTAATTTCATGAGCTTCCTGTAATCAAGATGGTACCCACATGTTGCAGGACTCCTAAGCCTCTGAATCTGCCCTGCATTGCCTCCTGCAGGTCACTTCATAGATAGGGGGTAGTCTAAATGTGGCAGTTTACCTGACCATGTATTCTATACTGGCTGGTATAAATCTCATGCTACCACAATCATCGTGGGAATAGCTAGATCTTACTAGCATATTTGCCTGGCCACGCTGGATCTCTAAGTAATTAGACCAGAGAGAAATGCTGTTTGCCTCCAAGCAAGCAAGCATGGCTCCCTGATAACTCAAAGGCAACTAAAATACAAAACTACCGTGGAAGTAGACAAGACTCTTGTGAAGGCTTGGAGAAATATTTAACTGGCATTAGTATTAGTCTTTGGTAGAGAGACATGCCATCTCAGAAACCCCCCTTCTCTACCCTATAAAGGCATTTCCAGGCAGATCTTGGCTCAAGACATTAGGTGAGGTGCTGGGAGAAATTACGTGAGGGCATTTGATTCTCCCTGCCAGGGGAAGTTACATTTAGCTTATAGCTCCTCCCAGCTCTGCTAGGAGGCTTTGAATGAACTCTGGGTTCTAGTAAACAGTCAGAAGGCCTCCTCTAGTTGCTACATTTCTATAGAGCCTTTTTCCTGTTTTCATCTCTAGATAGCCCAGCCCATTCTGGGCTGGGCTGGGGAGTTTGGGCGGATTTCTAGTTATAAAATAAGCTGCAAGAAAAAAAGAAGCCCCTTTTTCCTTTTTTTTGCCATTTTGGCTTCCCTTGGCATTTTGCTTCTCCATCCTCTCCATTTTCTGTTGGGCCTCAACACGTGGTGGCAACCTTCTTGGACTATATGTGGCTGGGGCCTAGCTAGGAACCCAGAGTCTGGAGGTTTTCCCTGCTTTTGGATTGTATATCAGAATCTGTGATAGTAAAGCATTTTAAAACCTGTGCCAGATTCCTGAGTTTTCATCCATTCGCTGCCGGCATAGGAGGTAGAAGTGAACTCGCTTCCTGGCATTGTTGGGGGACCCCAGTGGAGTCCCTGACACCCACAAGGTCCTTCTTATTTATTATCTGCACCAGGGTGATTCTGATTATCTTGTTCTCCATATACTGAAAGGGTCACACTCACCTGCTTGAGAGCAAACTAGTATGATATTTCCTATAGTCTTCCTATGGTCTCAACATAGCCAGGGTGGTAGTCTGGTAAATTCTAACTGTCCCACTCTGGGTGCAGTGGGTATAAAAGAGAAGCTGTGCCCAATCTAGAAAACATTGAAGTCTTAGTAGATGTATAAATCAGAAGTTATTCAGTCAAGGTGACTTCTGTAACTGCCACCCCCTCCAGCAGTGTTTACATAGAAGAGAGGTCTCATTACTATGTACCTTTGCTTAAGTAGATTAAACTGTGAGTGGGCAAAACACCAAAGCTCCAATATCAGCTAAATCTGTCATACAACATCTGACAATCTTGTAGGTGGGCGGCCACATGATCTTTTTTTTTTATTTTTTTTTTTTATTTTTTTTACAACTACAAAGATATACAATTAAAAAGTTCATATTTGGGTTTTGGTCATACAGTGTTGCAGCACCCATCCCGCCACCAGTGCCCATCTCCCACCACCAACGTCCCCGGTTCCCTCCCCTCACCCAGCCCTGCTCCATGGCAGGTTCTTTATTTCTTTCCATTTCTCTCTCTTTCTCTTTTCCTTCCCTCCAGACTATGGATTACAGAACATACACTAAAGGGTTGTCATGTGTATCTTTTTGCCTCTATTTAATGCTCAGTTCTAGGTTGGCATTAGTACCCTCGACAATTGTCAGCACACTGTTCCATTTTCTGTATTACCTAGCCTCTGAATCCCACACATTTGTGATAATTTCCACCTTTGACAAGACCTCCTGATATATGTTTCACTTGACCTTGGATATTGGTATCCTAATATGTACATATATATTTATGTTATGCAAATAAATGCAGTCATTCTGTATCTGTCTCTCTCCTTCTGGCTAATTTCACTCAACATAATCTTCTCCATGTCCATCCATTTATAGGCAAATTTTATAGCTTCATTTTTCCTAACAGTTGCATAGTATTCCATTGTGTAGATGTACCAAAGCTTCTTTATCCAGTCATCAATTTTCGGGCACTCTGGTTGCTTCCAGATTCTGGCTATTGTGAATAATGCTGCTATGAACATAAAAGTAGGGATGGTGTTTCCGCTGCATATTTTTGGTTTCCCAGGGTAGATTCCCAGGAGTGGTATGGCTGGGTCAAATGGGAGTTCAATTTCTAGTCTTTGGAGGAATGTCCATATTGTTTTCCAGAAAGGCTGTACCAGCCGGCATTCCCACCAACAATGGATGAGTGTCCCCTTTTCCCCACATCCACGCCAGCACTTGTTGTTCTTGCTCTTTTGAATATGTGCCAGTCTCTGTGGTGTAGTTAAAGGCATCTTCAAAGGTGAAACATCACTAACAAAGCAACTAGAAGAAAACATAAACATATGGGACTACATGAAACTAAAAAGCATCTGCACCTCAAAAAAACAGTGACTGAGATACAAAAGCAGTCCACAGAATGGGAAAAGAATATTCATCCAATACCCATCTGATAAGGGGTTAATATCCAGGATATATCAGGCACTGGTAGAACTTTACAAGAAGAAAACAAACAACCCCATCAAAAAATGGGGAGAAGAAATGAACAGAAACTTCAGCAAGGAAGAAATTCGAATGGCCAAAAAACATATGAAAAAATGCTCATCATCACTAATCATGAGAGAGATGCACATGATCTTTTGACATCCCATGGGATCTAGTTGGTAACGGCTCTAGTTCAGCGGTCATTCCTTCTTTCACTTGAGTGAGGCATGATATTCCAAGCATAGCTCTTTCGATTCCTCTTTGGGTGACCCGAATAGCATTCTCATCCTGCTTCCGTAGGGCCCAGGTCTCTGAGGCCTATTGTTAATGCAGGGAGAATTGGTGGAGTTGAAGAGATGTGCCCGGAACCAGAGGTTCTTTGTCTTTTTAGCTATTTTTTCGATGCTTTTGAAGGCATTCCATGCTGCTCTCTTCTTCCTGTGCAGCTCAGGGTTTTAGGTCGTTCATCATGTTGACTTCTCGACCTAGGTACACATAACTGCTGCATTCAGAGATGTTTGTTCCATTGAGAGTGAATGGGGCCTCTGGAACTAGTTCATTTTTCATGAATATAGTTTTGTTGAGAATCAGCTGTAGACCCTGGGGTGAGCTATCTTTCCACATTCTCGGAAAAAAAAAAGAAGGGCTAGAGAAGATGGCGGTGGCCTGAGGTGGCGGCAACAGCCGCTTCACAGGACCGGCTAGGTGGCAGCGATGGCGGAGGTGGGAGCCTGGCATTTAGCAGAGCCCCAACTCTTACCACCTTTATCGCTGCCATGTTCGGCCAAGCTCATCAAGGACAGCCAGTGGGATGACTGGGGCACAGGCCATGTGTCCTCCAGCTATGTGGAGTGGCTGAAGGTTATGTCCTACTTGTCAGGGTGGAGAGCAACATGACACTCAGCGATGCTCAGGGGTTACTCCTGGCTCTCACTCAGGAATTACTCCTGGCAGTGCTTAGCCCAGCAAGCTACCCTAACCCTAACCCTAACCCTAAACCTAAACCTAACCCAGCAAGCTACTAAGAGTATACCGTATGCATGGCAGAGCCTGGCAAGATGTCCAATGTATATTCAATATGCCAAAACCAGTAATAAAAAATGTTCATCTTCCTGACCTTTAAAGAGCCCTTAATATGACAGCACTAAGAAGGACAAACAAGGAGGGCCTGATAAAATTTTCAGGGCCATACTAAGCTGCCAAAATGTAGAAGGACTAAAATGACAGTCTGTACTTTCAATGCACGTACACTGGCAACGGAAGCATATATCGAGGACCTGATGGTGCACGCGCAAAAGATCAACTATGACATCATTGGTATGACCGAGGTGAGGAGGAGTCAATCGCATCTCACCGTTTTTGACACTGGAGAACTGTTCCTCAGAACATGCTATGAAAGAGGCGTCGGTGGCGTCAGTGTCCTTTTCAACACTAACATGGCCATGAACATTGATTCATTTGAATGCCTAACAAACCGGATAGGACGATTACACTTGAAGAGATGTGGCCCACTGCCAGCAGTTTCTATCTTCGTTGTCTACGCACCAACATCCATATACAAGGAGGAAGAAACTGAGAAATTCTTCATGGAACTGGAGGAGTTCTGTAAAAAAGATCACACCTTCTACAAGATCATAGTCGGGGATTTTAATGCCAAGACAGGACCAAGAAGATCGGCTGAAGAACTCCACATCGGGACCCATGGCCTAGAATGGAATGAACAGGGTGAGAGACTATCTGAGTTCATCATGTCCACCAAGACCATTCATGGGAACCCACAGTTCCAGAAGGCTGAATCAAACGTTGGACATGGGAATCCCCTGGTGGACAGTTCCACAATGAAATTGACCACATCATCTTCAACCGAAGGTTTTGCCTGACCCATGTTGCTGTCGTCCCAAAATTCCAAACAGGATCGGACCACTGTCTCCTTCATGCAAAATTCTACTTCACGCAAGGGGAGAAAAGGCTGAAAAGTTTAAGAAGAGAACTCCCAGAACAACTGGGAACTCTTTGGCACCACTGCAGAAACATGGGAAGATACCATCATTGATGACATCGATGAAGAATACAACCGACTGGCTCAGCACCTCCATGATTGTGCGAAGAATGCCGGAGAGAAAAAACCACAAAGGATGGATGCCTGTCTTCAAAAACTGTCGAGCTCATTCGACAACGTGGCAAGGCGCGAGCCTCAGGTGACCAAATGCTAATATCGAAGCTTGCAAAGCAGTGCAGAGAAGCGATATAAGGACGACCTCAAAGAGAGAGAAGAGCAGAAATACTGGAAGATGCAGCAGAAGCCGGGAAAAGCATTTGCAATGCCCGCCTGTCCTTCGCCAACTATAAGACCAAGATGACTGCCCTCCAACGTCCTGATGGATCTATTACATCTTCCAGTAAGGCAATGGAGAAGATTATCCATGACTTCTACTCATATCTCTTTGATAGCCATGTCCACCTGCCCACATCATCCATTCAATTCCACAGGATGGATATGTCATTCCCAACATTCTCCCTTCTGAAATCCAACATGCCATTTCGTCAGTAAAGAAGGGAACAGCACCAGGCCCAGACAAAGTCAGACCCGAACACCTGAAGAATCTGCCTTCAGTACTCATCAATACACTGGCTCGGCTCTTCACACCCTACCTGTCCGAATACAAGGTGCCCCCCCCCCCATTGGAAAAACAGCAAGACAGTTCTACTGTTCAAGAAGGGAGACATCCACGACATTGGCAACTATTGCCCCATCTGCCTGTTGTCTGTCACCTACAAGCTGTTCACTCAAGTCATCCTGAACAGGATTGGCAGAACATTAGATGAAGGACAACCATGTGAGCAAGCTGGCTTCCAAAAAGAATTCAGCACAATCGACCATATCCACACGGTAACCAAGCTCATTGAAGGTTGTAGGGAGTTCACGATGCCACTCTGTCTCACGTTCATTGATTTAAAAGAAAGTCTTTGATTCTGTGGAGATTGAAGCGGTCATCGAAGCCCTAGCCAAACAGGGCATTCAAACCCAATATATCAAGAGCCTTTGTGAGCTGTACTACGGATTCACCACCAGGATCTCACCATTCTACAAAGAAGTGATCATCAATGTCAAAAGAGGGGTTCAGCAGGGTGATACCATTTCACCAAAACTTTTCAGCGCCACCCTTGAGAACATCATGTGATAATTAGAATGGGAAGGAATGGGAGTGAAGATAGATAGTCTGCAACTACACCACCTCCGCTTCGCTGATGACATCGTTCTAATAACACCAAACATTAGTCAAGCAGCACAAATGCTGGCTGACTTTGACCGAGAATGTGGAAAGATAGGTCTACAGCTGAATCTCAGCAAAACTATGTTCATGAAAAATGAACTAGTTCCAGAGGCCCCATTCACTCTCAATGGAACAAACATCTCTGAATGCAGCAGTTATGTGTACCTAGGTTGAGAAGTCAACATGATGAATGACCTAAAACCTGAGCTGCGCAGGAGGAAGAGAGCGGCATGGAATGCCTTCAAAAGCATCGAAGAATTAGCTAAAAAAGACAAAGAACCTCCGGCTCCGGGCACTACTCTTCAACTCTACCATTCTCCCTGCATTAACATACGCCTCAGAGACCTGGGCCCTATGAAAGCAGGATGAGAATGCTATTCGGTTTTCCCAAAGAGGAATGGAAAGAGAGCTATGCTTGGAATATCATGCCTCACTCAAGTGAAAGAAGGAATCCGGAGCTCCTACCTCCATCGCTGTTCCAGAGTCAGGGATGCTGTCTCATTTGCCAAGGCATCTAAAATCAGATGGGCTGGACATGTAATGCAATTTGGAGACAACCGCTGGACTAGAGCCATTACCGACTGGATCCCATGGGTTTCATAAGTTCATGTGGCTGCCGACCTATAAGGTGGTCAGACTTCTTCGTCAAGACCTTGAAGGAAACGAGTTGAGGCTCTTTGTATTCCTGAAGCAACCAGATGCCATTGGGCTACACTGGCATGTGATAGGGTCAAATGGAAATATTACTGGTGCCCGCTCGAGCAAATCGTATGAATAACAGGATTGAAGTGATCAAGATATCAAGTGACTAAGCTGCCAAAACGAAGGACTAAAATGACAGTCTGTACTTTCAATGCATGAATGTCAATATTGCTTTAAATTTCCGTCTTCATATATCTTTTGCTGTGTCCCAGAATTCTGACAGTTTGATTCTTTATTCTCATTCTTTTCCAAGATCTTTCTATTTCTTCTTTGATTTTCTCTTTGATCCAGCTATTATTTAGCAGGATTTTTTTTCAGCTTTTCTTAAGTACTGGAGTTTTCCCTAAACTTCTTTTTATTGTGAATTATACTTTCATAGCATTGTGGTCTGAAAAGATGCTTGCTTTATTTCTGTATTTGTAAATTTATTCATTTGTTAATGGTGCCCTCACAAGTTATGTGTCCTTATAAGAATAATCTGGGTGCATTAGAGATAAATGTATATTTGGCTAAGCAAATGACACCTTGTTTGTGTCAATCCTAATTCTTCTAATTCTGGCTTTGGCATTCTTGTATCTTTACTGATAGTCTAGATGATCTGTGTAGTCAATCTGTCTTCTGACAAAAGTAGAATATTAGAGTTTCCCATTACGATTCTGTCAATGCACCACTTTAGGCCAAAGAGCAGAAGGTCGCATGCATTTTATAAATTCAGTTCTAGTATCTAAATCATTTTGCACATTAGTGAGAATGGGCTATATAAAAATGGTCAACAATATTATATGCCAGTGGTGATATGGAGAAGAAGGAATCTTAATATATGTGGTAACATAAACTAGTTCAGCCTCTAGGGTTAACAGTATTGAAACTTATCCAAAATTAAAGAAACACAACTACTATATAATGCAGAATTGTATTCCTGGGTCTCTATACAAAAGAACACAAAGCATGAATTCAATATTATACACATACACTTACAGAACTAATTCATTGTAAATCAATGGTCAGTATCTAAAAAAAGTCCCAAGAGCCCAATGACATAGTAATGGCTAATGAACTGTGGTATAATTGCACAATGGAATACCATTAAGGTATAACAAAATGTCTTGCTTTTTGTTGCAACATGTATGGAACAGGAGTGTGTAATGTTAAATGAAATAAGTCATAAGGAGAAAGAAATGCTGGACAATCTCACTCATCCATTGTACATAAATAAAGCAAGGGAATAGATGGTATTCAATGAAAATACCCTGAAGCTATGACAACATAATGAAGGGTACCATGGTGAGAGTCCACTGGATTATGTAGAGAGATACTGGCAGCTTTGTGGGAGGTGTGGTGTGGTATCACTGAACCCCAACATTAACACATATTTGTAAACCAAAGTTATGATTATAAAAAGGAAAAAATTAAAGAACACTTAAAGTTATCTGATTGCATTAGCAGTGCATATTTGATCTGGTTTTCCATAATCACACGGGCTACCCGATTTCTTAGACTTAGCACATCTATGCATTTTGATAACATAAAGAACAAATACACATTTCTTTTATATGTCAGTTTGATCTGTACTCTACTGAATTCTTTTCCACTGCATTAGATTCCATGTGGCCTTTCTCACAGGAGGCCTCATTCTCTGGCCTACTGATTGATATGTGTCCATAAGTTTCCATAAACTGAGCCAAAGGCAATTGAGTGAATAGATGGGCCAGGCCAATTAGACTACCTTATTGTGAATATGAAATCTGTGAAGTTAATTGTATATTGGCTGCTGCTGAGACCCACAGTAATCAGAAGACACAGACAGGTCCAATAGAATCAGAACTGATGTAGTCACCATCTCTACATGAAAACTATGTGCAGAGATACTTTGGAAATTCGGGGCCCATGGAGAAAAGAGAGAGTGAAATAAGGGAAACACAATAAGTGTTTCTGGTCCTCAGGCCCTGATTTCTGATTTCAAGGTCAACTACTTTGGTTACTTTCTATTGTCTCTGTGAAATTCTTTTGTACTCTGCAATACTCATGTCTCTTGTACTACCTTTAATTGCTTATTGTTTTTTGAAGCAAAATAAGTTTAATTAAAGTACATTAGTCTCTCCCTTTATTTTAGTTGATTTCAACTATTCTTTGTGATTAACAGATCATGACACTTAGAAAATTCATACTTTTTTCTAAATAATTTTGATTTCTGTAAGAAAATAAAACACATTTACCCATTCAACACAACTACTTAAGGATCTACACAACTGCAAAGCATTGAGATCAGCTGGACTCACCCACTTTCAATCTGCCTGTGACTTCTCCTTCTGAGTTTCGTGCATTGACAGTCACATTCTGAGTTGACTGCAGGAGCAGTGATGAATCCTAGAAAGAGATTTACCAAATTAGGCAAATGTGGTATAAATGGCAGTATCTTTATAGCCACATAATAGTTTATGGTTTGTATAAGTTATTTTCATAGTCACAGAATGTGGACTTACATAAAATAGATTTAGGATGTATATAAAATAATTTCCTCATAGTCACAGTCATGATCTTATAAATTTGTGTCTAAGATTATGAAAGATTGTGTATGATAGTAAGGGAGTAAATGTATTAATTTCTTTCATAAAATATATTCTCATGGATTTATGGTACCTATGCGAAGTTTTGACAATGTTAGTCACTGCTTAAGTTCTTAAGTTTTAATTGATGTTTTTGGTGGTGAGGAGAGGTGCTGGACAGTGCTCAGGAGACCTCTGGGGAACCATACCCAACAATACCCACTGAACAGGTCTGATGACTCTGTGCTAGGGCCAGAGGACACAGTGTGCTCTGGTCCTGTCCTGCAGCCCACCCAGTGGTGTAGTGTTGCCAGGAGAAGTGGAATATATGATACTGGATATCAAATAGGGTCTTGTGTGTTGCCTCCTAACCCCTGTGTTATTTCTCTAAGTCATTTTTATTTTTTTTTCTTTTGGTTAAATTTTGGGTCACACCCTGGTGATGCTCAGGGCTTACTCCTGGCTCTATACTCAGGGATCATTCATTGTGGTACTCTTTGTTCCAAATAGAATTAGGAATTTGACCTGGGTCAGTTGCATGCAAGGCAAGTGCCTCCCTTACCCACTAGCTCTACTGTTTCTCAGGCCCCTCATTTTTTGATTTGTAAAGTCTTCAAGTTTTGTTATTTATTGTTTATGTTCCTAGTGCTGCCCTATTAAGGGCTCTTTCAGTGTCAGGAAGATGAACATTTTTTTATTACTGGTTTTGGCATATTGAATACACATCGGACAGCTTGCCAGGCTCTGACATGCGGGCGGTATACTCTTAGTAGCTTGCTGGGCTAAGCACTGCCAGGAGTAATTCCTGAGTGCAGAACCTGGAGTAACCCCTGAGAATCTCTGAGTGTGATATCGCTCTCCGCCCTGACAAGCAGGTCATACCCTTCGGGCAGCTCCATGTAGCCGGAGGTCACATGGCCTGTGCCCCGGTCGTCCCACTGGTGGTCCTTGATGAGCGCAGTGAGTTTTCTGGTATCTATATATCTACATTGGAGGCAGTTTTACTTTCAAAGCCACAAAATAATTTTTGATGATATTTAACTTATTTTATTTATTTATTTATTTATTAAAAATGTTTTATTATACCACCATGAGAAAAACAAAGATGTTCATAATTGGGTCTCAGTCATACAGTGTCATACAGTGTTCCAGCACCCAACCAATGCCCCATTTCCACCATCAATGTCCCCATATTCCCTCCCATCCATCCCTAGCCTGCCTCTATAAGGCACCCTCTCTTTCTTTCTCTCTCTCTCTCTCTTTCTGTCTCTGACTCTGTCTCTGTATCTCTCCTCTTTTACACATTGTGGCTTGCGCTATAGACATTTAGTGTTTATCATGTAAGTCTCTTTGTATATGTTCAATGCTGAGTTCTAGTTGACATTACCATTTACCACAGTTAGTAGAACACTGGTATATGTATATATATGTATGTATATATATCCCATTAATGAATGCAGTCATTCTATATCTGTCCTTTCCCTTCTGACTAATTTCATTCAGTATGATAGTCTAGATATTGAGGCCCCATTCAACCCAGTAATACCACTCCTGGAAATTTACCCTGGACACCCAAAAACACATAGCAGAAACACTATCTGCACTGCTGTATTCATCGCAGCTGTATTCACGATAGCCAGAATCTGGAAATCACCTAAGTGTCCGAGAACAGAGGATTGACTAAAGAAACTGTGGTACATCTACACATTGGAATACTATGCAGCTATCAGAAACGATGAAGTCATAAAATTTATCTGCGAATGGATGGACATGGTGATTAGCTTATTTTAGAGTCCTACGGAATAATTTAACTATGTAATTACCATAATTGGTATAGTCAGTACTGAACATCAAATGAAACTAATTTTATCTTAAGCTTCTCAGGAAATTTGAAATATCCTGAAGTAAGTATATTTAAATTATATGCACTATTGTAAAGAAGTCTAGGTTATTTTTCATATTACATATTACATATTCTTTATTAGAGCCTAAATTGCTGAGGCCACCAATTAAAGCACAAGAAAACTAAGCTATTTAGAATTCAATAGAGGTAGGTTCTTCAATCTAACAGCCAAGTTTTTCCAAAAGAATGTATCATGGATAGGTGCACATATAAAACTAAGACATTTTTTTCTGAAACACTGAATTTTTCAGTTCATCTATTACTCATTATTCACAAAACACAATTCAATTAAAATGTTTTATCACCTTACCATTCTGGAGTGTATTTCTTTGGCATACAGTGGGAATAAAAATTCAGATTCACCTTCCAGGCGAAGTCCATCTTTTGTAACACGTAAGTGGCCCATTCCTGTCTGTTAAAAAAAAAAAAGTACTAAATTAATTGTTTTTGTTGCTTTTCTTTCTCTCTCATTTTTAATGCTTTGGCTTGATATGTATTTGTTTACACCGATTTGTTATCATCACTCTTTTTCTCTTTCTCATTAAATGTCTATTTAAAACTTTAACTCTTTTTCATTTGGCAATGTTTTATTAAATTTTATACAAAATACCTATAAAATGCATAAGATTTTAGAGTGGCAGGGTACAAAATCAATACCCAAAAGTCAATGGCCTTCCTATATGCAAACAATGAAAGAGAAGAAAGGGACATTAAAGAAATATCCCATTCACAGTTCCGCCTCAGAAAATCAAATACCTAGGAATCAGTTTGACAAAGAATGTAAAGGATCTCTACAAAGAAAACTACAAAACGTTGCTTCAGGAAATAAAAGAGGACCTGAGGAAATGGAGACATATTCCCTGTTCATGGATTGGGAGAATTAACATTATCAAAATGGTAATATTCCCCAGAGCTTTATGCAAATTCAATGCTGTCCCTATAAGGATACCCATGACATTGTTCAAAGAAATTGACCAAACACTCCTGAAATTTGTATGGAATAATAAACCTCCACGAATAGCTAAAGCAATCATTGGAAAAAAGAAGATGGGAGGTATCACTTTCCCCAACCTCAAGCTCTACTACAGAGCAGTTGTAATTAAGACAGTGTGGTATTGGTATAGAGACAGACCCATAGACCTATGGAAAAGAACTGAATATCTTGAAACACACTCTAAAATATACAACCACTTAATCTTTGATAAAGGAGCAAAAAATATTAAGTGGAGCAAAGAAAGCCCCTCAACAAATGGTGCTGGGAAAACTGGGCAGCTACGTGTAAAAAATGAACTTAGACCTTCTCAACACCATGCACAAAAGTCAAATCAAAATGGATTATAGATCTCAACATCAGACATGAATCTATAAGGTACATTGAAGAAAACATAGGAAAAACGCTCTACGACATCGAAGCTAAAAGTATCTTTAAAGACGACACACCACTGACCAAGCAAATGGAAGCAAAGATAAACAAATGGGATTATATAAAATTGAAAAGCTTCTGCGCCTCAAAAGAAATGGTGACCAAGATACAAAGACAATCCACAGAGTGGGAAAGGATATTCACCCAATACCCATCTGACAAGGGGTTAATATCCAGGATATATCAGGCACTGGTACCACTTCACAAAAAAACAGCCAACCCCATCAAAAAATGGGGAGAAGAAATGAACAGAAGCTTCCAAAAAAGAAGAAATTCGAATAGCCAAAAGGCATATGAAAAAGTGTTCTTCATCTTTAATCATCAGGGAGATGCAAATCAAAACAACAATGAGGTACCATCTCACACCACAGAGACTGGCACACATCCAAAACAGCAAGAACAACCGGTGCTGGCGTGGATGTGGGGAAAAAGGGACACTCATCCACTGTTGGTGGGAGTGCCAATTGGATCAGCCCTTTTGGAAAACAATATGGGCATTCCTTCGAAAACTAGATATTGAGCTCCCATTTGATCCAGCAGTAGCACTCCTGGGAATATACCCTAGAGACAGAAAAACATAGAGCAGAAACACTATCTGTACTTCTTTATTCATCGCTGCACTATTCACAATAGCTAGAATCTGAAAACAATCTAAGTGCCCAAGAACAGAGGACTGGCTGAAGAAACTGTGGTACATCTACACGATGGAATACTATGCAGCTGTCAGAAAAGATGAAATTGTGAAATTTACCTGCAAATGGATGGACATGGAGACTATCATGCTGAGTGAAATTAGTCAGAAGGAAAAAGACAGATATAGAATGAATGCATTCAGGCGGGTGCTGAACACTGTTGCCAACCCAACGCTTTTTAATTGTATATCTTTTTATTTGTATGGAGATGGGCCTGCTGGAGGGGCGGGTGCTGAACACTGTATGCCAACCCAAACATGAACTTTTTAATTGTATATCTTTTATTGTATTCTCTGGGGTTAACAAAATAGAGAAGCATTTAATGGGATATAAATATATACCAGTGTTTTACTGAGTGTGAGCAATGGTAATGTCAGACTAGAACTCACCATTGCATATACACAAAGAGGCTTACATGATAAACTCTAAATGTCTGCAGGACTAGCTGCAATGTTTAAGAAAGGGGAGAGAGATTCAGAGACAGAGAGAGAGAGAGAGAGAGAGAGAGAGAGAGAGGAAAAGGGGGTACCTGCTATTGAGGCAACCTGGGGGGTGGATAGGAGGGGCTGTGGAAAAAAATGCATATGATTTTAAGAATACTTTCATTTAAAAAAAACCTAGGAGCACACCATGTAAGAAATAAAACCTATACGTTAAGTAAAAATAAATCTTTACTAGTTTTAAATTATTTAAGTTAAAATTAAATAAGTGATCTCTAGAGGTAGCATTATCGTACAATCACCACCATTCGTCTTTGGAACTTTCTGAACCTTCTCATACCGAAACTCTATGACAGTAGATAGTCACTTTCAATCCTTGACCCAAACCTGGAACTTACTATATCTACTATATGTGTGCAAGTTTTGCTATTCTCAGCAGCCCATATAAATATGAATCATATAAAGTAAAGCTTTGTCTTATGTGCAGTTAAAGAAAATCAAGCTATAATAAAAAAATCCAACTAAATAATAGAAAATACTCACATACAATACATCAGATTTTGGTTGATATCCAATATCTATAAATAACTCATGAAATACTACAACCAAAATAACTAACCCTACCAAAATGGGGCAAGGAGATGAACAGATGTTTTCTCAATGAAGATATATGGATGGCCAACAGGCACATGAAAAAGTGCTTATCATCACCAATAATTAGGAAAATGTGAACCAAAACAATGAGATATCATCTCCGGCAATGCCAGCACATATCAAAAAGGCTGGAAACAGTTATTGTTGGCAATGCTGTCATGAGAAAGGATCCTACTGTTGTTATTAATGTCATTTGGGTCAGTCTCCATGAAAAGATTGGACTGGAAATCTCAGCGATACCACTTCTTGGCATCTATCCGCCAAACACAAAAAACATTAATTCAAGAGAATATTTTCACACCTATGTTCACAGCACTTAGTACAATAATCAAGATATGGAAACAACCCAAATGCCCAATTATGTATGAATGGATCAAATTATATATATATATACACAGAAACAAAATCATGCAATTTATAGCAACATGCTGAGTGAAGTCGTCACAAAGAAAAGGAAAAATCCAGAATAATAGCTCTCATATGTGGGTCTTAACAGCAACAAAGCAATAAAGGGCTAAAGGAAACGGAAATGGAGAACTGATTCACATAACTGAGTTAGTGAGGGATTAAAGGTATGGAAGTTAGGGTTCTCGGGGGTAAACTGGCGATGGATGTGGTGTTGGAATTATGCATCATTAGAAATATTATGAATAGCAAAATATAAAACATTTAAATCTTTATTTTACTTTATTCTAGTTTCTTTGTCGTTATATATGGAATATTTTGTTAATTCTACAAAATTTGCTAGGACATTTTGGCATTGAGTTGAATATAATTATCAAATTGGGACAAATTGACATTCTAGTCATATTCAGATTTTCAATGCTTGAACATTTTCCTTTTATTTCTTGTGCATTTAAAAATGTTATTCTGGCCATACTGGGCAGTGTTCAGTGCTTACTTTTGGCTCTGCACTCCTGGTGATTTGGGTGGGGCATGCGGGGTGCCAGGGAATAAACTCGGGTTGGTCATATGTAAGGCAAGTGCTTAGTCATTGTACTATCACTCTGGCCCTCATTTCCTGCTTTTAAATAAAAAAAACCCTCAGCGTTTTATAGTTCTTAGCATATAGTTGTTTCCATATTCAACTTGATTTTTTTGGGGGGGTGCACACTAGGCAATTCTCAAGACTTACTTCTAGATTTGTGCTCAAGATCACTCCTGGCACATTTGGAAGACCATGAGGGGTGCTGGGGATCAAACAGTGGTGGTCTGCATGCAAGGCAAGTAACCCACATGTTACTAACCTATCATTCTGGCCAAAGGGGATCATTTTCTCAATTTCTATTTCTCCAACTCATTGCTTAGATATTGAAATGTACGACATGTTTGTTGATTTTGTATCTATCTTTTTTACTAACCTCAATTATTTATAGTAGTTTTTGGTATAGTCCTTAGGGTTATTCTATGTATATTATTTGGTCATCTATTAATTAGCCAAAGTTTTATTTCTTTCTCAATTTGAATTTATCTTTTTATTGTCTAACTCATCTAGCTAACACTTCCAAAACTTCAATGAAAAGTGTTGGTAAAAGTGTACATTCTCATCTAGTTCCAGATACTAAGTAAAAGTTTTCCGATTTTCACTACTGAGCATTACAGTAGCTGAAGTTATGTCATTTATGACATTCATTACCTATCTCATATAACTATTGGTTTTATTTATTTTCGGGGAAGCATTGGGCCACAACCATTTTGGCATAACAATATGACCCGGGCGCTGCCAGGAATAATTCCCCGAGCACAGAGCCCAAAGTAAGGCCCAAGAACTACAGAGTGTAAGATATAATGCTGCAATTGGTTTTAAAAGAATACATAGACTACTGGCTCTTACATCACAAAGTGTCTCTGACATAAAAGCATATACTGTAATAGATACACTATAGCATACACCGATTCAAGAATGGGCTTGATCCAAGTGTACTAGAGAATTTGCACAATGCTTCTTAGACATTATGTGATTTGAACAGGACCAAAAGAGAGAGAGTTAATCAAGACTTAATCACACTTTTTAAAGATTTAGATTATTTGATGGAACAGCAATGATGAAGCTTATCATAGAGAAATATGCTGACCATTCCAACATTGTTAACACAAGACAGATAAATTATACTCATCTATGTATCTCCTTATCTTAGAGATGGCATATGAACATCTGTAAAGTTATCTTATTCCAACTTTTGGAAAAATATAATATATGAAATTGGTCTGATTTCAATATTTAACAGTTATATACAGCTTCAATTGTATGTAAATATAGCATTGGTGAAAACGTGTTTTAGTTATAGTTGTAACTCCCTGCTCTTTTTGCTAATATCTACAAAACCTCCATGGGAATCCAAAGTTCACCAAAGGAGAATATTGAGTTTTACTTTAGGATGATTTGCTACATTGGTTTTGTAATGACAAGTTTAACAGTTTCATGGACACTTTCTTTTTATGCTGAAAATGGAATAAAGGAAAGAAAGGTTTCCAAAATATTATTTCACAACTTTGTGCCACATAAATCAATACAAATAACCATAACCATTACTTTTGTGTATAGACCATCAGAAAATAATTAAACATAATTCTACTTTACAAAAAGATTATTATAGTTTGAATTCCAAGGTAATATCCTTCACATTATACTATACTAGGTATAAAGTAGGATTTTTTCTTTAGACAAATAAAAGACTAGTGGATCAAATTAGATTTGATTTACAATTAGAACACATTTTCATTAGAATTTGTGAGGAAAATATGCTGTAAAGACATCCTTAACGTTATATTTGAAGAAACAGGAAACAAGGAGACTCATGTATAACTGGAACACTTTTGATTATAATAATAGCCTACAAAAAGGAATCTGAGTTAGTTTTCTAGTTTGAGATGATGAATACTACTTGATATTGTAAGTGCTCTAGCCTTGATACTATGCAATTTTTAGGGCTTATTTATAAATTCTTAAAATTTGTTTAAATCATAGAAAAATTAAAGTAAGAAGGAAAATGGAAGGACTGTCCATGATACAGAAGTTAAAACTATAGTGCTATTTGCATCTCTAGGCACCAGTAATAATAGGATTTATATCATTGAACCAGAGATAATGAAAACCCTCTCTACTCAAGGTTTATCTTCCTTCTCTATACTCAGGTTTAATAATACATTATCTTAAAGAGGACATATTAAATTGGTCCATGTTCTTACTGTGACCTCTGGGTCAGTTCTACTCCATTTTTAAAAAAATTTTTTTTATTTTTAAAATTACAAAGATATACAATTAAAAAGTTCATATTTGGGTTTTGGTCAAACAGTGTTGCAGCACCCATCCCGCCACCAGTGCCCATCTCCCACCACCAACGTCCCCGGTTCCCTCCCCCTCCCCCAGCCCTGCTCCATGGCAGGTTCTTGATTTCTTTCCATTTCTCTCTCTTTCTCTTTTCCTTCCCCTCCAGACTATGAATTACAGAACATACATTAAAGGGTTGTCATGTGTATCTTTTTGCCTCTATTTAATGCTCAGTTCTAGGTTGGCATTAGTACCCTCAACAATTGTCAGCACACTGTTCCATTTCTGTCTTACCTAGCCTCTGAATCCCACACGTTTGTGATAATTTCCACCTTTGACAGGACCTCCTGATATATGTTTCACTTGATCTTGGATATTTGTATCATAATATGTACCTATATATTTATGTTATGCAGATAAATGCAGTCATTCTGTATCTGTCTCTCTCCTTCTGGCTAATTTCGCTCAACATAATCTTCTCCATGTCCATCCATTTGTAGGCAAATTTTATAACTTCATTTTTCCTAACAGCTGCATAGTATTCCATTGTGTAGATGTACCAAAGCTTTTTTATCCAGTCACCGATTTTCGGGCACTCTGGTTGCTTCCAGATTCTGGCTATTGTGAATAATGCTGCTATGACCATAAAAGTAGGGATGGTGTTTCCGCTGCGTATTTTTGGCTTCCCAGAGTAGATTCCCAGGAGTGGTATGGCTGGGTCAAATGGGAGTTCAATTTCTAGTCTTTGGAGGAAAGTCCATATTGTTTTCCAGAAAGGCTGTACCATCCGGCATTCCCACCAACAATGGATGAGTGTCCCCTTTTCCCCACACCCACGCCAGCACTTGTTGTTCTTGTTCTTTTGAATGTGTGCCAGTCTCTGTGGTGTAAAGTGGTATCTCATTGTTGTTTTGATTTGCATCTCTCTGATGATTAGTGATGATGAGCATTTTTTCATATGTTTTTGGCCATTCGAATTTCTTCCTTGCTGAAGTTTCTGTTCATTTCTTCTCCCCATTTTTTGATGGGGTTGTTTGTTTTCTTCTTGTAAAGTTCTACCAGTGGCTGATATATCCTGGATATTAACCCCTTATCAGATGGGTATTGGGTGAATATTCTTTCCCATTCTGTGGACTGCTTTTGTATCTTAGTCACTGTTTCCTTTGAGGTGCAGAAGCTTTTTAGTTTCATGTAGTCCCATATGTTTATCTTTTCTTCTAGTTGCTTTGTTAGTGATGTTTCATCTTTGAAGATGCCTTTAGCTTCAATGTCATGGAGGGTTTTTCCTATATTTTCTTCAATGTACTTTATGGATTCAAGTCTGATATTGAGATCTTTAATCCATTTTGATCTGATTTTTTGTGCATGGTGTTAGACACAGGTCCAAATTCATTCTTTTCATGTCGCTGCCCAGTTTTCCCAACACCACTTATTGAAGAGGCTTTCCTTACTCTATTTTAAACTCGTTGCACCTTTATCAAAGATTAAATGATCATGCGTTTGAGGTTGGGTGTCTGGATACTCAATTCTATTCCATAGGTCCACGGGTCTGTTTTTATTCCAATACCATGCTGTTTTAATTACTACTGCCTTGTAGTACAGTTTGAAGTTGGGTAAGGTGATGCCTCCCATCTTCTTTTTCCCGAGGATTGCTTTAGCTATCCTTGGGGGTTTATCGTTCCATACAAATTTCAGGGATTGTTTGGTCAATTTCCTTGAAGAATGTCATGGGTATCCTTATAGGGATTGCATTGAATCTGTACAGAGCTCTAGGGAGTATTACCATTTTGACAATGTTGATTCTCCCCATCCATGAGCAGGGAATATGTTTCCATTTCCTTGTGTCCTCTTTTATCTCTTGGAGCAGTGTCTTGTAGTTTTCTTTATACAGGTCCTTTACACACTTGGGTAAGTTGATTCCTAGGTATTTGATTTTCTGTGGCACAATTGTGAATGGAATTGTTTCCTTAATATCCCTTTCTTCTCTTTCGTTATTTGTATATAGGAAAGCCACCGACTTTTGCATGTTGATTTTGTATCCTGCCACTCTACTATATGTGTCTATTGTTTCTAGGAGTTTTTTGGTAGAGAGTTTAGTGTTCTCTAGGTATAAAATCATGTCATCTGCAAATAATGATAGCTTGACTTCTTCCTTGCCTATCTGGATGCCCTTGATGTCCTTTTTCTTCTCTGATTGCTATGGCAAGTACTTCCAGTACTATATTGAATAAAAGAGGTGAGAGTGGGCAACCTTGTCTTGTCCCTGATCTCAGGGGAAGGCTTTCAACTTTTCCCCATTGAGAATGATGCTCGCTGTGGGGTTTTGGTAGATGGCTGTAACTATCTTGAGGAAAGTCCCTTCAATTCCCATTTTCTGGAGGGTTTTAATCATGAGCGGGTGCTGGATCTTGTCAAATGCTTTCTCTGCGTCTATTGATAGGATCATATGGTTTTTAATTTTTCTCTTATTGATATGATGTATTATGTTGATTGACTTGCGAATGTTGAACCATCCTTGCATACCCGGGATGAATCCTACTTGGTCATGATGTATAATCTTCTTGATGAGTCTTTGGATTCTGTTGGCTAGTATTTTGTTGAAGATCTTAGCATCCGTGTTCATCAGGGATATTGGTCTGTAGTTTTCTTTCTTTGTGTTGTCTCTCCTTGCTTTGGGTATCAGGGTGATATGTGCCTCGGAAAAGCTATTTGGGAGTGTTTCTGTTTCTTCTATTTCCTGGAAGAGCTTGAACAGGACAGGCAGTAGGTCCTCCTTAAAGGTTTGGTAGAATTCACTAGGGAATCCGTCTGGACCTTGGCTTTTGTGTTTGGGAAGACTTTTAATTACTGTTTCTATTTCCTTGATGGTGATAGGTTTATTCAGGTATTGGAGGTCTTCTTGTTTCAGCTGTGGGAGGTTATAGGA